>CM056059.1:326728100-326780600 GCA_029574335.1 Rana kukunoris | reverse complement strand
GGGGCCCATCATCGTGGGCGCCTAGGACAGGTAAATGTCCTTAATAAAAGTCAGCAGCTACAGTGTTATCCCACGTACACACGATCGGTCCATCCGATGAGAATGGTCTGATGGATTTTTCCATAATTTAACCGATGAAGCTGACTGATGGTCTCATGTGCCTACACACCATCGGTTAAAAAAACGATCGTGTTAGAACGAGGTGACGTAAAACACAACGATGTGCTGAAAAAAATGATGTGGTTAAATTTAAAACAAATTCCCTTTTTTTTTTACCGATGGATAAATAAACGATGGCGCCCTCACACGATCGGTTTGGTCCGATGAAAACGGTCCATCAGACCGTTCTCATCGGTTTAACCGATCGTGTGTACGTGGCCTTAGTAGCTGCTGACTTTTACAAAAAAAAAAAAATTGCGGGTGGAATCCCGCTTTAGGATAAAAAACATTTTGTGTGTAGCAGCACCCACCTAATTACTTACCTGAGTCAGTCAGCCAATCAGGGGAGAGTGGGGGCGGGGCCAGGTCTGGGCTCCATGTCTGAATAGATACACAGGGCTCTGACTCAGCTCAGCTGTAGCAAGTTGCTGGCTGTGGGGGCACTCAAAAGAGGGAGGGGCTAGGAGCAGCAATGAGGAACCCGAGAAGAGGAGGATCTGGGGCAACTCTAAAATATTTGTGATTTTAATAAACAAAACAAATACAGCCTTTACAATCACTTCAAAGTTTATTCAATGTGCAGGGGTTTTACAAATATTTCTTCAGATAGGCATACATGGTGAAGCTGAAGCTGATTTTTCTGTTCTGTGACCCCCTACTAGACCAAAACCACTCAGGATGACACCTAATTTTTAGTTTACTACATATCTGCATCTTTTATTTGCTGGAAAATTAAAGTTAAAAGAAATTTGCGCCTGCAATCAGCAGCTGATGATGTAATCAATGCGCACTCAACATCGTTCCGCAATCACACAAGACCCTTCCTGACCCGCTACATTGGGGCCGGACAATCAGCGGGTCCTTACAGCTGCTGCTCTTACAGGAAATGTATAATGATGTCACCGAGGGCCAGATCCACAACGACATACCACAAGTCTTCTGTAATTAGTGATTGCCGGTGAAGACTTCCATAGTGGACTGGTCACTGGTCAGCGTCGATCAATACTAGAACATTTTTAAAATTGCCAAAGGTCACTGCCAAGCAGATGTTGTCTGTCTGTAGCCTTCTTCAGTACTTAACAGCCATGAAGGCCCTGAAACATTAGTAAAGGGGACAATTAGTGGATATCAATACAGAGCATAGGCAATCTGTTTGGTCGCGATGTTAAACAATAAGCCTAAGAAAAATGTATTGTTTACAGAGGAAAAAAAGATTGCCCACAGGCTTTATAATCAAGGTGATTTGTTATCAGTCTTCTGCTGCTTCATTAAACTACTTACCGACCGTGCTTTTTCTGTTTATACGTTTAAATCAGTATTTTTTCTTAGAAAATTATTTATAACCCCCAAACATTTTCCTTTTTTTTTTTTTTTTAACAGAGACCCCAGGGAACAAAATGGCGGTTATTGCAATTTTTTTTTATGTCACACGTTATTAGTGCAAACAAAAATTTTATTGGAAAAATTACACTTTAATGAATTAAAAAAAAACACAATTTTTACCCCATTTTTTTTGTATAATGTAAAAGATGATGTTATGCCGAGTAAATAGATACCTGTCATGCTTTAAAATTGCGCATGCTCGTGGAGAATGGCATTGAATTCCAGCAGTAAAAAAATCTCAGTAGGCGACACGATGTGGTTCAGGTAAGTGAGAACCCTGGCATGGGTACTGGAAACCAACTGGAGTGGACTCAAAAAAAAAAACCTTCTCCGCAGTCTCGAAGCTTCGGAACGGGTCGCGTGCGACCCAATGCTGGGCTCTTAGGCCTCGTACACACGAGGCAATCTATTTGTTCAAATCGGTCGGACCGACCGATTTGAACAAATCTGTCTGATAGGATTTTGGTTTGCTCGCGTGTACACACGAGCAAACCAAAATCCCCGCCAGCAGACGGCGCGCTGATGTGTTGGTGACGTGGCGGTGACGTTGACGCCGCCACGTCACCGCACCAGGAAGTAAAACACTTCCGCGCATGCGCCGAATCCATTCGGCGGCGGTGCGGGACGACATGTCTGCTGGTAAGTGTACTAACCAGCAGACATGTCGGGCGGACGGATTTCCACCCGATAGATTTCAAAGCATGCTTGGAAATCTGTCGGGTGGCCAAATCCGTCGGCTCGCCCGTACACACGATCGAATTTGTCTGCTGGGACGGTCTAGCAGACCGTTTCCAGCAGACAGATTTGATCGTGTGTACGAGGCCTTAAAGGCGACGTACAGGTACTCAGCCGTGCCATTCTGCCGACGTATATCAGCGTTAAGGCGGTCCTTATGTAGTGAAAGGTGCAGAAGTACTATCAAGTACAGTGGAACCTCGGATTGCGAGGAACGCGGTTAACAAGCGTTTCACAATACGAGCGCGATCGCGCCAGCTGGTAATTGAGGCCGCGGCTTCCACAAATTCATGTAAAGAGAAGAAAAAAAATGGGGGCTCCAATGGTGTAGGTCAGGGCTTGACAAACTTGCTTTGAATCTAGGAGCCAGCTAAAAAAGTTAGGCGCCATTTTTTTTTTTTGGTATGACTCAGTGATGAGCCCCAGTGTCTTTACTAGGGTTGGTGTCGCCCCCCTCCACCAACTACAGACCCCCCTTTCTCATTAAAGACCCACCCACTAAGTACAGACCCCCCCTCCCAGAGTATAGATCTCCCTCACTAAATACAGACCCTGCTCCCTCAGTATAGATCCCTCTCACTAAATACAGACACTGATCAAAGCCCAGGCGCCAGGTTGAAATTTCTAGTCGCATTGGCGACCTGGCGCCTGGGATTTGTCGAGCCCTGGTGTAGGTCATAAAGAGGTTTTAATGAAAAAAACAATATACATAATAAAATATAAAAAAATTTGATCACAATTCATGAGTATTAATAGCAATATGGGGAGCAAAATGCATGGCCCGACACGTTTCGATCCAATAGGACGTCTACAGGGCCGTAGTTTGTCATGTTACAGCCAAAAACGTAAATGTATTTTTTGGGGATTTTATGTGATAGACCAGGGGTCTCCAAACTGCGGCCCGAGGGCCATATGTGCCCTTTGCTACCCTTAATCTGGCCCCTTGGGGCACTATTCCTCCCACTGATATTAGGCACTCTTCCTCCCACTGATATGAGGCACTCTTCCTCCCACTGATATGAGGCACTATTCGTCCCACTGATATTAGGCACTCTTCCTCCCACTGATATGAGGCACTATTCCTCCCACTTACACCAACAATGAGGCACTGTTTCTTCCACCGATACCAATGAGGGCATACCATTCCTCCTACTAATGGGGACAGTACTCCTATTGACCACCAACCCTACGGCCATATTTATTCTCACTCATGCCAGACCCGTGACATTTTCTGCCCCTGCTGGCCACAATCCGGCCCTCCTCCAGTCTAAAGGACAATATACTGGCCCTCTGTTTGAAAAGTTTGGAGACCCCTGTGATAGACCAACACAAAGTGGCACATAATTGTGAAGTGGAAGGAAAATGATAAATGGTTTTCAACATTTTTTACGAATAAATATGTGAAAAGTGTGGGGGGCATTTGTATGCCGCCCCCCGGAGTCAATACCTACAGTAATGGTGCGACTTTGGGGTTGCAATAGTGGAAACTGAGTCTTACCGTAACATCATTAGTAGAAAACAGGAATCACCAAAAACAAGCCACCTTCATAAAACTGCATGTTTAATGTTGTACAGTGTCTGTATTCAAACATAACTTCACCACTACATGTCAGATTTTAATTGTTCACACACATGAGATTATTCTTCCTGCTGACAACGGCATCATCTTCAACTTACTGACATGTTGATAAGGAGGAGTTGGCTGTCAGTCACAGCCGTCACCCAGCTGACCTGTATTGTGGGTCCCTTCAATCATCAATGATCATTCATGGGTGATCAGAAGACATAATCAGGATACATGTTAATGGGGGAGGAGGTTTCTACAATCAATGGCGGCAATCCATAATGAAACTGACAGACAAATAATGTCCCCAAAGCCTCGATTTAAAACAAATCCGTCAGACTTTTCAAACTTTTGAAATGTTCTCCTGCAGGATGCTTGGCTGTTAATCTGACTGAGAGCCAGAGAAAAGTCTTGCTTAGATTCCAACCTGTTTCTCCTCCGAAGAAACAGCTGTTTGTTCTTCGATGTCTTTTGGATTCTGATTCTGAAGAGTTTCATAGTAGGTAAGGTTGAATAAGGACAATAGTCTATCTAATTCGACCTGTGCAGGCGTGTGTGTGTCAGGGGCGGACAGACCATTGGCACTCTCGGGCACTGCCCGAGGACCCCATGCCACTAGGGGGCCCCATCAAGGTTGCCAGACTCAATAAAACCAGGGACAGTATGTAAAAATCTGTGTTTTTTTTTTTTCACATCTGTCCCTAAAATGTCCGAAACCGACATGCTTTTGATGTGAAAATCCTGAGATTTTAGCTCCCCCGCCTTCTGGCGTGGTGGCCATCTGGAAGCCCAGGGGCCCCATAATCTTCTATTGCCCGGGGGCCCCATGAGTTGTCAGTCCACCCCTGTGTGTGTCAGAGTCGGAAATCATTCCCCATATCCCAGTATGTTGTGTTCACTCAGGCCGCATACACAGGATCGAACATGTCCGCTGAAACTGGTCCGCAGTTTCAGCATTCATTTGTGTCTTCTATAGCTTTCTGGAGTTCATCTTAAAGAGGGGGTTTACCCTTAAAACCACTTTCTCCCATCCCATCCAGCATACTGGCGTCAGCGCCAGTATGCTGTCTTTTTTTTTTTTATAGGTGTACTTACCTCTTAAAAGATAATTTAATTTTCGTCCTACCGCGGGGTATGGCGCCGCTATATAGCGTCACACCTTCCGAAAACAGCCGACTAGCACTCGGCTGTTCTCGGTGCCTGCGCACAGACCCAGGAGCTGACTGCGCAGGCGCCGTATACAGCCGAGTCCTATGTCGGCTTTTTTCGGAGGGCGTGACGCCTGCGCAGTCAGCTCCTAGGTCTGTGCTCAGGCGCCGTATAGCTCCGAGAACAGCCGAGTGCTAGTCGGCTGTTTTCGGAAGGCGTGACGCTATATAGCGGCGCCATACCCCGCGGTAGGACGAAAATTAAATTACCTTTTAGGAGGTAAGTACACCTATAAAAAAAAAAAAGACAGCATACTGGTGCTGACGCCAGTATGCTGGATGGGATGGGAGAAAGTGGTTTTAAGGGTGAACCCCCTCTTTAAGGAAATACTAAAAATCCCACAAATAAATACTTTCTAGCTAGATATTTAAATAAATGTAATCGGATAATTTGCATATCTGCTTGAAACATACATATCTAATTGTGGTTTTGGGTAGGAGAGGTATGACTTGTGCCTAGAAATGTGATATTCTATTTTTGTGAGGTCAGGCATGTGCAGTATATGCATCCATCATCAATTTATTTCATCTGAATGATTTCTTCCAAAAAAAATGTAGCTCTAAACAAGCCAGGTTAGAAAAAAAAAAATGCTGTTTGATTTAATATATATATATATTTTTGTTACGCCATGTGTTTGTTCACTGGTGGGATTGCCTCCAGTTTTCTTGACTCTTGGCAGCCTTTTAAGCTGAGAACTGTGCCAAGAACCTTGAGAAATATATTTAAAGTCCCACTCGTGTGTTGTGGCTCCTTTCATTATCTATACAGTAAGTGAGCTGTGACACAACGAGGCAGCTCAGGAGCGAGCATTCACGAGTGCCCCCAGAGCAAGCAGTCTGCGCTGGGGGGGGGGGGGGGGACTCGAGATGAGGAGGATCAGGGATGCTCTGTGCAAAACCATTACACAAAGCAGGTAAGTATGATGTGTTTGTTTAAAAAAAAAAAAGCTGAACCTTTAGTATCACTTTAAACTGCACTTGCAAAGTGCACAGCCTATTTACCTTTAGTAAATCAACCTCCCTGTTTCTTTTTCTCTGTAGAAAAGGATCTTATATTCTTAATCTTCATCAGTGGCGGTGCGTCCATAGAGGGCGCAGGAGCGCTGCCCCCTCTGTCTCCTGCACTACCACTAAAAATCTATGTATTGTCTCCGCTGCCCACTAATAAGATGACCGGCCCCCTGGCGAGCACCGGCCATCTGAATAACGGCAGCTGGTTGGCTGTGGAAGTGTCTATCGGAGCCAGCCTGAGGGCTGTAATCGGATTTCAAATAGTTAACCAGGGGACGCACGGGGTGGGCGTTCCTCATTAACACTGACAGGTGTCTCAGGCAATCGGGTTCACCGGTTCTGATTGGCCGAAGCGACATCGAGGGCGGGACTACTTCGGGGAATCGTGAAGGAGAATCGGAGGATGGCTGACCGAGAAAGGTAAGTGCCCGGTGGGGGGGGGGGGTAATCTGACGGCATTTTAGGGGCAAACTGGCGGCAATTGATGGGCACAGTGGTGACAATGGCATGGCACAGTGGCAGCAATTGATGGCACAGTAGGTGCTTTTGGCATGGCACAGTGGCGACAATTGATGGGCACAGTGGCGACAATTTTCATGGCACAGTGACTGCGTTTGGCATGGCACAGTGGCAACAATTGATGGCACAGTGGCTGCGTTTGGCATGGCACAGTGGCTGCGTTTGGCATGGCACAGTGGCGACAATTGATGACATGGCACAGTGGCGACAATTGATGACATGGCACAGTGGCGACAATTGGTGGCATGGCACTGTGGTGACAATTGATGGCATGGCACAGTGGCGACAATTGATGGCATGGCACAGTGGCGACAATTGATGGCACAGTGACTGCATTTGATGGCACAGTGGTGACAATTGATGGGCACAGTGGCAACAATTGATGGCATGGCACAGTGGCGACAATTGATGGGCACAGTGGCTGCGTTTGATGGCATGGCACAGTGGCTGCGTTTGATGGCATGGCACAGTGGCAACAATTTTATGGCACAGTGGCCACAATTTTATGGCACAGTGGCTGCGTTTGATGGGCACAGTGGTGGCAATTGATGGGCACTGATCTTCATATCTAGTTTAAAAGTTGTAAAGGTTTTGATTTGATGTTCACATTGAGGACAAAAGATCTTTTAGTTCATGACCAACCCTAACATTTCAGTAAATGGTAATCCTCTTTAATGTTCATATTAGTATTGAATTTTTTATATATATATATATTTCTTTGTGTTTTCTATTATTATTATTATTTTTTTGTTAATAAATTCCTTTTCATGTTCATTCTGCACGTCTTGTTTCACATGCTACACGCACCTGGAGCTACATTACAACATTAAACAATTAAATTTTGATTGCAGCTTTCCACAGTGGGCTCTGATCAATAATACACAAGGGCTGGCACCCAACCCTGAAGTGGAAATTGATTTTGGTATTTTGATATTATTAGTTTTTTTTTGTGTTTAAAGGCGGCACGCGGTTAGCACAACATCCTTGTTATACAGAAGGCCTGCCCTGCGGATTTTCCGGGCCCTGAGCCTTTTTTTATGGGAATAGAAGCCCGATCTTGGGCTTCCCTCTTCCCGGTATACTTGTTGCTGCTGTGGCTCTGCCGTCCTGCATCTTCTCCCATCTCTTATGGAAATGAAAAGTATGTAAGTCAGTTCTTTATACGCGCCTGGCTGCATTCTTCCTTTTTCCCCGCTCAGTAAGTGCTTTTGACGTGGAGAATTTCTTTTGCTTACCAGAAGATCCAAGCTCTCTAGAGAGGAACGGAGGCTTGCAAGTCTTCCCCTTCTTCCAGGCCTGTATCTTGGAAGCTTTTACAAAGCAGTTGTTAACATGAAATGTTTATGAGTAAACGGTCTTCTCATTTACAGGACATCTGCTTTGTCTCTCTCCCTGAGAATCCAGAATTTACGCAAGTGGCTAAAACCCAGGCAGACAGCAATTAGGGTGAATTAATATCCCGGCCACCACTTAACCAGTTCACCTTGTTGTGGGCTCTGTAATACAATGCTCCGCTTGTAACCCTCAAGACATTGATCCATTCCTATATAGTCTATGATTTCACATGGCTATAACCACAAGCAGCCGCATCAATCAGATTCACTATGACTAAAGCCACAGTCACTGATGCAGGCTCCAAAACAGCTTTCCACCCATTTCAGAGTGGTCAAAAGAATCACCTAAAGTGTATTTAAAACTAATATCTATTTTTTAAGTATGGTTGGCTCCAAGGCTGCTGATAAGGCAGTATGGCCGGCCTTCTTGTACTGGGCCCGGCTCCATCAGCTCAAAAGTTAGGCTCAGCCACCTGCTAAGCAGGAGGGCCTGCTGAATTGCCTTATTGCTAACAACAATCCTCTTGTTCCTCCCCCTGCACACTGCAGGGGGAGGAACAAGACCGGGGAGGACCCGCTGCCTGGACCGCAGGCCTACCGGGGGGCGGACAGGAGGGGGTCCAGGCTCCCAAGCGGCTCACGACCTCCGGGGGCCTGAGCACGCTCTCTCTCCCCCTCTGGGGTGCAGGGGCAGCATTGGTCCTCTGTCAAAAGAGCCAACTGTCAAAAGGGCCTGCTGTACTGCCTTATTGCTGACAACAATCCTCTTGTTCCTCCCCCTGCACACTGCAGGAAGAGGAACAAGACCCAGGGGACCCACCGCCTGGACCGGGGGCGCCTTCTCCGGGCAGACGGGAGGGGGTCAAGACACCTGAGTGGCCCGTGACCTCCGGGGCCTGGGCTCTCCCCCTACTCGCCGGGGTGCGGGGGCAGCATCGGTCCTCTGTCAAAGGAGCCAACTCGGCAAAATTTCCAATTACGGTGCTCTACTCCACCTTCTCAACCCTGCTAAATGCCTTATACCAATGTACTGGAAAAGCTTGCGAATACCGAGTGATACAAAATAGATGGCGAGGGTGGGGGAGATTATGGTGTCAGTGGAGTGGCTTGCTACCTGTAGGGACACTCGAAAAAGGTTTGACATGATTTGGGCATCCTGGAGAGACCACATCTTGGGCACGGCCCCAGCCTCTTCTAGTCCAGAACTTTACTTTTCATTATTTCCAACAGCGGCTGGTTCAATTCTAGTTCCCAACTCTCCAAAGGACACCTGAACCCATCATCTAAAGGGACTATCAACATCCTGTATATTCTAGAGATCTCCTGTCTGTTTACTCCCCCTTGGTCAATTAATCTTGCCCATGGGTTTAACCTACTGCCTCTTCTATCTTGAATATTGCCTTACTGGCTTTGGCTGATCCTCAATTTGAACAATTGGTCTGATCAAACCACAATTCCACCGATAGCAACCCTTTGGTTCCAGTCAAGAATTAAGTGTTGAGTCCGTCGTGAACAGCAAGTTTTTGTTGAGTGAGCTACAGTTTATACTGTATATATATTTCTAATTTCTATTTTTTCTTCTGATACTCTTTGAATATTTTCGGTCATTTTTATTTTGCTCGCCTATAAAAATTCATGTCAGTTAAGACGGTGCTTGAATAAGCAGAGTTCCCCCACTCTCTCCTTGTAAGAGGAGTGTTTTTGTCCACAGGGACCCATTGTCCAGGACTTAGGGGAACCCTCATGGATCATACAACACTGATAAGTCTCCTTTAATGTTCAACAGTTCGGTAATGATGACTACCTTTCAAGGTGTTATTGTAAATTTTTGGTTCCCTCCCTCCTTTTTTTTTGCATTTTAGATATGTTTTGTACAATTAAAAACTTTAAATAAAGATTATATTTAAAAAAAAAACTCCAATTACCTCTCCATCAACAGCATTTTGACGACTTGGCTGTTTTCATGGAACACCGGCAGCATATACACTACGGCACACAATATAATGAGTGGACATTGTTAGTCCACCTGCTGGTAACCAACAACATGACCGCTACCAGGGCGGCGACAACTTTTTTACTCCTTAGCCAGTGTTTTGTACGTCACGTACTGTAGTGTATACAGTGAGAACAGCCAAGTCATTGAAATCTTTGCTGGAGAGTCACTGGAAGAGACGGAAGTGACGTAATTGGAGATTTTGACGAGTTGGCTCTTTTGACAGAACATCGGCTTCTACTTTTTTTTCCTCCAGCAGGGCTGCCCCCATACCCCTGCTCTCTGTGCCCCTTCCTTCTCTCCTCCCCTGCCAACAGCTTCAGGAAACAGCAAACCCGATGTGTGCCACAGGGGGGGGATAATGGGAAGACGTCTATAGACTCCCTCCCAGAACTGGCCAACCGCGCTGTAGCCATCTTTTGGCTATAGCCCGGTTGGCAAGAGGTTAAAGATCAAAATTGCATTAACAAATGCTGCGAATGGTGCGTGTTTCTGTCTCACCTGATGGTGGCTATCGCTCACGTGCGTGTAAAGGGTTCACCATTCAGTTGATTTGCCTCAGTGATGGCCACTCTTAAGCCTTGTACACACGATCAGTCCATCCGATAAGAATGGTCTTGATGGACCGTTGTCATCTTTTAACCGATGAAGCTGACTGATGGTCTGATGTGCCTACACACCATTGGTTAAAAAAATGATCGTGTTAGAACGCGGTGATGTAAAACACAACGACGTGCTGAAAAAAATTAAGTTCAATGCTTCCAAGCATGCGTCGACTTGATTCTGATTTTTAACCGATGGTCGTGCCTACTAACGATCGGTTTTGACCTATCGGTTAGGAATCCATCGGTTATATTTAAAGCAAGTTGGCTTTTTTTTAACCGATGGTTAAATAACCTATGGGGCCCACACACGATCGGTTTTGACCAATGAAAGCGGTCCATCAGACTGTTGTCCTCTGTTTAACCTATCGTGTGTACGAGGCCTTAGTCTGCTAGCCTCGTATTGTTGTCCCGTAAGCTGGAAAATCTCTTTGCAAGGGTGAGGCTGAGAGTGTCAACACCACAGGCTATAACTGAAGCTTAAAGAGGGATCCCACCTGCATTGTTTTTTTAAAGTCAGCAGCTACTAACAGTGTAGCTGCTGACTTTTAATAAAGACACTTACCTGGTCCTACTTGCCCGCGCTGATGGCCCCCCCGATGCCGGTCCCACGATTGCTCCAGGTCCCGCGCCACCATTCACACTAGGGTAAACAGGCAGTGAAGCCTTACGGCTTTACTGCCCATTTCCTACTGCGCCTGCGTGAGTCTCACGCTGGCTTGTGAATGGGCGCGCTGCTCTCTGAGAACACACACAGTTCCCAGAAAGCAGCGCGCCCCATTCACAAGCAGAAGAAGCAGAAGAAAACACACCGCGGTGGGGAAGAGGCAGATTACGGACTTCCGCATAGCAACAGGTATTTCGGGTGAGTATTATTTTTTTCTTTCTTTCACGTTTTTTTTATTTAATTTTTTTAGGACTTTTACCCAAATGTGTTTTTTCTGGGTGGAACTCCGCTTTAATGTTCAAAAGATGATATATCCCATGCATCCTAAAATGCACTGTAGGTGACCCTCTCTTGGCCGCCCTTTGTTAACGTCACTCTTTATTGTTATCCTCCAACATACAGACTGGTGAGCGTATTCCTGTGTACTGACATAAAATGGGTAGACATTTAAATAAGGGTCTATTTGGGAGTGAAAGCTGTAATGCAGTGAAGCTACAATGTCAGAGTGACAGATTACATATTTTTGATCAATTAATACAAGTTCACGGTTTGTCACTGTGACGGTTACAGCTGACTGCACCTTCTCAGACAAGACAAAAAAAAGAGAGGAAAAAAAATTAGACTTTCAGAGTAATTGATAGCAAACAAATTAATCAATGCCAGAGCGTATACAAAAATAAGGTCATACAACAAAACCTTTCTAGTTCTTGTTAAACTGAGGGTCAGAGATAAATTCAGGACCTCAAATTCTACAGAGCCTGATTAAAGTGTGCACCTAAATTCTGTGCGTCCTAAATCAGGCTTATGGCCATTAATTATACCGCTGTATGGTCTTGGCCACCGTGCTGCAGCTCAGATTCAGGGTCTTGGCAACCTTCTTATAGTCTAGCCCATCTTTATGTAGAGCAACAATTCTTCTTTTTTTTTTTTTTCAGAGCCTCAGAGAGTCCTTTGTTATGAGGTGCCATGTTGAAATTCCAGTGACCAGTATGAGAGAGTAAGAGCGATAACTCCAAATTTAACACACCTGCTCCCCACCTGAGACCTTGTAACACTAACAAGTCACATGGCAGGGAGGGAATGGCTAATTGGTCAATTTTGACATTTTCACTTAGAGGTGTACCCACTTTTGTTGCCAGCGGTTTAAAATCCCACCCCGGTCCTAAGGGTCCATCGCTGTAAACACTGTGTTCCTAAAAGAGATGTAAAACCGGCCCTAGAACTAGGCTTGAACAGCAGATGGGAAAGTGTTGTGGGGAGATTATGTCACCTTCCTACGACACAGTGTTCATAGGACGACACGATGGACCCTTAGGAGCTGACAGTCTGCCGATGACCCGATGTGGGATTTTACTTCATTGATGTGCCTGTTCTATACTGACATGTGAGTTGTCAGTTTATGCGCCCAATAAATTGTTTTACATCCTGCACTTACAGGCGCCTCTCTCTTTGCTTTGCCAATTACAGCCTGACAGCCAATGAGGAGATAGAGGGGGCGGAGCCGTGCCATGGCTCCATATTTAAATAGCCACGCAGAGCAGCGGCTCGGAAGTATGCCTGCTTGGGTGCCCCCATTGAAAGCTGCTTGCTCTGAGGGCATTCGCAGGAGGGAAAGGCCAGGAGGATTGGGGTTGCTCTGTGCAAAACCGCTACATAGAGCAGGTAAGTATAACATATTTGTTATTTTTTTTAAAAAAAGCCTTTATTATAAATTTAAAAGCTGCAGTGCAAATGTGTGAATTTTTCTCGAACAATAATCCTCAACTTTTTAATTGTCAGATGCAACATGCCTGCTCAGAAATTGTGGCCTGACCCAAAGGTCTGATAGCTGCAGTACAAATATGCGAGATGTTTCCATCTGCAGTCTCAAAAAAGGCACTGATTTTCTATTTCTAGATGCAATCTTTCTCTCTCCCTTACAAATTGCAACCTATCCAATAAAGGCTTTAAAGTTTTGTCAGGATTCCCAGCAGAGAGTTGCCTGACGAAAAAAAACGGTCGTCTGTATGCTCACCTGTCCATGGTAAACCCGCGCATGCTCGATACGCCTATGACGCGTGCATGGTAGCATACAACGATAGTGTGGGGTGTAGCAAGATAGCGGCGACGGCATCAAATGTGAAGAGCGCCGGCTCGTCGTAGTCGACGACATCACTGCGTTGTTGCCATTCAAAAGAACGGTGGTTCTTTTGAAAGGCCGTCTGTATGCACGCTTGCCAGGAATCCCGTCAGGAAAACCAATGTTTTTTTTCCTGGCGGGATTCTCGGCCGTGTGTACAGGGCTTCTGAGCTAAAAAATGTAAACACAATCGTGGGATCCTCATGCCCCTCAGTGACACCACAAGCAACGTTTGTGAATGAATCAATTGGCTTACACAGCTGTGTGCAGCCATCTTTAATAACTAAATAATTTCTAGAGCAACATCACAAACAGATACGATAAAGATACGAGAAATTAACATTTCCAGTTGGAATTTTTATCACACACGTATCAGAATTATGTAATATATTCCATTTATAAGGCCATTGCACAAATGTAATAATGGCCTGTATCTATGCTTTGCTTTTGTTTATCCTGTAAATAATTAGAAATTCCCACACCTACTTGCATGTTTATTTGGGATGCGTTCTCTGCGAGTGGTAATACACCAGAATTACATCAAGGCTTCCACGTGACGGCCCCTGGAGATTATTGCCAGACTCTCCTTTGTGACACGCTACGGTGGTTAAAGATAACATTGAAATAAAATGTCAACCTCAGAAGAGTAATTTTTATTATCAGTTAATGAAATCAGAGCCAGTTCACAACATTATCCGCGGGAACGCATCACCATCACACAACTTTGATTGGTAATAATAATGTTCAGTTTATTAAAAAAAAAACGTATATAGGGAACAAAATACAGCACAAATATATTAAATCTGTTGCTGTTCAGAATATATAACAAACAAAGGCTCGTATAAAGCTTGGTTTCGTTTGTCAATTTAAACTTTATTTTAAATTTACAAAAGAGCCATTAAAGGGTAGCTAAAAAAAATCATGGAGAATCGGGCTGATGGCCTAATATCCACAGTAGGCCCCCATTGTATTAAAGAAAAAAATCGGAAGTGAAGAGAAAAAATTATTTCGAGCATAACTTGCAATTATGAGACCCAATTTAAACTCCCTATTAAGGCTCAGACCTCATACATACGTTTTCCTCGACAAAATCCATCAAGAAACTTGGTGGCAGAGCTTTTTTGCCAAGGAAAACGGTCGTGTGTATGTTTTTCGTTGAGAAAACTGTCGTGGTACAAGTTCTCTTCTTTCTCGTCGGGAGTCTCAATTTCCTTGTCGTGTTTCTCGTCGGGCTGGTTTACAACGAGAAACGCGTTCGTGTGTATGCTTAGAAACCCACGCATGCTCAGAATAAACTATGAGACGGGAGCGCACCTTCGGTAAAAGTAGCGTTCGTAATGGAGATAGCACATTGGTCACGCTGTAACAGACTGAAAAGCGCGAATCGTCTCTCACCAAACTTTTACTTAACAAGCAGTAACATGAGATTAGCAAAAGCAGCCCCAAAGGTGGCGCCAGGGGAATCGAACTTCCCCTTTATAGTGCCGTCGTACGTGTTGTACGTCACCGCGTTTGAGAACGACGAGATTTTGTCTTGACAGTATGTACGCAAAGAAAGCTTGACAAGATTCTCGACAAGCCTGACAAGGAACGCGTCGAGGAAAACAATGTTTCTTTTACGACGAGTTTCTCGGTCGTGTGTACGAGTCCTCACTGTTACACAGGTATATTTTCCCATTTATTGGTAAATCAGCTTTCAGTTGGATCAAGCTCCTTATCTGCTATGGCTGTGCTATTGCCCTGATTTGGTAGGCCATTTTTTTTCCCATGAAGTTATGCCCCGTACACACGACCGTTTTTCATGACGAGAAAAATGCCATTTTTTAAAGTGGTCGTCAAAAACGGTTGTGTGTGGGCTCCAGAGCATTTTTCGCGACGTCGTTTTTCATGTCGTCGCTTTTCTCGTCGTGTAAAACAGTCGTGTGTGGGCTTTAACGACGGGGGGGGGGGGGGAGACGTGCATTCTCAGAAGCAAGTTATGAGAAGGGAAATTTGCATAATCAGCCCAAAGGGTGGCACCATTTGAATGGAACTTCCCTTTTGTTAGTCTTATCAGAAAGTTTAGGGAACACCACCTTACAGGTGTCCAGGGCCTCGCTCCATTCTTTATCCTCCATTTCTCCTATCTCCCTCTCCCAACGTGGTTTGATGTCATAGGCTAGTTTCGTGGAAGTAGGAGTAAAAAGGATATAGTAGAAGGAGGATATGAGTTTTTGGGGGCCCGTACTTTAGGAGAGGGTTGTGGGGCTGCATACGGAAATTGAGCAGTCAGAGCATGATGGACCTGGAGGTATCTGAAGAACATGGTATTTGGGATTGTGAAACATGCCATACTAATTAGATATTTCCTGGCTTTGGGCATCACTGCTGCATAATGTCTAAGTGGTTAGCTTTCACCCGATCCTCCTGGAAACGGGGCTCCCACATGTCCAGCAGTGGACTGTTCCTGACATGTCCAGAACCGCTGTATCGGCATGATGACTGAGGAACAGTCCACCACACAAGACCACTAGACCATAGGGGTGCGGAATCTGCAGGGACTGGTTTTGGAGGATTAGGTGAGTATATCTCGACTGTCCAATCCCCTAGACATAAATGAGTAGTTAATCTATGCAGTACGAGCACAGTCCCACTGCATGGGGAATTAAAAGAATTGCCTGGAAATTAGCTTTAAATACTGCCCAATAAATAAACCTTTAAAGTTTGTATTTCTCTCTGTGATAGTTTTATTCCAAATTCTAAACCTGCTGGTTGGTAATTTGGCCTTACTGTGGCCTTAGGAGATGGACCCTATCGGGGGTGGACTGACCATTGAGGCTCGAGGGCCCCATGCCACTAGGGTGCCCCATCAGGGTTTCCAGGCTCAATAAAGCCAGGGACAGTATGTAAAAATCTGTGTTTTTTTTTTACATCTGTCCCTGATATGTCCGAAACCGACATGCTTTTGATGTGAAAATCCTGAGATTTTGGCTGCCCTGCCTCCTGGCGTGGTGGCCATCTGTAAGCCCGGGGGGCCACATAATCTTCTATTGCCCGGGGGCCCCATGAGTTGTCAGTCCGCCCCTGGACCCTATAGAGGTCTACACAGATCTCTTGTGTGGAGGTGGCCCGAACTTTGAAACATGGTCACTGGTGGGTGTGGTCAGCACTTTCAAATATATTTTCTGGCCTTGAGAGATGGCCCGGTAGACGTCTATGGTGATGTACTGTGTGGATGGGGCCAGCACTTTCAGATGTAGTCTCTGAACTGAGCAGATGGTCTCATAGAACCCTATAAGGATCTACTTTGGAAGTGTTTGCTACTTTGCATGCAGGTGTTTCTACTTTGCATGCACAGTGCAAATGTCCTCTAAATGATGTGTGAAATGATTTCTCTTAATGATGCATCTGGCGTGGTGGGCAAAACGGATAACTGTGCACATTCTTTAACAGGAAAGTGTTAACTCCTTCAGAAACCGGTGTATGTGGTTCTACAGTACTGCATTATTTAATGTATTCTTTTTCAAAACAACATAACATTTTATTATTTTTCACTTTGGAGGAGATGGGGTGTTGAGAGATTTGAAAGCCATGGTATTCTTGTAACTGCATAGACTGGCCGTGGAACCAGGAGTTCCAGGAAATCAGCTACTGTACTTCGTAAAAAAAACTGCAGGCATTCCATGAGGTGCCCGCTGTCTCATAGACTTATCTCTGTTACTCACATCTGACAGTTTTTTTTTGTGCTCGAGGAAAATAACTTCTGGAGCTCAGAGGCTGCTCACTGTGGATCTCAATTCCTTCAGGAGCAGAGTCGCTGGAACTGCTAAGCCCGCTCACCTCCTTCTGCTCATTCACAGAAGCCTTTGTATTATGCACAAAATACAAAGGCTTCTGTGAATGGATAGCAGACGGGGAGGGGCGAGCACAGCTGTTGTGTATGCTTCTCCCCTCTCACAGTCGGAATGTATCCTCAAGGAGTTTATTAAACCCGTCAAATAATAAGTAATATATATAGATAAGTCCCAGAGGTGACATGCACCTAATTGGATTTAACTCATAGTGTGCCTACTACACATTTTTTGAAAAGTTGCTGAATTCCTTCAAACTAGAATGTGTATAAAAAACACACGTTACTGGATCTTCGCAAAATTTCACCGGTAACCAAAACAATGTAATATGACCATTAATTGGGAGAATCTCTGACTTTGTTTGACGTATTTAGTCCAGGGGTCTCAAACTGGTGGCCCCTCCAGCTGTTACCAAACTACAATTCCCATGAGGCATTGCAAGACTGACAGTAAAGCATGACTCCCACAGGCAGAGGCATGATGGGACTTGTAGTTTCACAACAGCAGGAGGGCCGCCAGTTTGAGACCCCCTGATTATAGTCACTTTGATAACCCCAAAAACCTCCCCCTGACTTGCACAATGGGATTTTGGTGTTAGCTAGCCACAGCATACAATCAGGCTTTCCTCCTAGCGCGGAGTGTTCTCTAGAGAGTTATGCAGAGAATGCTCCTTAGCTCCACATCGTAGGCAACATTTGTTGTTATTGTCAGGAAATTTGTCAGTGCACTGGGGTGATCTAGGACAGCCTTTAATAGAAGATAATAGGACATGTTGTCTTATTTTAGCCATGCCGTTGCACTTTCTGTTTGCCAGATCATTGTGCTCTTTCCAGTCAATATCTTGCTCTTTTACTCCTACAGCCATTTATTTCATATCTCCACTACCATTCATTACTGACCTTTGGCGTGTTCCCTGACTACGCTTCTGTTTGATCCAAACCTGTAACCACCTGTTACCGACCTTTGGCTTGTTTACCAACTATGCTACTGCTTGATCCCTACTTTCTATATCTGCTACTGGACCCCAGCTTGCTCAACTCCTGAGGACCGCAACCTGGTACTAACACGCGGCAAAACCCATCTCCACCATCAGGAGGTCTGGTGAACGTGGGTTAGTGCTTAGACTCTGCACCTCGAGTGAGCCTGTGTCATCCACCAGAGTGACCTCCTTCCCATGGGCGTCCGCTGAACTTTTTCCAGGGGGGGGCATAATTTTACGGTCACCTATGCTCCGCTTCTTTGACAATGTCATGAAGGGCAGGGGCTTAGTCATTATCCCATAAAGCCTTCTCCCTTAACTTGTACTCACAGTCCCCACTTGTAAGGTCACGGTGGTCTTCCTTCTCCCAAGTTCTGTTTCCACATGTCCCTTTGAAAATACATTACAGGCAGCAAAGCAAACACGAGGGTGCACATACAGGAAGCAGCCAGAGGTGGCAGTAAAGAGCTCTGTAACTCAGTGACACTGATCTTGCAACAGCTGTGGAGCCAACTCGCACAAACACAGAGAGTCAGCACAGCTAGAGATGCAAGCATGGCAGACCCTTGCCGATTCCAGGGGGGGTCACTGGCCCCCCCTTACTCCTATGAGCGGATGCCCATGCTCCTTCCATACCTATCCTGCTGGTCGGTGGAAGCCTCTCTACTGCTATAGCTACTGGTCTCCGATCCTGACCCCTGACTGCGACACTTGTGCACTCTGTTTGACACACTTCCAGACAAATTACCTAAACAAATCAATGGCAAGTTACTGATTTTGTGTGTATGATGAACTTTTAACCACTTAAGGATCCCTTCACGCCGATATACGTCGGCACAAGGTCATGGCTGGCCACAGGTACGTACCTGTATGTTGCCTTTAAGAGCCCACAAACGCGCCACCGGCGGTGCACTCGCCTGGTCTGAAGCTCCGTGACCGCGTGACCCGCGGACCCGATCGCCTGCGGTGTCCCACGATCGGTCACAGGAGCTGAAGAACGGGGAGAGGTGAGTGTAAACACACCTTCCCTGTTCTTCTCTGTGGCAGTGTCACTGATCGTCTATTCCCTGTTATAGGGAACGACGATCAGTGACACACAGTCACGCCCCCCTAAAGTAAGAATCACTCCCTTAGGGCACACTTAACCCTTTAGCGCCCCCTAGTGGTTAACCCTATCACTGCCATTGTCATTTTCACAGTAATCAGTGCGTTTTATTAGCACTTTTCGCTGTGAAAATGACAATGGTCCCAAAAATGTGTCAAACGTGTCCGATGTGTCCGCCATAAAGTCACAGTCATGAAAAAAATCGCTGATCGACTCCATTACTAGTAAAAAAAAAAATATTAATAAAAATGACATAAAACTATCCCCTATTTTGTAAATGCTATAAATTTTGCGCAAACCAATCGATAAACTATTATTGCCATATTTTTTTTAAACAAAAATAGGTAGAAGAATACGTATCGGCCTAAACTGAGGGAAAAAATGTTTTTTTATATATTTTTGGGGATATTTATTATAGCAAAAAGTAAAAAATATTGCATTTCTTTCAAAATTGTTGCTCTATTTTTGTTTATAGCGCAAAAAACCTCAGAGGTGATCAAATACCACCAAAAGAAAGCTCTATTTGTGGGGGGAAAAGGACGCCAATTTTGTTTGGGAGCCACGGCGCACGACCGCGCAATTGTCAGTTAAAGCGATGCAGTGCGAATCGCAAAACCTGGCCGGGTCCTTTAGCTGCCTAAGGCCGCGTACACACGATCGGTCCAACCCGATGAGAATGGTCCCACGGACCGTTTTCACTGGTTCACCGCTGAAGTGGCCTGATGGTCTGATGATCTGGTGCGTACACACCATCAGTCCAAAATCCGATCGGGTCAGAACGCGGTGACGTAGAACACAACGACGTGCTGAAAAAACAAAGTTCAATGCATCCAAGCAGGCGTCGACTTGATTCTGAGCATGCGCGGGTTTTTTGGTCCGATGCTTTTGCGTACTAACCATCGGTTTGGTTCGACGGTCAGGCATCCATCGGTCCGATTTTAAAGCAAGTTTTAAAACTTTGGTCCGACGGACGACGATCCGATGGGCCGTACACACGCTCGGTTTGGACCGATGAAACTGGCCTTGTGTGTACGCGGCCTTAAGGTCCGGGTCTTAAGTGGTTAATATATATGGATGCAGACCGACGTTGTACACTAGGGTTAGGACTACGTCTCCAATTCTTTTTTACTAGCGTTGATTTGAAGCACTGTTATCTATAACCATCGCCGCTATGATTCATCACACAACATTCTATAAACAGATTTATTCCGTCTCTCTAATCGAAGGCCAGTTTGGAAACGTAGCACACAGTCTGACCTCCTGGCCGTCTCTCTATGCAATTTATTTGGTTTATATTCGAGCTGACACGCTGTCATTCTCTGTCCATCCTCAATCACTATTTGTTCAGATCTGTCCAGATATGACCCTTTATTTGTCATTTCATGAATATCTGATCTTTGTCTGAGGACCCAAATTTGCAAAATGCCACGGGCAAATAATCATTAAGGACTCTTCTTAGAATTCCCCTTTTCTGCCTGCTGCCGACCTCACCTATTACTTCCCCATACAGACAAAAGGTTTTTTCGTTTTAACATATTTTAATTGTGTGCCTCTCACTTTGGCATCAGAGGTTAGTAGGGAATTGAATTCAAGGAATATTTAAAGATTAAATACCTCCTTAAAAGTCTCTAGTCACAACACTACTGCCCTTTTCTCTTGCTAATCCTTCATTCTCCTATACGGTGCCTTGAAAAAGCATTCATACCCCTTGAAATTTTCCACATTTTGTCATGTTACAACCAAAAACATAAAAAGAGAAAAAAAAAATTGCCTAAAATGAATGGGCCAGATTCTCAAAAGGATTACGGCGGCGTATCTCCGCCGCCGTAATTTCAAATCGGCGCCGGCGTATGTTTACGCCGATTCTCTAAAAAATTCTCTCTAAAAAATTCTCTAAAAATTCCCTAAAAAATAGGCTTCCTCCCCCGACGTAACTTGTCTACGCCGCCGTATAATTGTGTGCAATTATACGCTGGCCGCTAGGGGCGCTTCCGCGGATTTGCCGCGTCGAATATGCAAATGAGCTAGATGAGCCGATTCCCGAACGTAATTGCGCCCGCTTGTCGTTTGCGTAAGCGTAAAGTTACCCCTGCTTTATGAGGGGTAACTTTGCGTAGGTTCGGCGTAAGCCATGTTAAGTGTGGATGTCGTTTTTTTTTTACGTAAATCGTTCGCGAATAGGGCTTTGCGTAAATTTACATTCACGTCAAAACCAATGTATTTGCGGCGTAATTTGGAGCATGCGCACTGGGATACGTCCACGGACGGCGCATGCGCAGTTAAGAAAAAACTTCAAAAACGTGGGGTCACAAATTTCTTTACGTAAAACACGCCCACCTCATCCACATTTTAATTACCCGGGCTTACGCCGGGCCATTTACGCTACGCCGCCGCAACTCTGGACGCAAGTGCTTTGAGAATACGGCACTTGCGTCTCTAAGTTGCGGCGGCGTAGACAGAGAGAATAGTGTAATGAAAAAAAAAAAATGAAAACCATTTATCATTTTCCTTCCACTTCCACAATTACAGTATGTGCCACTTTGTGTTGGTCTATCACATAAAATCCCAATAAAATACATTTATGATTTGTTTGTAACATGACAAAATGTGGACATTTTCAAGGGGTATGAATACTTTTTCAAGGCACTGTATGTAATGGTCAAATACCTTTTGCACAACCCATCAAAATAGGGCAAGACATGTATTGGATAACTAAATAATCTAATATCTAAATATATATTTAATATCTATAACTATTTTCTGTTTTGGTGATCTCCCGGAAATTTTAGGAGAAATATTTATACATGAAGAATGTTATTACCTACTTGAGGCCCGAATGACGGCTACAGCGTGGACCTGAAAATCCAGGAGGACGTCAATTGACGTCCTCCCCTTTGCTCGTTCAGACAGGTAACAGGAGCAAGGGTCACAGGTAGCTGCAGATCAGACAGCACCGATCCAAGGCACTCTGACAGTTTAAATAAGCAGATTGGCGCCAAGCACCGCACGCACAGACTAGCGTGCAATGCCGCGCACAGAAACGCACAGGCGCGTGCTGGGCCGACCAACAGTGTGTCCAACAAGGGGACCTCTCTGACACAATACCGCATGTGGCCAGAGGTAGGGGGTGCCAGAGAGCCTCGGAAACACATGAAAAGGCCCGAGAACGGCTGGGCTGACCTCGGAAAGGCTCGGGAACTGAGAATTTCTACGAACGGTGCAGATTGTCTCAGCTCGGCTCCACCTCAGGTCAAACGCGGTACTGCACACCACTGTGGCTTGAACCCAGCTCGTTTTGCAAACCGAGTCAGGATTTTGAAAAATACAAAGCTCGTATTGTATAAAAAGAACAGATTGGGAGAGATAAGCACACCAAACAAGAATTGTTCAAAAAAGTATGTCAAAATTTAATAATTGTTAAAAACAGATATTTAGATATTCGTATGGACCACAGTAGTTACAAAAGCAGGATAAATGACAGTATGCAGGTAGCCAACAAGTTTCACACAGATGTGCTTCGTCAGGACCTTGCAACTTTTCTTTTGAATTGTGTGGTCTGTGTAGGACATAAAAAATACATCATTAATACACATTATATAATATAATATAGTAAATTGCATATTCATATCCATAGGAAAGAGAAAAAGAAAAAATGCTGTGTGCTCACCAACTGTGCTAGCAACTGAATTTCATGTACCAAAGACGCAGCCCAAAAGTCCCAATAGCTGAGAGGAACATACAGCCAAGGCAAGGCGGTCGTATTGTGAAATGCTCGTTAACTGCGTTACTCGCAACTAGGGTTGTCCCGATACCACTTTTTTAGGACCGAGTACAAGTACCGATACTTTTTTTCATGTACTCGCCGATACCGAATACCGATGCAGCCTTGTCCCTAAATGCATCCATGTCCCTAAATGCAGCCTTGTCCTCAAATGCAGCCTTGTCCCTAAATGCAGCCATGTCCCTAAATGCAGCCTTGTCCTCAAATGCAGCCTTGTCCCTAAATGCAGCCATGTCCCTAAATGCAGCCTTGTCCTCAAATGCAGCCTTGTCCCTAAATGCAGCCTTGTCCTCAAATGCAGCCTTGTCCTCAAATGCAGCCTTGTCCTCAAATGCAGCCTTGTCCCCGAATGCAGCCATGTCCCCGAATGCAGGCATGTCCCCAAATGCAGGCATGTCACCAAAGATAAAGCATGTCACCCATCCAATCCTGGGATGGGTGATCTGTCTATCAAAGTGCCCGGACAAGGGGGAAGGGCTATATATGACAAGGCGCGGCGGGGAGTGCACAGCTATTCAAATGAAAGCTGTAATGTTCCCCTCGCTGATCAACTAGGTGGCGGGGGGAGGGCTTGGCTTTCTCTTTGGGGACTAGACAGTGGCAGCGGCAGCAGCTCTCTGCCCCGTCTCCACCCGCTCTCCACCTGCTCTCTGGCGGAAAAAAGTATCGGTGAAGCATCGGGAGCATTTGCGCAAGTACAAGTACTCGTGCAAATGCTCAGTATCGGTCCCGATACCGATACTAGTATCGGTATCGGGACAACCCTACTCGCAACCCGAGGTTCCACTGTACTTTTCCTTGGAAGAACCCCTTTTTTGGTTCCTTTTGGCCGGCTTTGCCATAATCCGGGTGACTTTGAGTGTCATTTATGCGTAGTCCTCCATTAGAGGGTGAAGCACAATGGGTGACAGTTAACCAATTCATGTCTTAGCAGTACCTGGCCACCTGTCCCAGCTTGGGTCTTACATACTAATTTTCCAGGGGGGAAAGGGACATTGGGGACACAATTCCTTCTATAGGGTCATAATTGTGAATCCACCGACCTTGGCAAGGCCAGGTGCTAAAATTAACTAGGTTACCGAGTCCCCCACCCCACCCCCTACTTAACTTGTTGTTTCTGTATTTTCCCTTCCATTCTAGCAACAATAACATTTGTCATCAATATGTCAGCCGAGATCAGTCACACAAGGCTGGGGTCACACCGGCAGCCTGTCCGGCGTACTTCAGAATCACACACAGATGGTGAAGGTTAAGTGAGTGCTCTGTGACTGGCTTTTCAAGTAATTGGAGATCATTTGTATGCCAGCTCAGAACTTTGACCACTCTAGACGGGAGAGGGGAAAAAAAGAAGGGTTAATATGTAAACACTTTTGTATTTTTCCTCCCCTCTATTGCGAGTCTTCCTCGATTTCTATAATGCCCTAAGATGGTTTTCCTTCTAATCCTTGCTGCAGGCTATGGGGAAGGGAGAGCGCGCTCTAATTCATTTTGGGGGCCTCCGTTCATCTAAAAGCCAGCAACATCTTATTAAAGCCTGTGATAATCTCCTCTTCTAATGCATTGTTTCTTTTTATGGTCTCCAATTAAGGCCGGAGATCTCCAACCAGATCCGAAGGAGGCTAAGCACACTTTTTATCTGCAACATTTTGCAAACAATCACACAATCTGTTCCTCGGATTCCTAATTCAAATCACCATTGACTTTCTTTTTATGGCGGAGCGTCTTTAATAAGATGTTCCTGTTTTGCCCAAACAAACCTGTCACCTGTGACCGATTTTTTTGGCCTTATTTTACTTTATCCTGATTTGTTCTTTTAGAGATAATGTGGTTTAGCCTTATTATTGGTTATCTTGAAAGTATAATATTTTAAAGGACATATCCACCTACAATACAATATATAGCAGAGAAAGAGCGATCGTTTTTACAAATATAAACATAACATTCAAATATATATTTACATTTATCAAGCAGACAACTACAATCATATATTCACTGTTAACCACAGGATTTGGCTGCCCAATGACTGGGCCACTTTTTGCGATTTGGCACTGCGTCGCTTTAACTAACAATTGCGCGGTCGTGCAACGTGGCTCCCAAACAAAATTGGTGTCCTTTTTTTCCCACAAATTGAGCTTTCTTTTGGTGGTATTTGATCACCTCTGCGGTCTTTATTAATTGCACTTTAAACAAAAAAAGAGCAACAATTTTGAATAAAAATGCAATATTTTTTACTTTTTGCAATAATATATATCCCCAAAAAATATGTATTAAAAACAATGTTTTCCTCAAGTTAGGCTGATACGTATTCTTCCACATATTTTTGGTAAAAAAAAAAAAAAACAAGGCCACTTAGCTCATCTTGCTTCTCCCTCCCAGCAGTGACTGAGCAACTTGGCTCCTCCTGCTTCTCCCTCCCAACAGTGACTCAGCAACTTGGCTCCCCCTGCTTCTTCCTTTCAGCAGTGACTCAGCAACTTGGCTCCTCCTGCTTCTCCCTCCCAACAGTGACTCAGCAACTCAGCTCTCCCTGCTTCTCCCTCTCAGCAGTGACTCAGCAACTTGGCTCCTCCTGCTTCTCTCTCCCAACAGTCACTCAGCAACCCAGCTCCCCCTGCTTCTCCCTTCCAACAGTGACTCAGCAACTCATCTCCTCCTGCTTCTCCCTCCAAGCAGTGACTCAGAAACTCAGCTCCTCCTGCTTCTCCCTCCCAGCAGTGACTCAGCAACTCGGCTCCTCCTGCTTCTCCCTCCCAACAGTGACTGAACAATCCAGCTCCCCCTGCTTCTCCCTTCCAACAGTGACTCAGCAACTTAGCTCCCCCTGCTTCTTCCCCCCCAACAGTGACTCAGCAACTCAGCTCCCCCTGCTTCTCCCTCCCCACAGTGATTCAGAAACTCAGCTCCTCCTGCTTCTCTCTCCCAGCAGTGACTCAGCAACCCAGCTCCCCCTGCTTCTCCCTTCCAACAGTGACTCAGCAACTCAGCTTCCCCTGCTTCTCCCTCCCAAGAGTGACTCAGCAACCCAGCTCCCCCTGCTTCTCCCTCCCAACAGTGACTCAGCAACTCAACTCCTCCTGCTTCTCCCTCCAAGCAGTGACTCAGCAGCCTTTCAGCCTCTCATGTAAACACAGAACTTTGCTGAATGTATGTATGTATATATATATATATATATATATATATATATATATATATATATATATATATATATATATATATAGGCCCAGATTCACAAAGCACTTACGCCGATGTAAGTTGAAATTTGCGCCGGTAAGTGCAAATGTGCGCCGGACCCACAAACCAACATACGCCTAAAAACTGGCCACCCTACGCCGACGTAGCTTACAAACGCCGGCATAGCGTGGGCGCACTTTTTGCATGTTGCTGCTCCCATTGATTAGGCATTCAAATATGCAAATGAGGGAAATACGACGATTCACGAATGTACGTGCGCCCGGCGCATTTGCTACGCGAGGTGCGTGTAAGTTTTACGTCCGGCGTAAAGTTATTCCCCATAGAAGAGGCGCAACCCAGCAATAGACATGCAAAGATCTGCACTAGAGAACACAGGCCGGCGTATTGGGCGTACGTTACGTTCACGGCGTACGTGGTGATCCGGCGTAGCTTAGGCATTTCTCCCGGTGTGGTTGGGTGCTGTTTCATGCGTTCACGTCACGGCTATGTCACGGCGCTTCCGCAGTTCGTGATACGCCGGGCGTAAAACACTGGACCATCATTTGCATGGGGTCACTCCCACTTCCACCTACGCCGGCCTGCGCCTTCGAAACTTACGCCACGCCGACGCAGCGTTGGGAGCAATAGCTTGCTGAATGCAGAGCTTGCCTCTGCGTCGGCGTAGCTTACAGCGTTTGCGCTACGGCGGCGTAATGTGCGCCTGACTCTCTGTGAATCTGGGCCATACTGCGTATATATATATACATATATATTTATTTATATATACAATACAATGTTTAGCAACTGAGCCCATCATAGATACAAAGTATCCCCACCAGGCTTCTTACCCGGGGAGTAGTTTGGTGTTTTGTGAGCACAGACAGAGGAAGGTGAAGTGTTTGTTATATTACACTGAAGTGCTGTTTGTCTGAAGAGTGCAGCGGGGCAATATATGTGATTGTATTTGAATGCATCATGTTTATTATTAAGCCTAGAATTTCTCCAACTTCAAGAAGGCAAACAAGAGATTGCCTTGTTATTTCTACCTCGTTCTTTACCAGACACAGTAAAGAAATGGCTGCAGAACCTCTAGAAGCATTCAAGTACCTCGGTGACTTTCATCAGTTGCAATGTGCACAAGAAACAAGGGGGGATAAAAAAAAATAAAAAAAAACATGGTCTTTTTATTTTTACTTTGCTTTAATCTTATTTGATGATGTCTCAACAAGCTGGGACATGCTTTCCTGGATGGCAATTTCTCTGCACCATATGTGTGTCGTATAAGATAGCCGCGGCAAAATGAATCTTGGCAGGAAGGGGACTAAACACATTGACAAAGGACTTTAAAAAACACTTCTTATTTAACCTCCTGCTGTCTGTTGTACATCCCATTGCCTTCTGTAATATACATTATTCATGCAGAACCTCCAGCTGATGAAGGACTATAATTCCCAGCATGCCTCACCATGCACTAGATTATGAGCAAAGTGATTTTGTAGTATTTTATTTTTTTCTCGACAATATTGATTGAGGCTGAAAGTCACAATTTCGCTCCTCGGGTGAAATTTTTTAGTATTTTTTAGTATTCTTTGTTTTTTTTTATATGCAGTGTGTATGTAGTGTGCAGTGTGTGTGTAAAGTCCTCTACTCTATTACATTTAGTTTTGTAAACCACTTAAAGCGGTTGTAAACCCGCATTGACTTTTTTTTTTTTTTTTCACTCCTTTTTTTCACTAGCTCATTATGAAATACTTACCTCGGAACGAGGTGAGAGAAACTTACCTGGTCCACGCCGAGCGAGATATCATCTTGACTCGGCGTGTCTTCCGGGTATCGCCGCTCCAGCGCTGTGATTGTCTGGAGCGGCGATGACGTCACTCCCGCGCACGCGCGCGGGAGATTTAAAATTGGCAGGGTCTGGCGGCTGCCGGTCCTTAGCCGAAAATCCCCCCCTGCACATGCGCCGCTGCAATCAGCGGAGCATTGCGAGGGGAATATCTCCTAAACCGTTCAGGTTTAGGAGATATTCTTTATACCTACAGGTAAGCTTTATTATAGGCTTACCTGTAGGTAAAAGTAAAAAAAGTGGGTTTACAACCACTTTAAGACCCGGACCATTATGCGGGTTAAGGACCTTGCCCCTTTTTGCGATTCGGCACTGCGTCGCTTTAGCTAACAATTACGCGGTCGTGCGACGTGTCTCCCAAACAAAATTGGCCTCTTTTTTCCCCACAAATAGAGATTTCTTTTGGTGGTATTTGATCACCTCTGCGGTTTTTATTTTTTGCGCTATAAACAAAAATAGAGCGACAATTTTGAAAAAAAATATATATATATTTTTTAATTTTTGCTATAATAAATATCCCCCAAAAAAATATAAAAAAATATATTTTTCCTCAGTTTAGGCCGATACATATTCTTCTACATATTTTTGGTAAAAAAAATCACAATAAGCGTTTATCGATCGGTTTGCGCAAAATATATTGCGTTTACAAAATAGGGGATAGTTTTATGGCATTTTTAATAATAATTAATTTTTTGCTAGTAATTGTGGCGATCACCTAATTTTTTCCGTGACTGCGACATTATGGCGGACATATCGGACACTTTTGACAAATTTTTGGGACCACTGTCATTTTCACAGCAAAAAGTGCTATAAAAATGCACTGATTACTGTGAAAATGACAATGGCAGTGAAGGGGTTAACCACTAGGGGCTCTAAGGGGTTAAGTGTGCCCTAAGGGAGTGATTCTTACTCTAGGGGGGCGTGGCTGTAGGTGTGATGTCAATGATCATCTATCCCTATAACAGGGAATAGACGATCAGTGACACTGCCACACAGAACGGGGAAGTTGTGTTTACACTCACCTCTCCCCGTTCCTCAGCTCCTGTGACCAATTGCGGGACACTAGCGGCGATCGGGTTTGCGCGTCCCATTAGCATGGTCACGGAGACCGGCTCTTAAAGAGGATGTATATATATGTGCCCAGCCATGCCATTCTGCCGACGTATATCGGCGTTAGGCGGTCCTTAAGAGTTTAGGTTAAGGTGACTAGATTTTTTAAATTAAATTCCGAGACCATTTTTTGCTTTTATTGGCAAATGGTAATTTTTTTTATACACATATTTTCCTCGTGTGGTATGTGTTTATGGAATTATTGAATGTAAATGTCTCCGGGCCCCCTGTGCTCAGTGGGAGCCGGGTGACAGTAAGAGGACTATTTCTTTATTTTCAAATTTAGGCGGTCACGGTGTATTCATATTGAAGAGGCCAGGCTTCAACTGTGTAGCGCGATGCGGTGGGTTAATCTGGCTAAACCCAAAAATGAAGAAATAGTCCACTAAAGCCCTGTACACCCGACGGGGATTCCCAGCGGCATAAAGTTCGCCGAGAGTCCCGACGGAAAACCAGAGAACCTGCTCGATAAGTTTCCCCGTGTACGAACGAGAGGTTTTCCCGTCGGGAAAACTGCGGGTAGAGCTTTGGCCGGGAATCCCGGCCGTGTGTATGCTCCCTCGCAGTGTTTCCCCATAGGAAAACTGCTGGGCTTAAAACCGCTGGGAATCCCGGAGGGAAAATAAAGAGCAGGTTCTCTATTTTCCCACCCAGATTCCTGGCAGTTTTCCTGTCGGGAAAACTGCAAGGAAGCATACGCAAAAACTCTCCCCGCAGTTTTCCTGGCAGGAAAACCGGTCGTGTGTATGTCCCCTGATCCCCACTGAGCACAGGGGATCCGGAGACCGTTGCTTTGTAAAAAGCTACACAGCTGGGGGATTAGCTTATTGGTGGACACGATTTGGGAGTCCCTGCCCGCTCTACCTCCGGGCCACCCTGCTGATGTGACAGATCCGGGGACAGACAGGTTCCGGGGACTGCGTCCTCAATCCGGGGACTGTCTCTGGAAACCAGGGACGTCTGGTCACCCTAGTTTTGTTTGCATTCACCTTTTTTTTTAGTCTGTATTTCATTTTATCTGTCATTTTGTTATTGTTATTTCATTTTTTGGTGGAAAAAAAATGTATGCAAATAATGAGGGGCCGTTAACAGAACAGATCCAGGATAGTTAAAGTGGTTTAAGCCCAGGTTCACACTGGGCTGTGGGAATGAAGCCATGCAAGTTCAGCGGAACTTTTCAGTCCTGATTTCGGCCGCAACTACAGAGACATCTGTGCAGTATCTGTACAGATGTCAATGTAAATCGCGGGCCGAAAATTGCAAAAAGTAGTACAGAAACTACTTTTTGAAATCGGTGCAGCACCGCAGCGATGCGGTGTCGCACTGATTAGGCTAGTGCCATTGCCGGCAAATGCTGACGATTTGACATGCAATTTGTTATGTCAAATTTCATTTCAAAATGCACCAAGGTGAAAGCCTTTGGGCCAGATTCACATACAATCTGCGGCGTAGCGTAAGCCATTTACACTACGCTGCCGCAACTTAATGGAGCAAGTGCCGTATTCCCAAAGCACTTGCTCGGTAGTTTGCGGCGGCGTAGTGTAAATGCCCTATTCGTGAACAACTTAGTAAAATGACGTAACTGACGGAAAAAGACGACGCTGGCAACGACGGAACTTCGTAAACCTACCCCTCATATAGCAGGGGTAGGTTTACCCTTACGGAAACGGCGTAAACGACGACGGGGCGGCGTAAAAACGTTCGGGAATCGGCGTATTAGGCTCATTTGCATAGGCAAATGAGAAAACAACGTAAAGGCCACCTAGCGGCCAGAAAAGTAATTACATTTACGATCCGAAGTTGTAAGTGTTTTACACATGTCGGATCTTCACTGTATCTATGTGTAAGTGATTCTAGGAATCGGACGCTTAGATACCCAGTAAAAAAAACAGAGATACGACGGTGTTTCCTGCGATACACCGTCGTATCTCTTTTGAGAATCTGGCCCTTAAAGTGGATGTAGACCCAAATAATTTTTTTTTCATATATATATTAAAGCGGAGGTTCACCCTAAATATAAGCTCTGCCATGTGATCCAGCATACTGGCGTCAGCGCCAGTATGCTGTTTTTTTTTTTTAATCCCCCACTTACTGTATTATGCTGGAATTTAATTTTTTTCCCCCCGCGGTGGACGGCTCTAGTATTGCTCGTCGCATCTTGCGAAAATACCCGATAAGGACTCGGGTAATCTCGGCGAAAATGCGGCGCCTGCGCACAGACCTCGGAGCTGACTGCGCAGGCGCCGTATTTCTCCGAGTCCTATTTCGGCGTTTTTCGGAGGGCGTGACTCGGAGAAATACGGCGCCTGCGCAGTCAGCTGTATGGCGTCAGTGAGCAATGGCAAAATGTAAAAGAATGGACATGGCATTATTTTTTTTGTAGGCAATTCATGCAATTTGAATTCAAATTAATTGGTAAGTCAAAGTCATCTAGCTTTTGGCCAGAGTTGAAAAGAATTGCGGGCTTGTAGTATAATTATAGCTGAGCAATTTAGGACAGTTCTTTTAAAAGAGTGGTCTCCAAACTGTGGCCAATTGGCACTTTGCTTGCCTTTATCTGGCCCTTGGGGCCCTATTCCTCCCACTGATATGAGGCATTATTTCTCCCGCTGTCAACAAGGCTGAAGCACCATTCCTTCCACTGACACCAGTAGTGGGGCATAATTCTTTTACTCTCATTTTATTAGAAACGATAAGAAACATAGACACTTACATAGCGCAAGAAGAATGTACCATGAGGCCTCGTACACACGACTGAGGAACTCGTCATAAATGAAACATCGTTTTCCTCCACGAGTTCCTTGTCAGGCTTGTCGAGAAACTTGACAAGCTGTCTTTGCATACACACTGTCAAGACCAAGTCTTGTCGTTCTCAAACGCGGTGACGTACAACACGTACGGCAGCACTATAAAGAGGAAGTTCCATTCCACTGGCGCCACCCTTGGGGCTGCTTTTGCTAATCTCGTGTCACCGCGTGTTAAGTAAAAGTTTGGTGAGAGACGATTTGCGTTTTTCAGTCTGTTACAGCGTGGCGAATGTGCTATCTCCATTACGAACGCTACTTTTACTGAGGGTACGCTCCCGTCTCATACTTTATTCTGAGCATGCGTGGGTTTCTAAGCATACACACGAACGTGTTTCTCGTCGAAAATCACCCCGACGAGAAACACGACGAGGAAATTGAGACTCCCGACGAGAAAAAAAGAGAGCATGTTCTATTTTTTTTCTCATCGAGTTCCACGACACCGTTTTCCTTGGCAAAAAAGCTCTGCCACCAAGTTTCTTGATGGATTCTGTCGAGGAAAACGGCCTCACAAGTACAGATTCAAGGGGAGATTAATGAACGTTAAGCAATGCTGTAAAGATAAAGAAGATAGCCAATCAATATTAAATTGTAAGGTGGTCAAATAGTAGAGCCATGCTTGAGATTGAGATAGGCTTCATGTCTAAAGAGAGGGTCCTTCAGCTGGGAGACATACGCCGTCGTAAGTACAAATGTGCGCCGTTGCATCTCTGCGCCGATTCCCCAAGCTAGATACGTCGGAAAAATAGGCTTCAACCGCCCTACTTCGGCATATCGTGGGCGCATAGTTACGCTGGACGTATTCGGCGCACCCATTTTAAATATGCAAATGAGTAAGATACGCCTAGAAATTTACTTAATCCGACCAACGTAACTTGCCTACACCGGCGTATCGCGGGCGCATAGTTACGCTGGACGCATCTGGTGCTCCCATTGATTTCCTATTTAAATATGAAAATGAGGGAGATATGCCGATTCACGAACGTACTTGCGCCTGACGCATGTTTTAAGCAATTTGCGTAAGGGTTACGTCCGGCGTAAAGTTATTCCTCATATCGGAGGCGCAACCTATTCAAAGGTATGGACCAGGGCACGAACGCCGACGATTTTTACGTCGTTTACGTAGTACGTGAATAGGGCTGGGCGTAGGTTACGTTCACGTAGTAGGCAGTGTTTTGACGTATCTTAGGCAGTTATCTCGACGCGACTGTGAGCGTGCGCACTGGGATGCGTCCAAGATACGACGCATGCACAGTTAGTTTTTTGAAGCTCAACCCATCATTTGCATGGGGTCACGCTTCATTTAAATGTTACACGCCCACTTCCAGCCCACTTCCACCTACTTTGACTTACGTCAGCATACGCCAACAACCATACGCTACGCCGGCACAACGTTGAGAGGATTTGCTTTGTGAATTCCATGCTTGCCTCTCAACGTTGCACCGGCGTAGCATAAAGAAGATACGCTACGCCCGCATAAAGATGCGCCGAGGTACGTGAATCCTACCCCATTGTCATTGTCCATGGCACCAATAAAAGGTACCATACTTTCCTGTGGGCAAAAGGCAAGTTCCAAGGCGGAGAGGATCAGAAGTAATGCCGCAGTATAACACACGAACGGAAACTCCGACAAGAAAACCATGGATTTTTTTCCGACGGAATGTTGGCTGAAACTTGTGTTGCATACACACGGTCACACCAAATTCCGACCGTCAAGAACGCGGTGACGTACAACGAGCTGAGAACAATGAAGTTCAATGATTCCGAGCATGCGTCAAATTGATTCCGAGCATGCGTGTGTTTTTTTTGCACGCCGGAATTGCATTCAGAAGATCGGAATTTCCGACGAGAACTTTTCTTGTCGGAAAAATTGAGAACCAGCTCTCCAAATTTTTGCTGTCGGAAAATCGAACAGAAAAAGTCAGATGGAGCCTACACAAGGTCGGAATTTCCGACCAAAAGCTCACATCGACTTTTCTTGTTGGAATTTCTGATCGTGTGCATGCGGCATTAGGGGTGAAAAGATAAAGAAGAGAGAGAGAAATCAAAGGGAGGGGGAGTCCTGGAGCATCGCTACTGAGATATTAATGCACCGGTTAAGATCGATGTCAATTTTTCATTAACTAGAGTACCATGTACCCGACTTTTCACTTGTTTAAAGTTGAGAATCTGTGTCTTCCACACTTTTGCTATTGTTGGTTTCATGGCTAAGGATTAATTGACACCAATGATGGGGCACTATTCCTCCCACTGACACCAATGATGGGGCACTATTCCTCCCACTGACACCAATGATGGAGCACTAATCCTCCCACTGACAGCTATGATGGGGCACTATTCCTCCCACTGATACCAATGATGGAGCACTAATCCTCCACACTGACAGCTATGATCGGGCACTATTCCTCCCATTGATGGGGCATTATTCCTCCCATTGACACTGATAATGGGGCACCATTCCTCCCACTAACACCAATGATGGGTCACCATTCGTCCCACTGACACCAATGATGTGGGCACTATTCCTTCCATTGACACCAATAATGGGGCACTATTCCTCTCACTGACACCAATGATGGGACACTATTCCTCCCATTGACACTGATGATGGGGCACTTTTCCTCCCACTGACACCAATGATGGTGCACCATTCCTCCCACTGACACCAGTGATGGGGCACCATTCCTCCCACTGACACCAATGATGGGGCACTATTCCTCCCATTGACACCAATGATGGGTCACTATTCCTCCCATTGACACTGATGATTGGGAACTTTTCCTACCATTGACACCAATGATTGGGCATTATCCCTCCCACTGACATCAATGATGGGGCACTATTTCTCCCACAGACACCAATGATGGGGCACTATCCCTCCCACCAGTACCAATAATGGGACACTATCCCTCCCACCAGTACCAATGATTGGGCACTATTTCTCCCACCAATACCAATGATGGGGCACTATCCCTCCTCCTACTAACCACACAATGATTTTACTGTTGTGGATTTAGTAACACTCTAATTGTTAGGCCGCGTACACACGATCAGACATGTCCGATGAAACATGTCCGACGGACCGTTTTCATCGGACAAGGCTAAAGTGGTCTGTTGGTCTGATGTGTGTACACACCATCGGACCAAAATCCCCTCGGACCAGAACGCAGTGACGTAGAACACAACGACGTGCTGAAAAAACGAAGTTCAATGCTTCCAAGCATGCGTCGACTTGATTCTGACCATGCGCGGGATTTTGGTCCGATGATTTTGTGTACTAACCATCGAACCTGTCCGACGGACAGGTTTCCAGCGGACAGGTTTCAAACTCATGTTTTGAAACTTTGGTTCGCTGGAAAACGGTCCGATAGGCCGTACACACGATCGAACACTGTTCTGCGGACCAGTTTCAGCGGACATGTTCGATTGTGTGTACGCGGCCTGAGGCCCTGTACACACGTCCGAGCTTCTCCGCAGAATCCAGCGAGAAGCTCGCTGGGATCCATATTCTGCCGAGAAGCTCGATCGTGTGTAAGCAAGGCGTCGAGCCAAAATAGAGAGCAGGTTCTCTATTTCCTCGATGGGTCATCGGGACTAATGGCTCGACGCCTTTTTTTCGACAGCCTGGTCGACGAACTCGACGGCCGGCCGAGAACCTTGTCGGGCGGAACGATGAGTTTAGCCCGACGAGGTTCTCGTACGTGTGTCTTAGGGTTTCCATACACTTCAATGATGAATAAACCCCTTAGATTTCTGGATGTTTTCAGAAATGATGACATGTAAATACCCAATATGTTTGCACTTTAAATGAGGCCGTCTTCCAGCACGTCAAATGAGATTTGTATTTTATTTCACGTTGCATTGCGAGTCTCTCAGACGATCCTTTCTGTGAATTGGAAAGGTGGTCGCAGGTTCCAATCTTTGCTTGAAATGAAAAAAAAAAAAAAGATTTGGCTCTCCCAGGACTCCGGAGACTGAATTTGTTTAACATTTTATGAGCTTTTTTTTAAAAATAGTGGAAGGGAGGCGACGTTCTTTTACACTTCTGACAGTCTGATTCCGCAGAATAGTATCACGCTGGGTTTTATTGAGAGTCTATTGACTATCGGCTATTGAAAGACGCAGCGTGGGGCTGCAAGGCAGGACAGGAAGCCGAATGCTGAGGAGGATTGCCGGCCATTGCTACCATTTATGATCAGAACATGCAATTTCACACAATAAGCATATAAATAAGTGTTATCGCTACTAAAATATTAATCGCGTGCATGTCTTTTATTTCTTTTATGGTTGATATGTAGTTTGCATCTGTTAACTACTCTGTGTTTGTTAACCTGTGTATTATTATTATTATATACAGTATATATATATATTTTTACTGTACATTGACAATCAGGGCCGTTTGAAGGAATTTGGGGGCCCCAAGCAAAATGGGGACCCCCAAGCACGCAAAGCCTACGTTAGCGCTACACTAATTTACTCCTCCCCCCTCTCTAGTCCCTATGTTTTTCTATTCTCACCTCCCCTTCTTCCCTGTAGGCTGCCGCTGTAGCGTGACCGAGCTCCTCTTCCTCCTGTCAGTCCGGTGTTCTATCATTATGGGTCCCCAGTCCCCTATCAGATAGTACCCAGGCCTGGTACCGCGCGTGGTACAGGAGATTCAGATTTCTGTGTTCCCGGCCGGACTGAAAGGAAGTGAGCACTCAGTGTGCACTTCCTGTCAGTCCGTCCAGGAACAGGAAACAATCTCCTGTACCACGCGCGGTACCCGGCCGGACTGACAGGACTCCAGGAGGAAGGAAGAGGAGCTCGGCCACGCTACAGCGTGGGAAGGGGAGGTTGGGGGCCCCTGGCCAAAGTTTGGAGCCCCAAGCAATTGTTTGTTTTGCCTGTCCTGTAGCGACGAGCCTGTTTACAATCTCAGAATTATCGTATCTTGTGTGCTACAAGTATGCATGCCTTTTAAATGGGATGAAAGTATTAAGTCCTGTACACATGATCGGTTTGTCTGATGAAAACAGATCGATGGACGGTTTTCATCGGGTAAACCGATCGCGTGTGGGCCCCATCGGTCTGTTTTCCATCGGTGAAAAAAAATAGAACATGTTTTAAAATTGTCCTATGGATAAAAAACTGAAAAAAACGATCGTCTGTGTGGATCTCCATCGGACAAAAATCCATGCATGCTCAGAATCAAGTTGACGCATGCTCAGAAGCAATGAACTTTTTTCTCAGCACGTCGTAATGTTTTACGTTAGCACGTTGGACAGATTTTTGATTGATGGTGTGTAGAGGGTTATGGTTAGAGGATTAGGGTTGGAGGGTTAGGGTGAGGGTTAGGGTTAGGTTTAGGGTTTCCCATTGAAGAATATGGCTAGGACTCAGGAATTAGAACAGGGACCTCCCCAAAAGGTCAGACGGTGGCTTTCCAGAGGTCAAAGGTCACATGGCGTGGCTGACCCACCCCCACCAAAGTGTACCGCCTACCCCAACTAAGTCGGGGAATGAACAAGTCGGGGAAAGCGTCTTGGTGTGTAGATTCCATTATATATCCCATTGTGTGTACAGGGCATTACTGCTGCTGATGGTGGAAGATTTTGAGGGGGGCGCAGGCAGGCCCACCCAGGTTCGCACTTACCCTACAGCGGAGCCCTCCAGCGGTCACAACCAGCACTGTATACTGGCCTAAGCCAACAAGGCCCAGGCCTAGGGCAGCACGTTGCAGGGGTGAAGCACGAAAAGAGTCCCCGCCGGCTTGCGCTACACTGTTACACCGGTATGGTATGCAGGTGGTCAGCATTCCGCAACTGGGGGGGGGGGGGGCTTCTACTTATGACTGGTGTCCTATCATCTATGTATTTTCTGCAGCACCATTGCCATTGTTCTTCTTAGTCCTCTCCATAAAATTATCAGAATTATGTGCCTTAAGTAGAACTATAGGAACACTTTCTTTTTAATTTTGGAGTAAGGGAAGGGCGGGTCTTAAACAGAAAGGGGTGTGGCCTTGACAGGAAGGGGTGTGTCATATTTAAATTAGGGGGTTCACAAGTTTAGTCAGGTCTAGGGCAGCACAAATCCTAAATATACTACTGGTCACAACCCCCCTGGTGCCCGGCGCCACGGCTGTTGATCCGATCTTCTTTTCGAGTTCTGGGTCTTCGGACTTCTGTCCTAATTGGCGGGGGACAGGAAGCCAATGGTAAGTGTTGATTCTCTGGCATTGCAGAGTGGGAGGGTTTTCTGTGCGCCCCGAGGACCACAAGAAACAGGCCAATTGGGGTCTCAGGCTCTGGTCACAAGTTTTTGAGGGGGGTGACAGACCTGGTGGAGACCTGTTGGTTCAGTGCCCCGCTGTTTGATTGTGAAGGCTGGGGGGGGGGGGCAGATTGTGCGGGCTGGGGGGGAGGGTTGGCTCCCTTTGTGTGCCGGCCGCCACTGCTGCTGGTCGTCATTATCAGGGGCAAAACCATTGCCTCTGTATGCTGCCACACAGGTGCACAAAGAGACAGGACTCCAGTAAGCATGTAGGCAGGTGCAGTCTGCTGTCTCCACTGCAGGTGGCGCACAACCGCAGCAGCAATGCAGAGGGAGAGGAAGTCATTAGAAACATGGTTCCTCTATGGTTTCCTGAGTCACTGGGGCAGTGATCCGATTGAATGCTGGTCCCCTATTCTAATGTCTTTCTGCCCTGAGTCCTGCCCCTGAGCTACTTAAAAATAAAATTAAAAACTTAAAAACTTGGCTGTGCCAGTAAAATGTTGATGTCATGTCAGTAAATTTCAATCTGGCAGGTTGGCAACTTCTCTTTCAATGTGGCGGCAGGGAGATCAATGTGGCGGGGCCATATCTATGTAGACACACATGCGTTTTATGCGCTTCCTCCGGTGTCACATTTGGCACCTTTCAGGGGGAGGGAGGAACGGGGACCTGTTTTTGACAGGTCCCCTTCCCCACTTTTGTGAGACGGGCCACGCCCCAATCTCCCAGAAGTTCGGCACCCCTATCCTCCTTCTCCCTGCCGCCGGGCCAACTAAAAAGCGCAGTGCGTTTTGCGCATGCGCCGTATGGAACCGAAAGACTTCACTGCCTGGTTCTCTTACCAAGAATGGCAGCGGCAGCACCCGGGAGTTGATCCGAAGATCAGCTGGGGTGCTGACATCGAGGGCTCCCTGGACAGGTAAGTGCCCCAATATTAAAAGTATTTGTAGCTGCTGACTTTGAATGTTTTTCACCCAGGCTGGACCTCCTCTTTAAGGCCCCTTTCACACTGGGGTGATGGGTGTGTCAGATATTTTTAGCGTCACTTCACCGTCAATTTCGCAGCGGTATTCGGCTACCAGCGGCCAAAAAAGGGCTAAAACCACCCACAAATGCCTCGTTTCCACTGAGCGGTATGGTACGCTATTTTGGGTGTTTCCATTATGAAAGCGTGCCATAAAAGCGAACCGTACCGGACCATTCTGGGTCCTGCTTCAGATGTGGGGCCATAGAAAATGGAACGGTTCGGTTAGGGCGGACCTACAATACATTTAACTGATTGGTGGACATGCTAGGCATTTTTTCTAAACCTTGTATGGTCCCGGATGGTCCGATTTCCAGTGAAAACGCTCAGCAGAATAGACCAGACCATTCCAAGCGCTCCAAACTGTACCGTCCCGAACCGTTCCGTTCAGTGGAAACGAGGCAATAGTGTCGCTGCAGCAGCGGTTTGCTGGCAGTATAGCCGCAGTGCCCATTAATTTTAATGGGCAGCGGGGTGGAGGAGCGGTATACACACCACTCCCTCACCGCTCCAAAGATGCTAACAGGACTTTTTTTTACCATCCTGCTAGCGCACCGGTGTCTTTCAGGGCGCTTTGCAGGCACTATTTTTAGCGTTATAGCGCCTGAAAAGCGCCTCATTGTGAAAGGGGTCTAAGGGTGCACACCCTAATGTAATAGGCTGTGCACATCTATGGGAGAAGAGGGGGGGGGGCACCAAGGGGTCAGAAGTCCTCAAATGATATTTATAGGGTGAAGGAACACCGCCTATTGCAGGTACGTAGAAGGAACATATAGGCCCAACTCGTTTCACAGTAACAGAAACACTCATTAAAGGATAATCCCACTGAAAATCCATTGAACCATCTGCTTATGTACTATACAGAAAAAGGAAAAAATAAAACATTTTGGCTAACATTCTATTAGTCTCACCCAACAAATATAATCATTCGGCAGACAGACAGAGGCTGCCTTTCCGCCTGACGAATATATAAAAGAGAGATAGAGGTTTTAAAATATGCACGGTAACAGATGTTACTTGTTACGAGAATTAAACGAATAAGCGCGTCTAACATATTGTATATTTATATATAAGCACTGTGTAAGATATTGATGCCATGCTTTGCACTTGCATAATTTATGTGATGAAAACAACTTGTTAAATTCCACCCAAGAGATAGAAAATTTGAGTAAACAGAATATGTATTTGCATATCGTTTGCATGTTATTATTGGGGGTGGTTGTAAGGATTGGCTGTCTAGCGCCAGGGGAGAAAATATGACTCGCTGTAACTTACCTTAATAATTAAAAAAAAATAAAAAATAGATTAGCTAAATAATTTTTCTTGTCCATGGAACGCAAAGTAGTAGTTGATTAGGCCAACAGTAATAAGGTTCAAGCCTTTTGGCTAGGACCAGGGGAATTTTTGTTCCTGGCCGGAGGGCCGGCCATTGTGCTGCACAATGGCCACTTTCCACTCACCTTTCCCACCTTCCTTTTCCCCCACTTTCTTTTATATTTTACCCCCAGTTTGTCACGTTTCGTCTTTTTCTGTTGGTGCACTCCACTTGGGAGTAGGTGGACGTGGCCTTCTGGCTTAGTTCGCCTGCTCTCATGGGGTCTCACTTCGGGGGAGCCCCACCGAGGAGGGTTCTGTTTTGGCAGACCCTCCGAGGATGTTGGGTCCATGTGGCTTAGGCTGCACAGACCACAGATTACTCGAGTCCCTGCCAGGAGCCTAACGCCCCGGGGGATCAGAGTTGGGTCCTCTTCGGAGGACCATTTGACGTTTGCACCCGTCACAGTTTTTTGTGTTTCACTCTCTATGTGTGTGCACATTTTTTCCTGCGCCGGATGAAGTATTTGGGCTGTGTTATGAACGCCACAGCCTTTTCAATAGAAAAAACAGTAATGAGGTTGGAATTTCCAGTATGGGTAGAAGAAAATGGGTAGGAGTAGGTATACTGGTACTCCATTTTAAACGGCTCAAAAGTAAAATATGCTTTACTTTTATTATCAAGAAAAAGCCTCCAATGCAGGCATGTCCAAAGTCCGGCCCGGGGGGCCAAAATGCAGCCCTCGTTTTGATTTAATGCGGCCCCACTGGTAATTTGGATATATATATATATATATATATATATATATATATCTTTTGTGGCCCCCAATAAATCCCAGAGCACCACGTGGCACAAAAGATATATACCGTATTTATTGTTCTGGCAGCCAGGGAGGGGGGCGGGACGAGTGCTGTCAGATTACATACAGGAGAATCTCCTGTTTACTTGGCGGCCTCTGTAATAGGAAGGCCGCCAAGTAAACAGGAGATTTTTCTGTATGTAATCCGTTGGCGCTTGCCCCACCCCCCTCCCTGTCCTGTCCGAGGCTGTAGATGGGCATTGATCAGGCTGCACTGATGTCGATAGTGAGGCTGCATTTAGAGGATGCATTTATGTAAATGGTGAGGCTGCATTTATGGCACTTGTGAGGCTGCATTTATGGCAATGGCGAGGCTGCATTCAGGCAATGGCGAGGCTGCATTCAGGCAATGGTGAGGCTGCATTGATGGCCACTGACCCTTATTTTGCTTCACAGTTCATGATTAATTATTTTTTTTCCCCTGAAACTTCCCTCTCAAAGTGAAGGTGTTAGTTATACGCCGATTAATACCGTATATACAAATAACATGCCCAAGCTCATCCTTCGACTCTTCACCACACACAGCCACGAAGGCAAGAGAATTCTCGTTGGGCAGTGTATTCATTCATTTGCATTTAATTTTAATGGTTTAAAAAAAAATGTCAGGTAAAATAGTCAGCCCTCAGGCATGTTCACTTCATCAAATCTGGCCCTCTTTGAAACAAGTTTGGACACCCCTGCTCTAATATGTCGCTTTCTGATTTAGAAAGAGAGCAGGTAAGTATAACAGCTTTGTTATTTAAAAATAAAACTTTGCAGTCACTTTAAGTTATCTCCCCATCCTCACCCGACATCATGAATGGAAAACTCTGCAGTGCCGATTGTTGTATTCCGATATCTGGCATCTGGACTGATTGGATGCAGGTACTGTTCAGCTGAGAATTTTTCATCCGACTCCTTTGAAAAAAAGCTGATTGACAAGTTGCCCTTTGTTCATGATTAAGCCCCAGGGGCGGACGAAACTCGTTGGTGGCGTGGCCTTGATGGAGTGAACTGAGCGCTGTTTTTACCTGCTAACTTTATGGCCAGGTGAGGTGTGCAGCCTCCGGGACACTTCTCTTCACCTCCTCATCGCCCTTTGTCAAGTTGGATGGTGGCGACAGGACCATCCAAAGAACGTCTCTGCTGAATTGCCCAAAATGCGATCCTTGTATGGCCAGCGTTAGTCTTACTCTTTTTTTTTTTTTTGTTTCTTTCTTAACAGAACAGTCAGCCATAACTTGCAATGTAGCTTTCATCCTTGTTTTGCTATTCAAAGTAAGCAGTAAACAAGGCTCCGCACAGCACCCCAAGAGAGTACAATGAACATAAAGTCAAATACCTCTATAAAGGTAGAAGTGTTTTTATTATAGTCACTAAAGGAAACAACAGATGATAATAGCGCTTTTACAAGTTGACTATCTGCTTGCTTAACCTTGCCTTTCACACCCAGTTCGACAGCCAACTCCAGGTGACTCCCTCCATATGCATTTTAATAAAATTAGAAAAAAATACCAAAATAATAAAACTAAATATTTATAAAGTTAATAAAGCACAGACTGTGATGCAGCATTGAGGGTCAAAAAGTTTGTAAGTATGAAAATAAAATCAGTCACTTTCAATTATTTCCACTCGCCGCCTCTCTTGTAGATTTCCACATCAAATAGCGAGTAGCGATGATTCTTTTTTTTTCTTCTGCTGTTTAATACACTCCTACTGGGTTTTGAAAGTTCTTTGAAACACAGCAGGGCTTTTAACTTGTGATTTTTAAATGACTGTACTACTGAATTACTTGAAACCATATTCCCGGCATCTGCTTTTGTTATTAGGTATTTGTGTTGTGAGGCGCGGGAAGGGTGCGCGCATTATGTATGTGTGCTACGCAGAAGGGTAGGAAAATGTCTGTGTGTTCACCACAGTCACTCTCCCTCTTATAAATGCGCTGCATCACTTATTGTTAGGGTTGTCCCGATACCGCTTTGTCATGTTACTTTGTCATGTCATGTGACAGTTTTCAAACCACAATACAGATTAAAGCCCCGTACACACGGTCGGACTTTTGCCCAACCAACATCAAAATCCGACACTTTTCGCATTTGTCCGACCGTGTGTACGTTCCATCGGACCAACTTTTTTGGCTTTCATCGGACAAAAAGTTGGGTCTGCGAACGGACCAACTTTCAGGCAACAAAAGTCCGATGGTGCAAAGTCCGATCGTGTGTACAGCAAACCATCGGACTTTTGGACAAATTACAAATACGCATGCTCAGAACCAATGTAAAAATCAACCAACAATAGCAGAAGTTAACCAAAGGGTGGCAGTAAAGAGCAGAAAAGAGCAGAACAACCACGTGATGATTGGAAAGTTTTAGAAAAGTTTGCAGAAAAGTCCAAGCGTGTGTATGCTATGGGTGTGATCGGACAAATCAATTAGGACAAAAATCCAAGGGAAATTTTGTTGGCTGTCCTACCGTGTGTATGGGCCTTTAGGATATTTTCTTTAGAATTATGAAGAACTCTAATGCCGCGTACACACGATCATTTTTTGTGATGAAAAAAAAACGACGTTTTCTGTGAAGTAAAAAACGACGTTTTTGAAACGTCACTTTTCAAAGACGATGTTGCCGACACACCATCGTTTTTTTCACAAAAAGCGAGGTTACGTTCACTACTCTTTTCCATTGAAGCTCGCTTCATAACTAGCTTCTGGGCATGCGCGGGTTGAAAAACGTCGTTTTAAACGACGTTGTTGCTACACACGATGACTTTGAAACAAAAAACGACGTTTTGAAAAACGACACAAAAAATTCAAGCATGTTGGAACTTTTTTTTGGTCGCTTTTTTTTACGACAAAAAACAACGTTTTGCCCACACACGATCAATTTAAATGACGTTTTAAAAAACTGCGTTTTTTTTCATCGCAAAAAACGACCGTGTGTACGCGGCATAACTCAAGACATTATAAAAGAATAAAAATGAGTTAAAATTAGGGCTGTTACTGATCAAAATTTTTGTGTTCGATTAATCGTTTTTTTTTTTTTATCGATTAATCGACTAATTTCGATTAATTATAACGCACAGATCCAACTACTTTTAGCTGATCTCCTTGCAGGCTGATTCCCAGTGCAGCTCCAACCACTGGAAAAATGAATAGCAGGATACAAAAAACACACAAAGGCAGCGCCCGATGGGAATAGCATTAAAACTTCAAGTAGGTAACCAAATAAATATTGCACTGGAGATAAAATCGATGTAGCTACATAAACTGTAAAAATGGTGTAATACCGAACGGTACCAAAAGCAGTCATAAAAACATGCAGCCAAGTATGATTCTGGTATAAAAATGTGTACAACGATATCACTGCTGAATCCAGATGAGGAGAGGTTAACATCAGTCAGTCGGCATGAAGGGAACTATCACAACTCCCAGTGGATGGTTGTAGAATCCCAGGTTGATAGAGGGAAGTGATAGAGGGAAGTGTAACAGCCCTTGCGTGTGGCAGATAGTAAGGTCCCACCGGCATGCAGATATGAAGGCACAGCAAAGGGGCCCTTCAGATGGACACGGCAAGCCCCGCCGGTGTCCGTGACGTTACCGGATCTCCGACGGAACTCCCTGAAGGCCCAGAAGCCGGCGGGGAGGTGAGTACCAATCAAAAGAATTTTAATCGATCAAAAAGATTTTGATCGATCAAAAAAATTAACTTTTAATTAATCGATTAATCTTTAATTTGCACAGCCCTAGTAAAAATTAATTAAAATGTTTTATTTGCTTGTCACGCAGTAGTAAAAAACTTTTCACAGAACATGTTGATAAATACAAAAAAAGTATTCGATCAGGCATCGGGAGCATTTGCGCGAGTACAATTACTTCTGCAAATACTTGGTATCGGGACAACCCTACTTATTGTGATACGGAGTGCGACATTACTTTATGGCAACGTGCGTCACAGGCAACCCTAATGCCCCTACACACCATCAGGCTTTTCCCGGCCAAACTCACATCGGAATTCCGACGGAATTCCATCGAAGTAAAAGAGAACATGTTCTCTATCTACCGTATTTTTCGGACTATAAGACGCACTTTTTTTCTCCAAATGTATGGAGAAAAATGTCTCTGCGTCTTATGGTCCGAATACTAAATGAACAGCCCCCCCCCCCCTGTCACCGCCATTTAACTTACCGGGGATAGCAGACAGGCAGGCAGCCGGCGCCATCAGCAGGCTCACAGGATCAGGCTGGTTCATTGCGGACGACGGATTATTTAACTGCGGCATGTCGGGCATGTGAAGCAGGTTACGGAGAAGCCCCAGGAAGCATTGCGCCATTTCCAGTGCACGGAGCTATGCCCACACGGCGTCACTACGCATTTCTCTGTGCACTCAGTGTTCTCCTGAGTAAGCTGACCCCTGAGTCAGCTGACCATAATAATGTAACCTAATTGGTTGCTTCCTCAGCATCTGAACAGCATGTTACAGACAGAATACAGCATACGGAATACATATGGACTTTTTCCATTGGAAATTCCGATCGTGTGTTCGGGTCATTACTGAAAAACTCCATGGGAGCTAGAGCTACACGATTAATCGTTATCGCAATTTTTTCCCCCCTCACGATCTTAACAAAGCATTTTCCCGATTCTTTCTATGCAGAGAATTCTCCGCTGAAGCCAACAGTTGTCAAAAAACAAAAATAAAAAAACAGGCAGTCTGCCAAGTATCACAACGTTCCTCAGCCACTGAGATAACTATAAACATTGTAACATTTTGTTCTGTAGCTCAAAGTAATGAACTACGGTCTGTAAATGTAAGGCCCCTTTCACACTGAGGAGTATTTCCGGCGTTTTAGCTCTAAAAAGAGCGCATAAATAACACCTGAAATACTCCTGCCCCAGCATTCTCAATGTGAAAGCCCGAGGGAGAAAAAAAACTCTCCTGCAAGCAGCATCTTTAGAGCGGTGAGACGAGCGGTGTGTTTACCGCTCCTTTCCATTGAAAACAATGGGACACCGCGGTAATGCTGCCGGCAATGCGCCTCTTCAGAGGCGCATTGCCGGCGGTATTAACCCTTTTTTGGCCGCTAGCGCAAGTTAATACCGCTAGCGGCCGAATACGACCGCAATTCCGATGGTGTAGTGACGCTAAAAATAGCGCCGCTATACAGCCACCGCACATACTGCCCCAGTGTGAAAGGGATCTAAAGGAGACTAAAGTGTGTTTTCCGTCTCTTATCTCTTCGCTCTGCTATCCTATCCTACCTAAAATACACTAATCCTGACCTTTTTCCCACAAATAGAGCTTTCTTTTGGTGGTATTTGATCACCTCTGCGGTTTTTATTATTTTTTTGCGCTATAAATAAAAATAGAGCGACAATTTAAAAAAAAATTTAATATTTTTAACTTTTTACTATAATAAATATCCCCAAATAAGATCTACATTTTTTTTCCTCAGTTTAGGCCAATACGTATTCTTCTAAATATTTTTGGTAAAAAAAAATCACAATAAGCGTTTATTGATTTGCGCAAAATTTATAGCGTTTACAAAATAGGGGATAGTTTTATGTCATTTTTATTAATATTTATTATTTGTTTTACTACTAATGTCGGCGATCAGCGGTTTTTTTCATGACTGCGACATTATGGCGGACACATCGGACAATTTTGAAACATTTTTGGGACCATTGTCATTTTCACAGCGAAAAGTGCTATAAAAATGCACTGAATACTGCGAAAATTACAATTGCAGTTTAGAAGGTAACCACTAGGGGGCGCTGTAGGGGTTAAGTGTGACCTCATATGTGTTTCTAACTGTAGGGGGCGGGGCAGGGCACGTGACATCATTGATTGTCTTTCTCTAGGGAACAGACGATCACTGACATTGCCACAATGAAGAACGGGGAAGCTGTGTTTACACTCACCTCTCCCCCGTTCTTCAGCTCCTGTGGCCGGCGGCGAACGGGTCCGCGGGTCCCGCGGCTGCGGTCACGGAGCTTCGGACCGGGTTCTTAAAGCCGATGTACCTGTACGTGCCTGTGCCCAGCCGTGCCATTCTGCCAATGTATATCGGCGTCAGGCGGTCCTTAAGTGGTTAACAGTGATCTATTTTTCATCACTCCCTTTTGGCCTGTTAATGAGACATCCAAAGTGTTTTTTTTTTTTCTTAATATATATATCTGTTCAATTAGTGCAAAAAATACCAGAAATCTTGTCAGCTGATCATTTCCGGCGCTCTCATTATCTAGTAGTAGTTAGCCACATTCAACTGGACATGGTCTGTAATGTTAAGCATCAAAGAACAAGTGCAGTCCTAACACACTTCTTACTTCCCATTTTTCACTTCTCCACAAACTGATGATGAGTTGTCACCCAGAACAGGAAATATGTTACTGGAAAGTGAAAATAATGGAGGAAAAAAAAAAACTGTAACAAAGAAAAACGATGCCACCAATACATACTGTATAAGGATTAGTAAGCTGCAATAGATTACATTTGTGTTCTTGGGTTTAGATATACTCTAACGCTTTTATAATAAAGGCAAAACAAATCGTTATTATCGATAATTCGTAACTTCGGATAAATTTGGATTCATTACGCTCGCTCGAACCTCAATTTGAAAGGAAATTCCAATACCTATAATTTAATAGTTAGTATTAGTTAAGTTATTTTTCAAATTTTCGTTTTTTTCGTTAGTGATTTTCGTTCTTATTTTTGGATTTTCATTCTTTAGAATTTTCTAATTTTTCTTCTTATTTTTGGATTTCCGAACAACCAGATTTTCTTTTTTTCATTTTCTAATTTCAAATCGGTAAATTTCCTAATTTGCGAGATTCCTAAATTTCGAATATTCGGATTATCGAAATCTCAACTATTGGGAATTTCGAATTTCCAAACTTTAAAATTTTCAAATTTCCGTATTTCCAAACTTTCGAATTTACGAATTTCCCAAATTTAGAATTTTCAAATTTCCGAATATTCAGAAAAATTTGGAAATCTTAAAATTTGCAAATTTGGATATTGTCTAAATTCATAAAAAAAAACAAATTTGGAACTAAACGAATTGCACATATCAAGTGATCTCTATATGGGATCGCCATTTATTGCTTAAAACAAATATTATTACACAGATAAGGAGTCACGTCTCATGTTTTAACAGTGATATCCACAGCACTCACTCCTCCGACAGACCGATGGGATGGTTCTTCCACCTTGCAGGATGACATCACCACGGCTGCCTTGCTTGACGTGTTACGTCCTTGAAGAGGACTTCCTCAGATTTGTACTTCTGTTTGATGGTTTAATTAGGAACACATAACCTTTTGTTCATATTCTTTTTAGTGATTTGGTGTGTGAGACACACAGTGTGTGCGTTACTCCAATTCTGTGGACTATTAAGTCTGCAGCGTGGTGAAAGATGTTTTAATTGTTTTTCTAGTCATGTTGTAGTTGTAATACTACAACATTGGCAATATGTAGCAAATGATTGGATGTGGGGGATATGTAATGTAAAACGTCAATTAATACTCACTCCCCCCAATAGACTGACGGGATGGCTCTACTACCTTGCGTAAAGATGTCACCACGGCTGCCTTGCTTGACGTGTTACGTCCCTGAAGAGGACTTCCTCAGATTTGTACTTCTGTTTGATGGTTTAATTAGGAACACATAACCTTTTGTTCATATTCTTTTTAGTGATTTGGTGTGTAAGACACACAGTGTGTGCGTTACTCGGTTTCTGTGGACTATTGAGCCTGTTGTGTGGTAAAGGATGTTTTCATTATTTTTCTAGTCACGTTGGAGTTGTAATACTACTACATTGGCAAGATGTAGCCAATGATTGGATGTGGGGGATATGTAATGTAAAAAGTCCATTAACACACACTCCCCCCAATAGACTGACGGGAAGGCTCTAATACCTTGCGTGATGATGTCACCACGGCTGCCTAGCTTGACATGTTACGTCCCCAAAGAGGACTTCCTCAGATTTGTACTACTGTTTGATGGTTTAATTAGCAACGCAACACCTTTTGTTTATATTCTTTTTAGTGATTTGGTGTGTGAGACACACAGAGTGTGTGCGTTACTCCATTTCTGTGGACTATTGAGCTTGCTGCATGGTGAAGGATGTTTTCATTATTTTTCTAGTCAGGTTGGAGTTGTAATACTACTACATTGGCAATATGTAGCCAATGATTGGATGTGGGGGATATGTAATGTAAACAGTCCATTTACACTGACTCAATCCTCCAATAGACTGACGGGATGGCTCTAATACCTTGCGTGATGATGTCACCACGTGATGATGTCACCACGGCTTGACATGTTACGTGCTCGAATAGGACTTCCTCAGATTTGTACTACTGTTTGATGGTTTAATTAGGAGCACAGCCCCTTTTGTTTATATTCTTTTTTAGTGATTTGTTGTGTGAGACACACAGTTTTGTGGAGAATTGAGCCTTCTGCGCGGTGAAACAAGTTTTCATTGTTTTTCTAGTCTGGTTGGAGTTGTAATACTATTCAGTTGGAACACCTCTACATATATATATATATATGTATATATCTCATACATTTCCCATATCAATAAAGAGCCAACATAATACGTGACCTTTTACAAGGTGCATAGAACCATTCACATCAGTCCCTGTCCTGGAGGAGCTTACACTCTACATTCCCCACCACTTTCACGCAAACCGGAACACAGACATATTATTAAGCTACTTTTGAGCAAAAGTCAAATTACCTACCATTGGAAACAGAAATACCCAAAGGAAACACATGCAATAATGCAAAGAACATACAGACTCAATGCAGATAGTCCCCTGATGGGAACTGAAACTACACAGTAGAGATATTCATCACTCCGTCATCATGTTGTTGAGTCTCTGGTTGGTAAGTACACATTCCTGCTCACCTTATTATAAACTAATATGGGCAACACAGCAGGGTGAGCTGAAAAGCAGCTGGTTTAGGAGTTGAGTTGAAATTCTACATTATTGATGCACAGGATAGTTTAGCAATACAAGTTATGTGAGCTAATTGCAGTACAGTATTAAAAGTATTGGGGGGGGGGGGTACTTTTTCTCATAGCAACCAGCCTGATTGCATCTATAATGTTTCTAGTGTAGGTCAAAAATTGTATTATCTAATTGGTTGTTTAAAAAAAAAAGGCCATTTCTGACTATTTTGGTTACAAGGCTACACTCCAATTGTGCCCCCATGCAGCTCATAAAAAAACAAATATACTCGAGTATAAGCCAAGTTTTTCAGCACATTTGTTTGTGCTGGAAATGCCCCCCTCGGCTTATACTCGAGTCACCTTTTGGCGCCTGATATCCCGGACTTTGGGGACCCGGTACCGGCCAGTCGTAGGTCCGCACACATGTAGCCCCATTCTTCCTCTACGAGTGTGCAAAGTATGTTGTCCGGGGGACCTAGGGCCGGGGAGCACCGATTTTTCAAAGCCGGGCACCCCTTCCATAGACTCCCATGTTAAACGGTCATTTCTCTGGTGAACTTGGGGACCCGGTACCAGCGGGTCGTAGGTTCCCTGGACCCGGAACTTGGCACACATGTAGCCCCATTTCTCCTCTACAAGTGTGCAAAGTTTGTTGTCCGGGGGACCTAGGGCCGGGGAGCACCGATTTTTCAAAGCCGGCGCCCCTTTCATAGACTCCAATGTTAAACGGTCATTTCTCTGGTGATTTTGGGGACCCGGTACCGGCCAGTCGTAGGTCCCCTGTCATCCCCATCATACATGCTGCAATAACAACGCCTATCGGCAATATTGATGTGAACCCCAACTAAGCTGTTTTTCCCCATAAACACTACTGCTCAGGTGGGCTTTGGAAACGTATTGGCTTCACTGACGTTGGTTTGGAAACTTAAGAATTTGCACCAAAGAATTTAACCCTTTCATTTTTTTTTTTTTGCTGCTGATGGGAGAGGCTCCAGCTCTTTATTAGCCTCCGATCCCCCAAAGGAATGGTTTCCATTTTAGCGACCAGCTGTGAAATGACCCGATCAAAACATAACGTGTAGAGGAATTAAAGAAGGTTCTGCTGTGCGCGGAACATAAGGAGCCCCCGTATTTAAAAAAGAAAAAGAAAAAAGGGGGGGTTATTCTTTTGCGCCGTCTGATCAAAAGGGCTTGCAGCTGTTTTAACATCTGTGCCCCCTTCTTAATATATTTAATAGTGATCTTTGTACCTCCGCACAGAAGTGTATTTGGGCTTCTTGCTCTTGACATTTTTCTCATTACAGTCCTTATGACTTACAGATGGCCTGGAATTAGTCTAGTAGGGGTATTCCCCTTTAGCTGGGTTCCAGGAGGTTTTTTTTTTTTTTTTTTACTCTTTTTTTTCTTTTTTAAGATATTCAACTCTTTTTTTCTTTCTTTCTTTTTTATATGTTTATTACGTGAGATTTATTGATCCTCAGAGATAAATACAAGTCATTTTTGATGGAGCCCAAGCTCTGCTTTTCCCTTACATCAGATGCAGCACCTTTTTTTTTTTTTTTTTTTTTGTGGGGGGGGGGGGGGCATGTAGGGAGTTACAGATGCTGAGGATGTCTTGTCTAACAGCAGATACACATTCAAATTTGCTTAAATCGAAGATATAACGATGAGTAACATTGTATATTCTGAAACCTCAATCAGACGGAACAAAGCCCTCTGATTTTCTACTGCCTGGATTTTTTTTTTTTTTTTTTTTTTAGAGGAGCCTGCAATGGAGCCCACGTGTCTCTTCTCCCCATCCCCTCCCTCCCACCTCCTTCAGCATTTTCAGTTCTTAGAGGAGAAATGACAGAAATGAAACGCCTCTCAGAAAACTGCCATTAAAATATATATTAGATACTGTGCTGAATGTATTCTCCAGTTCTGCAGGCTCTCAGAAATCCTGTTTGATCTCCCCTAACGAAAAAAAAAAAAAAAAAAAAGGGCAGAGGACTTCTCACTGGCTGATGTCTCCAAGCAAAGACAATAAACAGACTTGAGCTGCTGAATAGCTTGTTCATGTATAGGAGGCAGCATGGTGCTTCGTCAGAATGCTTCTCTTAACTAGTTCAAACCTTTTGTTGTTGCAAACACTTTGACCAAACAATGAACAAAATCCTGTTTACCGTCCAAACAAACCTCATTATTTTCACTTTG
>CM056059.1:326363100-326723100 GCA_029574335.1 Rana kukunoris | reverse complement strand
AATGGAGATGTGGTGTTTTGCGGAGAGGAGGCCGGCCGGCTGCTCGGTGTGTTTCAGAGTTTTCATTCAACGTTCTTTTTTTTTTTTTTTATTTGGCTGTCGCCCCCGAAAACAATGGCAGCAGGAGCACAGGGGTGGTGAAAGGAGGAAGAGGGGGCAGGAGTTGGACGGCCAAGGTCTGATCTACCAGACAAGGGGGGGTGGTGGGGGGGAGAGAGCGGCCAAACAATGGAATGACCCTGACATTGGAGAAATAAATAAAACATGCAAATAGCCGTCCCTGATGGCTGTCTTATCATACCCCCCCACCCCATCCCCACCCCCTCCTTTCGCCCCCCAACTGTGATTACATTTGCTGTGGTCATTTCCCAAATGTCTACTCAGTGAAGAGAGGAAAGGAAAAAAAAAAGCACCCACAGCCTTCTCTCACACCACTGCTTAAAGCAAAGCCCCTTCCCGCAGCTTGCAATCTGCAGGCCTGCCAATCACGCACACTTCTCGCGCCAGGCACTCTACTTTCATTAAGCGAGAATGCATCACATCTGATTTCAGCACAACCCCAAAAAAAAAAAAACAGCGAGTAACAATAAGCAAGGAGAAGTGTGACACTGCCCTGCTAATCATCAACGAATCCCCCCCACCTACGGGCTCGCATTCTGCTGGACCTTACCAAAAGGGGGTCCCGCTTTAATAAGGCCTGAGAGCTCCTACTTGTCTCGGCAAGATCTGATCTTTAGGGATTTCGACAAGGGAGGTGAGAGAAAAAATAAAATTCAAGGAAAAGTAACGAAAAGAAGAAAAAGGGAATCCAATATTCTCCAGACTTTAATGACAAGTGTCTTAATTTCCGGTATTGTCATTCCCCCCCCCCCCTTTTTTTCCCTTTTCCTATTGGAGCATTTTTCTAATTAAAGATTTTAATCTGGTTTCACGTTGAGTTAATAAGCCCTTTGATTGATTAGGATTCATAAAATTGTCATTTTCTCAACCGCCGCGTGCTTCGGGAGGGGGGACGACGACGACCGGCATAAAGGTGCTACCATTGTTCCAGGCCTCCCCCCCCCCCCCCCTGCGTAGATGAATGTGAAAGTCAGTCAATAATCTTTTTCCAAATGTAGCCACACACACGCAGACAGCGCCAAAGTCACATAAGTGCATTATTCTACAGTAATCGAGTTTTAATGCTTCCGTAACAACGCGCTCCCGTGATTCAGCCCTGACGGCGAAGGCAGTGGGGAGCCTGGGACTGGAGAGGCTGCAAGCTTTTCAATACAAATTCGAGACTTGTGCTCTTGTGGAACTCGGGGTAGGAAGCTTTGAGGCTAATATAGATCTGAAAATAATATATTATTATATAGTACATGCTAATACCATAAATACGCAACCATATCCAGTATAGATGTGTTTTTTTTTTGTTTGTTTTTTAAGTGGATTTTCATCTTCAGAGGATTTAAAGCTGAACTCCAGGCAAACGTATAAATGCTTACTGTACATGTTGTAAGGGGTGTTAGCTCGGTAGCGGGTGTGTGCGACCCACTGGGTGGGTTCACTACACACTGAACTATACAGAGAGGCAGCCGAGGATGGTTGAAAACAAAGGTTATGGTTTATTCTTCCATATTGCTGGAAACAAGTGTAAGCATCCAAACAGCATAAACAAAACAAAACATAAAATAAACCCTTGCCACTTGGGGCGTCTACCTTCACAACACAGGAACCTACCTATGGAGTCTGGCACAGCCTTCTGCTGGGCAGACACTGCTGGTCATACAGCAGAAAAATAGTAGTCTTTTTGATTTTTGTCACACAGAAAAATCAACAAGCACCTCACCTCTTCAGAAGTCTTTCTCAGCTCACTGCTCTCCTTAACTCAAAAAGCCTCAGGATGCAGCAATCAGTAGTCATCCTTTGGATAACTTATAGAGGCCTTAATTGCCTCATACTGAACAGCTGAAGTTTTCCAACACCCTAAACCTTTCTGGCTACCTCTGTAGCCGACACCGGATAGTAATTGGTGTATTGTCTAAACAAGGCAGAAATGTATCTCCCGTCTGTGACAACACCCACAGATTTACCTGACTTTCTGTCACAATGTCCAATGATTTAGTTCCCAATAGCATAGCTCCCAACTGTCCCTGATTTCGAGGGACTGTCCCTGATTTGGAACAAAGTCCTTCTGTCTAGGAGCAGTCTTGCTTGGACCCTGGACAAACATTTTTTTGGGCCTTCCGAAATCCACTTGTCAACTATTTTCAGGAAGTGTAGGCTCAAAGGGCAGTTGCTTGGGGCCCCACAACAATGACTGGGACCAGGGCAGCTTCCCCTTTGTCCCTGCCATAAAGGGGTTGTAAAGGTATTATTTTTTCCCCCTAAATATCTTCCTTTACCTTAGTGCAGTCCTCCTTCACTTACCTCAACCTTCCATTTTGCTTTTAAATGTCCTTATTTCTTCTGAGAAATCCTCACTTCCTGTTCTTCTGTCTGTAACTCCACACTGTAATGCAAGCTTTCTCCCTGGTGTGGAGTATCGTGCTCGCCCCATCCCTTGCACGACAGGAGAGTCAGGATGCCCACTAACACACAACTCCATTCTCTATCTGCAACGTAAAGAGCGTCCTGACTCTCCTGTAGTCCAAGGGAGGTGGGCGAGCACAACACTCCACACCAGGGAGAAAGCCTTGCATTACTGTGTGGCCAAAAAGAGGGACAACAGAAAAGGAATAATGGACGTCAGGATTCGGGTCGAAAAGAGGGACAATCCCTGCAAATGAGGGATAGTTGGGCTCTATGTTCGCTTTAAAGAAGACAATGCCTAAAATTCTTCCACTTTAAATTCCTGCAGACATTGCTGAATAATCAAAAACTGAAAATCAGCAGCATTGTCACTTTTTATTCAACTTTACGACAATATGGGAGAGATATGCATGGAGTCAGGCTCTGCGCTGGGCTGGGACACTGCAGATAAATATTTAGTATGGCTGCATCCAGAGTGGGTTTGTTACTTCATTACTACATTGTTCTGGACTATGGCAGACTTGGCAAAAGTACGGTGTTTAATTAGTGAATTGCCGGATGTCCACCTTCTTCTTTTCCTGGTGACATTCCCTTTAAGGCTGTTTGACATGCAGAGAATTGCGTCCTGGTGAGCGGCATCAGCAGCGCTGTATCCTGGCCTAGGCCAACATGGCCCAGGCCTAGGGCAGCACTTTGCAGGGGGGCAGCACAAAAAGAGTCCCCGCCGGCTTGCGCTACACTGTTAATGTAGCGGCAGTCTTGTGGGGCAGGCTGGGCTCAGAGGCAAATTAGTCTAGCGCCCCCATAAAGCGGCCGCACTGCTTCTGGTATGCAGACATCCGGCATTCTGCAACTGTGGGGGGGGGGGGGGGGGGTTCTGCTGCACCATTGGCATAGTTAAATCTTCTTAGTCCTCTCCATAAAATTATCAGAAATTTGTGCTTAAAGTAGAACTATAGGCACTTAACTTTATTTTTCATTCTGGATAGAGTAAGGGGGGGTTATAGCCCCTGTCAGTTTATTTTTTACCATCCCTGTCCTATTGCAGAGATTTCCCTTCACTTCCTACCCCATAGCCAAACAGGAAGTGAGAGGAAATGTATACAAATTAAGGGAATCCAGGGCGTGTCTTAAATAGAAAAGGGCGTGTTCTTGCAGGAAGGGGTGTGGCATATTTAAATTAGGGGGTGGGCGAGTTTAGTCAGGCCTAGGGCAGCACAAAACCTAAATACACCCCTGGGCATCAGCTCTGCACTGAAATGAATGGAGATCTCTGTGTGCGGGAGAGAAATTTACCTCCAAAAGTGCCTACAGGTTGATCTCTCTTGTAGCCTTTGGAAGTTCCGAAATTTGCACAGGAGTGTGTTTAATCTAGGCTAGATCATGACACAAGCAGCCGCATATCCACATTGGTTGACCAGTGTCACGGCGTTGACATTAAAGTAGAACTTCGGGAAAACTTTTTTTTTTCATTTTGGATAGAGTAGGGAGGGTTATAACTCCTGTCAGGTTTTTTTTTCATCATCTGTGTCCCATTGTGGAGATTTCCCTTCACTTCCTGTCCCCATAGCTAAACAGCAAGTAAGAGGAAATCTCTGCAAATGAAGTGAATTCCTTGGGGACCACAAAGGGCAACAGAACTAGTGTCCCCATTGGAAGTGTAGCACTACCTCGAAGGAGCTGCTGGTTTAGATTTGGGCCTGCCGTTACCTTACTGCTCCATGTACCCGTCTCAGGGGTTTTCCTTGAAGAGTTATCCATGAGACCGCATACACACCACTAAATAAATCCGATCAAATCGCTCTGACAGACCGCTTTGATCAGATTTGTCTGCTGGGATATATTGGTTTGATCGTGTACACACGATCAAACCAAAATCCCCGCCGGCAGACAGCGCCGTGACGTTGACGCCGCCACCTCACCGAACCAGGAAGTAAAATACTTCCACGCATGTGTCGAATCCATTCGACGCATGTGCGGACAGATATGTCGGAAGGAGGGGAGCATGCTTTAAAATTTGTCTGTTGAAAAAACCTGTCTGCTCGCCCGTACACACGATCGAATTTGTCTGCTGAAACGGTCCGTTGGACCGTTTTCAGCAGATAAAGTCGATCGTGTGTACGCGGCCTAAGAAATGTCTTCACCAACACAAAGTCTCTTTCAAGGGTTTTATTGAACAAAAGTTCTCCAACAGAGGGGTAGAGGGACGGGGAGACTCGGGTACCTTTTGCTTTGCGGATCACGGGAACAAACTTAGATCTAGATGATTATCTTGGTTCCACGCCGGATGTCAGCAACCACCAGATAGGCCTACCCTCACCGGCCTAGCAACTGGTGTGAAGCTCGCTAAAGTCTCTGCCATAGATTTGATAAGTTTGTCGGGCCGTCTAACGATCTTCTGCCACAAGATCATGCGACTACTCACGCAATTTGTAGAAATTACACGACTCACGGTGCCAAGAATCTTTCAGCCAATCTGGCAGCACAGTGAGGTGAAAACTGACAGGATAAATCCTTCAAATGAATCCCAGTGGTTCAGCTCCCTTGGCATAGGCGAGACAGTGAAGGACCCTCCCTGGACTTGTAGGCCCAAGCAACTTCTGGGCCTACTCTCAGTTACGAAGCCTCAGGCCAGCTGTCCTCGAGACCATACGACAGCCATCTGGTCAGGATCACAGCGGGTTAACCACGCCCCCTGGGCTGCTTCTGGAAAGAGGTACCCAATGCATCCAGCCTGTTGCCTTTCCAACCTTGACCTGCGGTGACAGCGACACCCACAGTCAAGGGAAAAATCATGCAACCCGGCCGAACTGAAACAGAATTATCAATTTAACATAATCCTTCTGAGCCAAACTACAGCTCAGACAACTATAATTTAAACACATAGCGCCTACTAATTGGGAGCATGGCGATACAGAAGATTTCCCCTTTATTTATTTTCTGGGGACATCCCAAAATTTCTTTTACTTTCACTTTCAAAAATACTTTCACTTTCAAAAATAGAGAGGGTGAGTCTCCTTAAGACAGACACCAATAAAAAGGAAGGTTGCATAGCCAGCCACAGCGGTTCCTTGGTGATTGGCCATGAGATATCAGATAAAATGATCAAGGACAGGGAGACATGTGGTCAGTATTGTATGGGCTTCATGACTTCTGAGATTCCCTGCAGTGGAGGATCCAGCACTAACAGTGGGAGGGGCTTAAAACTTGAGCCTACATACAGAGTGCTGGGGGTCAAGAGTGGGTAACATGCATAGTGCAGGGGTCTGGGGTTGGTAATGTACATACACTGTATATACAGAAACTGTACTGTACATACAGACCCATACATATACATACACATACACACTGTACTGTATACACGCAATATGGTTGCCTTCAAAGGGCTGGTTGTATCTGTAAAACTAGATGTCCAGAGGCACCCCCTCACGTTAGATGTCAAGAGTCGTCCCCCGCCCTCCCTTACATTACAGCGAACTCCCCTCACCCTCCTTACGTTGTGCTGCTGCTGGATGAAGCTGGGATCAGAGCTGATAAGCAGAACTTGCAAGGTCTAGAGGAAGACCAGAGAAGGGCTGAGGTCAGCTGCCAGAGTATGCTAAATGCGGAGACGCGGGTAGGTGAAGACAAGGGGGTGCTGCAGCTTAAGAGAGAGATGCAGGATCTGCAGGAGGAATTCTGTCATCCTCTCTGTAGCCAAATTTGATTAGCTTCTCCCCAACTGCACAGGATCTGATGGAGGAGTTCTGTCCTCCTTTCTGCTGCTGACTGCTGAGACAAGGTGGGGGCAGAGACAAGGGGGGTGCTGCAACTGCAGGAGAGGTGCAAAGACCACAGGGCCTTAGGGTGACCACATTTCCAAACTACCATTCAGGGACACCCTTCCTTCCCAAAAATCAGCTTGCGCTGTAACGTATCACAGCACAGTGATTGGACACAAGAGGCGGGATTTATGATTTCTCCAATTGCAAGCAGGGGGCGGGGATTGTGCTCCTCCAGGCATTCTCGCTAGTACAGTAAAGCAGTGATGTGGCGGCTTTTTTTGGGGGCATCGGATTGGTCTGGAGGGTGGCTGCGTCAGTTTCATTCTGGGACACTGTATTGTCCTGGAATGAAGGTGCCCAGGACAGACCTGCAAAATGCGAGACTGTCCCGGGTAATCCGGGACACGTGGTTACCCTACAGGGCCTTGTGTTTGACACATGTGGGTTTAAATGATCAAAATATACGTAAAAAAACAAAATGCACTGCCCAGCCTCTGTAAAGATATCGATTTTTGGCAGATTCCACCATAAACCCAGCTCTGTCTTCAACCCGTGGACGAAGGAAATAAAATGGCATAATCTCTGGCCAGCCTTAGCAGAGTTTCATGTCACTGACCAGCTCACCAGTGACAGCCGCTCTGCTTTTACCTCTATAGCTTAGCTATAAATTGCTGAAAGAGAGCGATTGGTAGAAGAGCACACCAACCCAATTCTGTACTACAAACTTAACATGTGGCGGCCACAATTGGCACTTTAACAACAAAATTTCAGGCGCTCTCGGGATTAAAACACCAGCTACAAGATGCTGTTAATTGCTCACATTAGCGATTTGTAGCAGTGATTATTCACCATTACAATATCACCCGTCTGACACGGCCAAACGTGAGAACAGATCTCTGTGTTAAAATAAATTCAACAGTATTGACTAAATTGTTGAGAGTGTTATTTTCTACACTTCCCCACCACACTTCCACCTCCCCTAATGAAATACTGACGATGATTCACTTTGGCTTTGACTTAATGTTGAACCATTCAGATCAGAGGTGTATCTAGATAGGACCTTCAGCCGCCCCCCCCCCCCTGATGCAAGAAACTATAAAGGGCCCCCTTGTCCGAAAGGGCCCTTTCCATCAGTCCCAGGGGCCTTCCCTTTGAGCCCAGGGTCCTTCCAATCTTGGGGCCCTTTATGAGCCCCGGGCCACACTGCTGCGACTTATCATGCTACTTGCGACACATAGGGGGCAATTTACTAAAACTGATGCACACAGAATCTGGTGCAGCTGCTAACTTCAGCTTATTCAATTAACCACTTCAGCCCCGGAAGGATTTACCCCCTTCCTGACCAGAGCACTTTTTGTGATTCGGCACTGCGTCGCTTTAAATGACAATTGCACGGTGGTGCGATGTGGCTCCCAAACAAAATTGGCGTCCTTTTTTTCCCACAAATAGAGCTTTCTTTTGGTGGTATTTGATCATCTCTGCGGTTTTTATTTTTTGCGCTATAAACAAAAATAGAGCAACCATTATGAAAAAAATGCAATATTTTTGACATTTTGCTATAATAAATATCCCCAAAAAATATCGAAAAAAACATATTTTTTCCCCAGTTTAGGCCGATACGTATTCTTCTACATATTTTTCGTTAAAAAAAAATTGCAATTAGCGTTTATTGATTGGTTTGCGCAAAATTTATAGCGTTTACAAAAAAAGGGGGTAGTTTTATGTCATTTTTATTAATATTTTTTTTTTTACTAGTAATGGCGGTGATCAGCGTTTTTTTTTCGGTACTGCGATATTATGGCGGACACATCGGACAATTTTGACACATTTTTGGGACCATTGGCATTTTTATAGCGATCAATGCTATAAAAATGCATTGTATTACTATAAAAATGCCATTGGCAGTGAAGGGGTTAACACTAGGGGGCAGGGAAGGGGTTAAGTATGTTCCTGGTGTGTTCTAACTGTATGGGGGGGTGGACTCACAAGGGGAAATCACTGATCTTCCGTTCATACATTGTATGAACGGGAGATCAGCGTTTCCTCGCTGACAGGAACGAGAGGTTTGTGTTTACACACATACCTCCCGTTCCCCGCTCTGTAACGAACGAGCGCGCGTGCACGGCGGCGATCGCGCCCGCCGGGCACGCGTGCGGGACTCGGGCGGCGCGCACGCGGGCCGCCGGCGGCGCGCGCGCCCTCTAGCGTCCGAAAAAGATAGGACGTAGAGCTACGTGCTCTCGCCAGGCAGTGCCGACCAGCCGCAGTAATATGACGGCGGCTGGTCGGCAAGAAGTTAAAGGGGTTGTAAACCTTTGTGATTTTTCACCTTAATGCATCCTATGTGAAGATGTGGAATCATTGAACTTAATTTTTCTCGGCTCGTCGTAGTGTTGTACGTCACCGCGTTTTTGACGTTCGGAATTTCCGACAACATTTGTGTGACCGTGTGTATGCAACGCAAGTTTGAGCAAGCAATCCGTCGGAAAAAATCCACGGTTTTGATGTTGGAATGTCCAATCGCGTGTACGCGGCATTAGGGTTTGACCTCATATTATATGGTTTTGGTAAATCCTGTGCGTCTTTGTGTCCAGTTCTTGTGCAAATTCAGGCAAGAATTTGGACCTGAAACGCACCTGAACCGGTAAACAGGGACTCATCGGAACCCCAGGTACGAACCCACAGCCGCACATATGCGAACCCGGCCTCGGAGATTTAAAAAGGGTGGGGGTCAAATAGAAGAGTCTGTCATGAATGATGCTCCTTCTTCAACCTACATGAACTTGCCTCTCCACCAGGTATTGCTCACCCAACAGATTTTTCACAATAAGGTTTTTTGTCTTTTTCCACTCATTTAGGCCTAGCGAACATTATCTGCAGCCTCGCCTTCCAGCATTTAAAGGGTTAAGTAGAAATAAAAGCCAGTTGCTTGAATATAGGATGAGCTACATTTCTCTAATTACAGACCATTATGGTGACAAAGCAGTCATGACAAAAAGTGATTGTGTACTTTGTTTGAAGTAATGGGCATATATAACACAAAAAATACTTCCCATTGTTTTTTTTTTTTTGTTCTGTATTGTTTTTCCTTTCCTTTTTTCAAGGCAAATATACCTTCTGAATACATTTTTGACACAAGCAAATGTCTCCCATTTCTTTTGCTTTTCCAAATTATCAGGGGGGGTATATTAAATGATGTGGCTTTTACCCCCGCAACCTTGAAACAGTCCCTTTAATTACCGGCATGGCTGTAGCGGCCTCTTCTCTTTTGTGTTCCATCTTTTCGACTCCCATTGTTCTCACTTGTGCCTATTATCTTACTCTGTAGGAGATGGCTCAGTAAAATGGGCAGACAACGTGAGAAAGGAGGGGGCTCCTCTACCTATTCATTCACCGGGAGCTCGTTTATGGGGGGGGGGGGGGGGGTGAGGAAGGAAGGAACGAGGTTCAATCTAGGAAGGAAAAAAAATAAAAAATTCTGGAGGTGAAGTCCTGAGCACGGCCTTAGTGAAGACACTTCTTAAAAAATTGCATGCACGGGCATATCTCCACTTGTGTCTCACAGCGGTCCAGCGGCACATGCTCTGTCCCCTTTTCTTCTTATCTAACTCTTTCATTGTGTTAATTACCTATAGCTGAAAAACAGCCCACCAGGACCTTGGAGAACCCAGGGAGATCCAGCGTGCCGAGACAATGCAGCAAAGTGTAGGAGTCCGCAAACGCAATCTCAGAAAGAATACACATAGATGGATAGACAGAAAGCTGACCCGGAGAGAGATAATGGGGAAGGAGAGCACTGTGCTGAGCCTGACACAATTTAGGATTTAAAGCCCTCCATTAAAGCGAGCCAGCCATTGTTAATTTCGAGGCACTGGTAGCTCCGCATTAAATGTTCAGCTAATCGCAAATTCAACAATGTGTGCAAAAAAAGGTGCCGCATTGGGCATCTCCCCAGTGGGAAAACAATTTGAAATTAATGTTTTTCCTTTTAATAGTTAATGAGATGGTTAGACGCAGATAGCTCTTTAAATGAAAGACTGATTTATTTAGGAAAATTAATAGCAGTACTCTGTGTTTTAGGGCAAAAAAAAAAATTAATCTATATCCTTGAATAACTGACATAATTCCAGATAAATGGCATTTTCATGGTTACGCGGGAAATTAGTCATAGAACAAAAAGCGCACATGTGCCTTGGGAAGGTTGCATTTGTGTACGGACATGAAACAATTTGTATTGTGTGTCTTTTTACATTTTTGGATTAGTATTTAGAGGTCATTATTCACCAAGGACCAGGATTTTCCAAAAGATTAGAAATGTCTGCAAAAATAAATAATAAAGGAAGGAATAAGGAATAAGCTACCCTGCGTGGCCATTATACCTACCTGTATAACCCAAAAATATGTTGACGCCTGCACACATTTTTGAGTTGTCTTTTCCAGTGAAGGGTACTGGTAATGCATGCAAAGACATTTTAGACCAGACTTTCTCATCCAGGGCTCTTCTAGAGCAGTGGCCGGACACCCCTTGGAGGTCGAATGACAATTTGCCAGGGGTCACCGAATCCTGGGCTGTTCCTGAAGCCTGCACCACCCTCCCAGCCTTTTTTTTTGCGTACATCCAGCAGAGCTGTCTCCCTGGAGCTTGTGGAAGCCCAGCTGGGCCATTCCAGGAGCCTGCGGCCGCCCACTCAGCCTCTTCGCATTATGTTCCCAGCATAGGTAAGGGGGCAGAGACTAGTGGTCAGCTGACTGGTGAGGAATGTGAAGTGGGAATGGCTGGAGGAGACCCTATCTTCTGATTTTGGCATAGGTGTCACTGCTGCGAGACACAACAGAGCCAGTGAAGTCGGAGACACAGTGAGCAACACTACCTGTGATTAGAGCCATTAAAAGTCCCCATACAGTTCTGAGATCAGCAGATGAACTTGATCAAGAGCTCCTAAGTTGGCTGATCATAACTCCTCCCAGCATTGTCACTGATCCCAACTCCCCACCAGCACTGCCACTAATACCATTCCCCCCATCAAGAAGTAAGAGAAGGAATAAAATAGAGAATACATTTAAGGGAGAGGAAAAGAGGCGGAGGAACAAAGAAAAAGGGAGAGAAAGAACAAGAAAGATGGCTAGAGAGAGGGATGGCCAAAAAAACAAGAAATTATGATAGAGAGACATAAAAGGCAAAGAAAGGAGAAAAAACAGAAAGAGTGGTACATCCTACATACCTGTCTTGCCTTGGATGCTGACAACCCATGCTATGAAAATAATTTTACTGTTAGGGGCCCCTACAACTTTTATCAAGAGGTCATGGGCTCTAGAGGTTGCTAGAACAGAAAAGGTCTTTCTTCAGACTGTTCATGTTGGAAGCACACAATTGTCTAAGGCAAGTATTCTCAACCAGGTTTCCTCCAGAGGTTGCTAGGGGTTTCCTTGAGCAATGGACACATTTAGCTTCTCAGATAAGTTCCCACTGACCACTAGGGATCAAAAAATTATCAGTGAGGCCAAGGCCGATTATTGCAGGCCAATATCAGCATTTTCTGAAATATCGATATCGGGCGCAAACTAGACCGATATTACCAATATTGCTTCAAGGGGTTTTGCTGGCCCCGGTACCATTCTTTAGAGCCGACGGTCGGCTTTATTGTAATAACAACCGATGCAGCTCAATAACTACTTGGCTGCTATTACAAACAACAGGAGGGGACACCCCCCACGCCTTCTGCCGCTCTACCGTCCCACCGCCTATGCTTTGTTCGGGTCTTGGATCTAGTAACCCGGAAGCAATGTCATGACATCACTTCCCGGATTACTGGCATCTTAAAGGCGCAAGTTTAAAAAAATAGAAAGTATTCCAGTGGCTGGAATGTTGAAATGGTGCACAATAAAAATCTGCGGATTTGTGTTACTAAAAGGCAGGCTTGAGCCACCTACTGACGTCTATACATTTTTGGGCAATTTTTAGGGCATTTTGTCAAGGCACCCCTAAGGAAACCTCAAGACACCCCAGAGTGCCGTTGCACCCTGGTTGGAAAAGGCTGATTTAGACAACAAGCTATCTGTGGATTACACACAACAGTGAAGATAAACAAGCCTTCTGAAAAAAGCTATTGGGTAGGATGGAGTGTAAACAAAAGAAACATAAAACATACTTTGATTCTATCTTGAAACATGTAAAAAAAATACCAAGATTAGTCTATGTCCTTTATCAGGGTCAAACACACATGAGCATGCCTAAGCTTGTTAAAGAGACCCTGGGCTGTTAAAGCTGTGCCCAAAAAAAGGCAAGCAGAAGACAAAGGCATAGTCACCAGTATTGCTTGTAGACTCCCTGCAGCTGATCTTTTCTCTATTACCGACTTACCGTGCATTGTTCTTTACTGTGCATCTGTATGGAGCTCAACAGTCATCAGAGGGCAGGCACGGCTTTGCTTCTTCCAGCTTGCCCCCAGTTGACTGGTGGGCTAATATTCTGGAAGCAGAAGAGAAGACTCAGATCCACAAGAATCAATAATACAAAAGCAGGTAGATCCTTGCACTGGAGATCCTCATGTACGACTTTCTCTCCAGCAAGAACAATAAGCAGTCAGGTGGTTATATCATTACATCTTGTGAGACTTAGAGCCGGTTCACACAGGCGCGACTCATCGGGTGACTCAGCCACCTGACAAGTCGCGCTCCGTTCTGTACAATGGAATCATTCTAATAGGGGCGACTCAAGTCTCTCCGACTTAGAAAAAGGTTCCTGTACTACTTTGGGAAGACTTCAGAGCGACTTGCATTGACTTCAATACAGGAGTCATTTTGGAAGTTGCCTCTGAAGTCGTGGGCATATCGCCTTGCTGAGTCGCTCGGCAAGTCGTGCCGCCCCTGTGTGAACCAGCCCTAAGGCCTCATGTACACTGCAGCTGGTAAACTGACTTTTAGGAGCAGTTGTGTGTTTTTTTCTTAGCAGCCCCTGAACTCTTTTCAATGTTATCTTATATGTACACTCAGTCATTTATGATAGTTTAGAAGCAGTTGAGGTTAGAAGCATTTTTTTGGGGAAAATGGAGAAATTACGCTCAGGATGGTAGTTTACTGGCATTTGAAATGCCAAATGCTTGTTGGGCCTCATACACACGACCGAGAATCTCGTCAGGAAAAACCTGTCTCTTTCCATGACGAGATTCTTGGCAAGAAACTCTTGCCGCCGGAGTGTACTGACTTTCATGTCAAAAGAACCGCGGTTCTCTTGAAAGGAAATAACGCGGTGAAGTTATCGCGTACGACGAGCATGCGCTCGTCACATTCGTCACCGCCACCTTGCTTCACCCTACCTATGCCGTGGAAGCTACCACGCATACGTCAAAGTCATTTCGAGCATGCGCAGGTTTCCACGGCGACAGGTAAGTATACACACTTTCGGGTTTCTCATCTGGAAACAGGCCGACAAGAATCTCGACGAGAAAAAAGATAGCAGGTTCTTATTTTTTCTCGTCGAGATTCTGGTCAAGATTTCCAGACGAGAAACCGAACAGCGTGCATCCTGTATTTTCAGCTCCAGAATTTACCATTTGGTTCATCTTTACTTTTGGCCATATAGCATATCTAGGTAAAAGGATAGATAGATGGATGGATGGATGGATGGATGGATGGATAGATAGATAGATAGATAGATAGATAGATAGATAGATAGATAGATAGATAGATAGATAGATAGATAGATAGATAGATAGATAGATAGATAGATAGATAGATAGAGAGAGAGAGAGATAGATAGATAGATAGATAGATAGATAGATAGATAGATAGATAGATAGATAGATAGATAGATAGATAGATAGATAGATAGATAGATAGATAGAGAGAGAAGGATATATAGATCACTTTCTGCATCTGACCAGACCATGATCTCTAATATCAAGGGAAAGAAAGAAGAAAATGCTGGAGAAGCCTGGATATTTATCATCGGAGAGTAGACACCGGGGAGAGATTTGTGCAATACTAGGAAACATAAAAGAATGTGCTGGGAGAAGATGGCATGAATCAAGAGCCTCGGACTTCGGATACACAGCTGGCCGCCTATTCCCTGAGAGCTCTTTTCCTTTTCACGTGTTTTTTGGGGTCAAATGCTGTGAAACTTTTCTTCATTTCAATTTTGTGACTTCCAGGATAAACACACACCTGGAGTCAGTTCATGTGGCTGCAATGTATGACCTGCGCCATCGCGACGTACAGACCGCATGCAGATGTACGCACGGGAGAACCTTCTCGGAACGCACTTTCCCTCTGAAGGCGCCACCGGGGGCGTTTTCGGGCTCGCTGTATGAAATTAGCCGGAAAGATGATTTTCAGCTACTGCAAACGGCTGCGGCTGTTTTGGGAGAAGCACATGAATTTTTTGGCTCATGAAGTTTTGCTACCGTTAAACTGGAGAGGAGTACATTTTCATTGCCAGTATGCGGTGCTGGTGTTTATAGCGAATGTCATATTTTGGCATTGCAAGAGTAAGTAGCTAACCACTTAAGGACCGGAAGGATTTGCCCCCTTAATGACCGGGCCATTTTGTGGGATACGGCACTGCGTCGCCTTTAACTGACAATTGCGCGATCGTGCGACTTTTCACCCAAACAAAATTGCTTTCATGTTTTTCCCACAAATAGAGATTTATTTTGGTGGTATTTGATCACCTCTGTGTTTTTTGTTGTTTTTTTGCGCTATAAACATAAAAGAGTGACAATTATTTTTTTTAAATATATTTTTTACTTTTTGCTATAATAAATATCATCAAAAAATATATAAAAATTTATTTTTTCCTCACTTTAGGCCAATTTGTATTCTTCTACATATTGCTGGTAAAAATTTGCAATAAGCGTATATTGATTGGTTTGCAAAAAACGTATAGTGTCTACAAACTATGGGATATATTTATGGCACTTTTATTATTATTATTATTTTTTTACTAGTAATGGCGGTGATCAGTGATTTTTATCGTGACTGCGACATTGCAGTGGACAGATCGGACACTTTTGACACTTTTTTTGGGGACCATTGACATTTATACAGCGATCAGTGCTATAAATATGCACTGATTACTGTATAAATGTCACTGGCAGGTAAGGGGTTAACACTAGTGGTGTTCAAGGGGTTAAATGTGTTCCCTGGGAGGTGTTTTTAACTGTAGGGGGAGGGGACTGACTGGAGGAGCAAAGAGATTCCTGATCACTAGGAACAGATAATCTCTCTCTACTCCCCTGTCAGACGGGGTCTGTTTGTTTACATTGAGATATCCCTGTTCTGGCTCTCTGTGGAGCTATTGTGGGTGGGCGGTGGACATTGCGGCCGCCGGTCACGCGCATCGGCTCTGGTGTCGTGTGCACGCCCACTGTATCTAATAGGGTTAGGGGTTACGGTCTCCCATTGAAGAATAAGGCTAGGACTCATGAATTGGAACAGGGACCTCCCCCAGAGGTCAAAGGTCAGAAGTTGGGTTCCCAGAGGTCAAAGGTAACAGGGCGTGGCTGACCCACCCCCACCAAAGTGTACCGCCTACTCAAACTAAGTCGGGGAATGAAAAAGTCAGGGAAAGTGTCTACTGTTGAGGGCAGGACACTGCTATAGGGAGCAGAGGGCACTACAGAGTGTGTGTGTGTGTGGGGGGGGGGTGATGTAGAGGGGGCAGAAGGCACAGCCTTGGGGAGGTACATGACACTACTGTGATAGGTAGGGGGCAGAGGACACTACAGTGATGGGAGGGGGTGATGTGAAGGGAGCAGAGTACACTGCGTGGGGAGGTACATGACACTACTGTGATGGGTAGGGGGCAGAGGACACTACAGAGATTGAATGGGGGGGTGATATGAAGGGGGGCAGAAGACGCAGCCCTTGGGCAGGTACAGGACACTACTATGGGGGGTAGGGGGCAGAGGACACTACAGAGATTGGGGGGGGGTGATGTGAAGGAGGCAGAAGGCACAGGCTTGGGGAGGTACAGGACACTACTGTGGGGGGGGGGGTAGGGGGCAGAGGACACTACAGAGATAGGAGGGGGTGATGTGAAGGGGCAGAAGGCACAGCCTTGGGAAGGTACAGGACACTACTGTGATGGGTAGAGGGCAGATGACACTACAGAGATAGGGGGTGTGATGTGAAGGAAGCAGAGGACACTGTGTTGGGGAGGTACAGGACACTCCTGTGGTGGGTAGAGGGCAGAGGACACTACAGGGATGGTGGGGGGGTGATGTAAGGGGGGCATATAGTACAGCCTTGGGGAGGTACAGGACACTACTGTGGGTGGTAGGGGGCAGAGGACACTACAGAGATTGGGGGGGGGGGGATGTGAAGGAGGCAGAAGGCACAGCCTTGGGGAGGTACAGGACACTACTGTGGGGGGGGGGGTAGGGGGCAGAGGACACTACAGAGATAAGAGGGGGTGATGTGAAGGGGCAGAAGGCACAGCCTTGGGAAGGTACAGGACACTACTGTGATGAGTAGAGGGCAGATGACACTACAGAGATAGGGGGTGTGATGTGAAGGAAGCAGAGGACACTGTGTTGGGGAGGTACAGGACACTCCTGTGGTGGGTAGAGGGCAGAGGACACTACAGGGATGGTGGGGGGGGAGTGATGTAAGGGGGGCATATAGTACAGCCTTGGGGAGGTACAGGACACTACTGTGGGTGGTAGGGGGCAGAGGACACTACAGAGATTGGGGGGGGTGATGTGAAGGAGGCAGAAGGCACAGCCTTGGGGAGGTACAGGACACTACTGTGATGGGTAGAGGGCAGATGACACTACAGAGATAGGGGGTGTGATGTGAAGGAAGCAGAGGACACTGTGTTGGGGAGGTACAGGACACTCCTGTGGTGGGTAGAGGGGGCAGAGGACACTACAGAGATGTGTGTGTGTGTGGGGGGGGTTGTTTTTAAGGGGGCAGAAGGCACAGCCTTAGGGAGGTACAGGACACTACTGTGGGGGTTAGGGGGCAGAGGACACTACAGAGATGTGTGTGTGTGTGGGGTGGGGGGGGGTGATGTAAAGGGGGCAGAAGGCACAACCTTAGAAAAAAGGGGGGGATAGAAAAAGAGTAAGTAAGGTAATTAGTGCGATGATAATGCTCCAAATTTGGCCTTCAGACTCTACAAATTCCCCGTCATGACAGATTTTATCACTAATTTGTTGAGTAAACCAAAATTCTTCACTGATGTGAAATCTACAAATATTCTTCATGTATCTTTCTAGGTCTTGAAAGGTTTATTTTTTTCCAAAAAATTTCCACCTACAAAATGGTTAACTTTTTTTCTTTTTTTTTTTTAGCATAATGATCAAATTTAAATTCTGATTGTTAAGTTTCCATAAAATACAGTTTGGCCTTTCTCAGAATTTCTCTTCTGATTTCATTTTCATTTCTAGAGTCCTACAAACTGTGCTGCCCCAACCAAAAATGTCTGCGGAACCTGCAATTTCCGACCCTTCCTGCATATTTTATTAATCAGGAACTTGCACTTGAAACCTTCTCTATAGGTTTATTTTTTATTTATTTTTTTGCAAGCCTCACTTTTCCCAACCTCTCTCTAATTAAAAGAAGGACGCTCATGCACGCAGGGTCTCATTGGGTCTGTCACTCGTTAATCATGTGACCTTCTCAGCCTTTGGGTAATGACCTTGAAAAATAATAATATATATATATATATATCAGCCATGATGGTGGCGCGTTGGAAATTCAATTGTTTCTCTGAGTGCTTTTGGTCACTGCCTGCAATTTCTATGGCACAGCTGGCCCCAGCCGGCCAAGACCCGGGTCTGTTAATGACTTCTCTATCCAGAAATGATGGTAGTAAGTCTGGAGGCGGGAGGAGGGTAAGGTGGGGGGGGGGGGGGGGGTGGGGAGGGAAACTGAGAATATATGAAGATATTGCAAAAGAGATGAACTCGAGTTATTAAAAATCATACTTGCCATCACGTATCCGGCTGTCAAAAGGGAAATTTATGGATCCAATAGAGTTCAGTTGATCTCATTCTTCCCATTTAAGTCATGGGATCATACAGCTTTTTTTTTTTTTAAATCCTGTTCAATGTATCTTTTCTGGCAAACGCACTTCTTGTAAAAATGTAGCTGGATTTATACCTCCAGGCAATATGAAGCACAAGCCCTTTTTTTTTTTTTGTCTTGGAAACTTATTTTAAATAATAGCATCATTAACTTGAAGTATTGTTATAGAAGGACTCCAGCCTGCCTTGTTGTAAACTAAGCGTACCCTTTCCTGAAACTAGGCAGACAAATCTTTACTTCTTTTATATTTCTGCCAAGAGAATAGGTAAGAAGAAGTCCGTGCTTTGCTCCAACACCCCTTCCATCTCTAGGCTTCTTTGTCTTTCAGCAGATAGAACATTTTCAATTGTCCTTTTCCTCTTGTATTTGATATACAGGCACCCCAGGACAGGGCTGTCTTAATGAGAGGGCACACCTGGGCACTGCCCAGGGGCCCCAATTGCATGGGGAGGCCCCTGCACTTTCCCCCAAGCAGCTGGCCCTTGAGCCCACGCTGCCCTAAAAAAATTGGGGGCCCCATGATGGCACTGGGAGTGATAGCTACACAGGGGAGGCAGTCTGCCTCCTACCCACTTCATGTCTGTTTACCTGCACTGTCATCATTGTAGGGGCCCCAGAGCATTACTTTGCCCAGGGGCCCATGGTGCTATTAAGACAGCCCGCCCCAGGATATGGACTTGTTTGGATCAGGACACTTTTCTCATTTGAGGCCTGTTCCTAAAATGTATTTAAAGGGGTTGTAAAGGTACAATTTTTTACCCCCTAAATGGCTTCCTTTACCTTAGTGCCGTCCTCCGTCACTTACCTCATCCTTCCATTTTGAATGGGAAAAGGGAGTAGCCGCTCCAGGTGGGAACCCAGATGAATATCCTCTGCTGTAACTCAGGTGCAGGCAATGCACTTAGCAGTGCATACGATACAGCAGTGGAGTGCTTACAGGGTATAAAATAGAAGAGAGGCTCCTCTAAGTGTAGCAATAAGTTTCTAAATGTTGTACCTTCATTAAAGAGGAGATCCACCCAAATTTGGAACTTCCGCTTGTTCCACTCCTCAGCCCCTTACATGCCACATTTGGCATGTAATTTTTTTGGGTGGGGGGAGTGGGGGCTATAGGAGGAGTGGGACTTCCTGTCCCACTTCCTGCTTCTGCCGAGGGGCTGGTAAGGCGATTAGGCGTAATCGCCTTATTTCAGCCCCTCCCTGTAGGCGATGGCCTAGGACACTGACAGGTCCTAGGCCATCACCTGTCCAATCAACGGCGAGCCGCGCCGCACGCGCATGCGCAGTGCGGCTCGCGCATGCGCAGTGGGTGCCCGGCCGTGAAGCCGAAGGCTGTCACGGCTGGGTGCCCATGGTCGGGATGGAGACGCCGGCTGGGGAGGGGGGGAGAGGAGCGGAGCCACGGTCGGTGCGTCGCTGGAACGCAGGAGCAGGTAAGTGAGTGTTTATTAAAAGCCAGCAGCTACACTTTTTGTATCTGCTGACTTTTAATAAACACATTTTTTGGCTGGAACACCCCTTTAAATGTAACCATATTGCTACACTTAGGCTGCATTCACACCTAAGCGTAGGCGATTTGCGTCGGGTTTTTTTCCGGCGTTTTTCCCATCGTTTTGTCGCGCGTATTCACGTGTATTCGAGCGTTTGCATACAGCGTCGTCGGATGTTTTTGAACTTTGACGTTTTTTATTTTAGCCAATAGGAAAAATTATCATCTTTTCATTACTTGTTGCTATGTTGGTAGATTTTTTTTATCTTCTGCCTGGGTGAAAAGTTCTATTGATTAAAGCGACGAAACGCCCGTAGCAAACGCTCGTTGTCGCGCTAGTCGATTGAATCGAGCGTTTCCATTACTTTCTATGGGAAATGGAAATGCTTGAATACGCCCTAAACCTACCGATACGTGCAACAAAAAAGGGTCCGGAACTTGTTTTTCAGCTTCAGGCGTTCGGCGTCAGGCGTTTGGTCGTGGAGATGTGAACCATATCCATAGAGAATAATGTATTTTTTCCCCTCGTGTATTATAGCGTCGCGCTTCAGGCGACAAAATGCTCAGGAGGCGCCTCTCTTCTTTTTTATACTCAGTTGTGACATGACGCTACTCTTATATCAAGACATCGCTTGTATACCAAGGCAACATTTATTAAAACATTTTGCTTGTCTTTCAAAACGCTCTCAAACCAAGTGACTCTCAAACCAAGGTTTTACTGTATAGGTTATCAATAAAATGGTTTTCTTGGGTGGGGGGGGGGGGGATAGAACCTGGAAGCTGATTGGTTTCTATGCAGATCTGCCCCATATTTTGCACTCTTTAGTACCCCAAAGAAACATAGAAAAGTAAAAGAATAAAAAAAGACCTAGTGGTCCATCATGTCAAAAAAAGGGGGGGTAGGGTTGGGACATTAGATGAAGCATATGATAGAAACTACCACAGGCCTCCATCCCTGTAAATGGATAAAGGGGGGGGGGGGTTTGGGACTTTAAATGAGATGCGTTTTTAGCAGTATGCGATTAAATATATATATATGGAATATAAAAAAAAACTGCAGTACACAGAGTGCCTTGATGTTGGCCTGCAGCTTACACAGCTATTTGCAAATTCATGCAACTAAACCTCTGTTTTTAATGCATACAGCTAGACAGATTCATTTGGTTTAGTGCTTTTTTGGTTGGTAACTTTGAGCCTGGCTCTTATAGAAAAAATCTTTATATTCCATATATATATATATATTTAAACGCATACCGCTAAAAACGTATCTCATTTAGGCTGCATTAACACCTTTGCGTAGGCGATTTTCGGCGACAAAAAATAGGCGTTTTGTTCGGCGATTTGCGGCGACAAAACGCGTCGTATGTGTGTATTTTACAGTCATTGTCGGCTATGCCGAACGCCGAAGCCGCCCGATAACGCGCGTCGAAAAAGGGTCCGGGACTTGTTTGAAAGTCGTCGTTCGGCGTTCTATCGACGTATGACGTTCTGCGTTAGGAGATGTGAACAGTCTCCATAGAGAACAATGCAATTTTGACCCTCCGGCGTATTGTAGCGTTGCGCTTCAGGCGTAAAAATGCCTAGGTGTGAATGGAGCCTTAAAGTCCCAAACCCCCCCCCCCCCCCTCTGTGGTCCATCATGTCTGCCCATTTTTTTTATTTATTTTTTTATTTATACATCTTTACACATCTTGTTGTGTTTGTTGTTTTTTTTATTTTATTTTTTCAGTTGTTTTTTAACTTTTTTTTTTATTTTATTTTTGTTTTTGTTTTGTTTTTTACTTGTTTTGTCCAAGTATAGATCTATGTTTGTTACAGGCATGTTTGAATCCACTTTCTATTGACTCTCTACCTCTCCTGGAAGCCTGCTCCGACATTACATTGGTTCTTGAAGACTGGAAAGCGTTTTATGTAGCTAAATGTGAGGCGGCGTACACACGGCCGAGGTTCTCGGCAGAAACCAGCGAGAACCTCGCTGGGAGCCGCATTCTGCCGAGAACCTCGGCCGTGTGTACGCTCTCGGCGAGCATCCCGTCGGGAATGCCGTCGAGCCGAAATAAAGAGCATGTTCTCTATTTGCTCGACGGCCCGTCGGGATGAATGGCTGGTTGCCATTCCCGACGGGCGGGTCGCCGAATCTGACGGCCGGCAGAGAACCTCGACGGGCGGAACAATGTGTTCTGCCCGTCGAGGTTCTCTGCCGTGTGTACGCCGCCTAAAGGAAAAAAATAAAAATTCAGAACATTCAACATATTATTTGGTAATGTTTCTATTAACAATAGGACTATCAGACGGATTTTGGAATTTCCAAGTGAATGGAAAAATAATGTGGTCTTTCATTTTATTTTATTTTTGTCGTTTTAAGAGAATTTGAATATATTTAGCAAACAAGAAAAATTATAATATAATTATAATATTAATAATATTTATATTTATAATATAAATGATAAATTTGATTATTCACAATTTCCGAAATATATCGCCTGCTGTTTTTCTTTTTTTTTTTTCTTTTAAATAGGCGAAGATGTGTTTTTTTTTTCATTTTATAAATGAGGTGACCAATCAGACAATGGGGGATTTGACTTCTTCTAAAGACCTCCATGTCACCGGGAGATTAGAATCCTACCACCCGTCAGAATCGCAGAAACAGACAGATTTGATATTTCATTACAAATAATAATAATAATAAAAATAAGAAATATGCCTGCCCTCCCCGGACTCTCTGATCCCTCAAGATGCTTATTTCTAAAAAAACAAGAGGAATCTGGAATGCATTTATTGAAGCAACATGAAGCATTAGGGATCACGATGTTCCCTAGCCCCCGGCTGCAGCGGAGGTGCGCGATAGGCCTATATTTTTTATATTTATCAGATTTATTTCTAGTACCTTCTGCTGAAAAGGTTGGCTTGATTAATATTTTCTGCTGTCCGGTAACCATGGCAATGGGGTCAGCAGATATAATACTTAATTTAATCTTCTGACTGGCTCTGTGTGCATCACCAATGTCCCAAATAATAGAAAGCCTTTTCGCTTCTCCCTCACTGCTTCTGTCATTCTCTTGCCTTGAATATTATAATCTTCACTAGAGGCTCCTTCATATGACCCAAAAGCTGTAAACACTTCTTTTTTCATTCATCATAGGTAGTGATATAAAAAAAAAAAAAAAAAATTGCTAACCATCCTTACGGCAGCGAAATTCTTCCCCCCCCCCCCCATCTAATTCATTCCCCACCCCCCAACCCACTCTCACACAGACTTGGGCAGCCTGATTCCGCCGTCAGCCGTCCGTCCCTCTAAGGCTAGCTGCGATCTTCCTCCATGTCGCTGCATCCAGGTGAATGGTTAACAAGAGGCTTGATGGCCTGGTGTATGTTCTCCAGGTGGGTTAAACGATTTCCTTTGTATTTTCCGCCAGCAGGTTCTGTCCTCCCAAGACATTTCTTTTTTTTTTTGTATTATCTCTGCCCATACATCACGTATGTTACTCCTATCTACCACTGTGGGGTTTTTTCTTAAGTACATTCAAAGGAGGTGAAGGGGAACTGACTGTAGAGGTAAGCGCGGCCATATCGGGAGTCCTTTTGACTATCTAAGCAGGCGTCGTGGGAAAATGTTATTTCTACAGCGTAAAAATAATAACACATTCTAAGTTAGATGAGCTACGGATAGCCAGAGATACCAAGAACAGGTACATATTATGGAGATATACAGTAGGGTGTCCTTCGTGTTACCAACAGAGGTTGCGTAGTTCTACAGGCTACACTTGTGACCACAGACCATTGCTATCTGTCATTGGCACCCTAAATCAAAAATATGTTTCCTTGGTGGTGGAGGGGGTCATCAGATTCTTTTACAGTCAAGTAGTTGATTGGTATAAAGCAGGTTGTCTTTGGACTTTCTAAACAAAGAGCCAGTTGATTGTCCTTCAGAATTTAAGGCCAGACTGTGGCCAGTGGAAGTAGACATTGCCTTGGCGTCGGTGTGAGTAAACAGTGCATCTTTGGCATTAGGGGGAGGAATAGTGCACCATCGTTGGTGTAAGTGGCAGAAATAGTGGTCCGTTGTTGGTGTCAGTGGGATGAATTGTTCCCCATGGCTGGTGTCAATGAAGGAAATAGTGTGCGGTTGTTAACTGTGCATCTTTGGCATTAGGGGAAGAAATAGTGGCCCGTTGGTGTCAGTGGGAGAAATAGTGGCCCATTGTTGGTGTCAGTGGCAGAAATAGTGGTCCATTGTTGGTGTCAGTGGGAGAAATAGTGGTCCATTGTTGGTGTCAGTGGCAGAAATAGTGGTCCATTGTTGGTGTCAGTGGGAAGAATTGTGCCCCATGGCTGATGTCAACGGCATAAATAGTATCCGGTTGTTGATATCAGTAGCAGGAATTATGCCACATTGTTGGTTTCAGGAAAGTGCCCCGAAGGCCAGTTAAAGGCAAGCAAAGGGTCACATCCAGCCCCAGCGGAGTTTGGAGATCACTGGTCTAAAGAAAGGTAGGGCTAATAAATGGTGGTGTTGTTGGTGTGCCGAGTCCACCGATAAGTTCTATCGTGAAGCCAACCCTCACAACCAAAATAATATTTTTGTGCATGGATTGATGTATATCTCATGTTCTAAATTGATCAATCTAAATAAATGTGTATTTCACCTATTTTCACATAATGCTTTTTCTTCTATGTGTAACTAGATTCTGTTGTCCAACAATGATCAAAGGCCCGTCAAAGGATCCTTTGATAGGTTTAATAGTCTTTCTGTTAGTAAGAAGGAACCCATTACACATGATCTCTTGCTCTCTTCACCAGAGTATTATCTACCAGTCCTTTATTCAACCACTATATTGGATAGCTAGACTGGTTTTCAACAGGTTGTCTTTTTGATTGCTTTATACCCCCATAGTGCCCTAATTAATACAGTTGACTGGTCAATGTCTTCTCCATGTATGAAAGTGAAAGACTTACAAATCCCCTTTTTAACGCATCCTTTGACAGAGGAAATGCTGACCACTTCTGAGATCCTCTCTATGCGACCTTGCCCAGAACGGCACATCTTGTCCTTCAGAATAGTCCTGGTTGACTCTGCTTTCTGCCATGCATGAGTGTTGTGGTCTTTGTTCTTTCCGGTGGGGGAGTCTATATTTGTACTCCACACCTATCCTTGGGAATAAACAGACTGCAGCACCCTTGCGCTGCCAGCAAGTGATTTAGAGCCGGTTCACACTGGGGCGACTCAGCCGCCTGACAAGTCGCGTCCCATTCTATTCACCAGAACCGTTCTTATAGGAGCGACGAAAGTCGCTTCGACTTAGAAAAAAGGTTCTTGTACGACTTCAGGGGCGACTCGCATTGACTTCTATACAGAAGTCATTTTTCTAATCGCCTCTGAAGTCGTCAGAATTCGTGCTGCCCCAGTGTGAACCGGCTCTTAGGGAGAACTGGCAACATTGGGCCTGGTAGGCAAACATTAAACAACTGGATCTTTCATGGCAGAGACAGAGTCCTGTGGGCTTTAACCACTTCAGCCCCTGAGGATTTGGTTGCCAAATGACCGGGCCACATTTTGAGATTCGGCACTGCATCGCTTTAACTGACAATTGCGCAGTCGTGCGACGTGGCTCCCAAACAAAATTGACGTCCTTTTTTCCCACAAATAGAGCTTTCTTTTGGTGGTATTTGATCACCTCTGCGGTGACGTAAAAGAGTACGACAAGCCAAGAAAATTAAGTTCAATGCTTCTGACATGCATAAAATTGTTTACGAGCATGCACGTTTTTTACCGTCGGAAAAGCATACTGACTAATGGTTTTCCCGCTGGGATTTTTTTCCTGACGGGAAAAAATATCCTGTTCTCTTTTTTTTTTTTGGCAGATTTCCTTTGGGAAGAAGTCAGATGGAGCATACACACGTGTAGCGAAGAACTAGGGTTACATGTGTACCAGGTTTCAGGTCCAGGGGATCTACGTCCGGTACCGGGTCCCCAAAGTTACTGGAGAAATTACCGTTTAACATGGGAGTCTATGGAAGGGGTGCCCAACTTTGAAAAATTGTTTCTCCCCGGTCGTAGGTCCCCCGGACAACAAACTTTGCAGAGGAAGAGTGTGGCTATATGTGTGCCAAGTTTGGGGTCCAGGGGACCTATGGCCGGCCGGTACCAGGTCCCCAAAGTCCGGGAGATCAGGCACAAAAAGGTGAGTCGAGTATAAGCCAAAAAATGGGCCGAAAAACTCGGCTTATACTCGAGTATATACGGCACTTCAATGAAAGCTGCAGATTAAAAAAAAAAAGATATATATATTTTTTTAAAATGACATGATGATCTTAAAGCCCATGTGAGACGTTAGCGGTGGGGTTCACATCTACATTAGTACAATGAGAGCGGTGGTCTTGGAGCTGTTTGGATTGGCCATCTCAGACATCCATCGTTTCCTAATGATTCCGGGGGAAGCCGGCCGCCCCTATGTCTCCTTGGATTTGGCTGTGACTTGAGTACTGATTGCAGGTGAGCTCTGTTAACAGCTCTGCACAGCCAAAAGAAAAGGTCACGCTTTTTTTTTTTTTTTTGTACCTCTATTATTATTCGTAACAAAGCCCTTGCTCCATTATTCTTCCTAATTTGCTGGACTCCTAATGGGAGCTGTACCTCCCAATTACTATGGCTGCCAACGGCTAATTTGGTTACCCTCAATGTCCACAGGAAAAGAAAAAGAAAAGAAAAGTGTGATGCTTCTATGGGGGACATTTACATACTATACATCCCAGGAATGGCAAACAGCTGCCTTCAACTTATTCCTGGTTAATTAAGGGCGATTAGGCTGCCCTATTATGTGTGCTTTCACCTCCCAGATTCCGGACCGTGGTCAGAGCAGCTGAGAGCCGCGAAGGAGGAGGAGCGGGGAATCTTTTTGTTCTAAGAAAGCGAGGCAGAGGCAGGATTCAGACTTTACCCCTCTCACCTCCGTTCTTCTCAAATTCTGGTGTTCTCATTTTTATTATTTGGTTGTTCCTGTACCGTCGGGCCCGGACTGGAACAAAAAATAGGCCCGGCATTTTAGACTAAGCAGCCCGGGGGTACCTCTGGACCCCTTTACATTACACAGCACCCTGCACCTCTGGGCCCCTTTACATTACACAGCACCCTGCACCTCTGGACCCCTTTGCATTACACAGCACCTTGCACCTCTGGGCCCCTTTACATTACACAGCACCCTGCACCTCTGGACCCCTTTACATTACACAGCACCCTGCACCTCTGGGCCCCTTTACATTACACAGCACCCTGCACCTCTGGGCCCCTTTACATTACACATAACCCTGCACCTCTGGACCCCTTTACATTATTCAGCACCTTGCACCTCTGGGCCCCTTTACATTACACAGCACCTTGCACCACTGGGCCCCTTATATTACACAGCACCCTGCACCTCTGGACCCCTTTACATTATTCAGCACCTTGCACCTCTGGGCCCCTTATATTACACAGCACCCTGCACCTCTGGGCCCCTTATATTACACAGCACCCTGCACCTCTGGGCCCCTTTACATTACACAGCACCCTGCACCTCTGGACCCCTTTGCATTACACAGCACCTTGCACCACTGGGCCCCTTATATTACACAGCACCCTGCACCTCTGGACCCCTTTACATTACACAGCACCCTGCACCTCTGGGCCTCTTTACATTACACAGCACCCTGCACCTCTGGACCCCTTTACATTACACAGCACCCTGCACCTCTGGGCCCCTTTACATTACACAGCACCCTGCACCTCTGGACCCCTTTACATTACACAGCACCCTGCACCTCTGGGCCCCTTTACATTACACAGCACCCTGCACCTCTGGACCCCTTTGCATTACACAGCACCTTGCACCACTGGGCCCCTTATATTTCACAGCACCCTGCACTTCTGGACCCCTTTACATTATTCAGCACCACACCTCTGGGCTCCTTTACATTAAACAGCACCCTGTGCCTCTGGGCCCCTTTACATTATACAGCACCACACCTCTGGGCCCCTTTACATTACACAGCACCCTGCACCTCTGGACCCCTTTACATTACACAGCACCCTGCACCCCTTTACATTATACAGCACCCTGCACCTCTGGACCCCTTTACATTACACAGCACCCTGCACCGCTGGACCCCTTTACATTACACAGCACCCTGCATTGCTGGACCCCTTTACATTACACAGCACCCTGCATCGCTGGACCCCTTTACATTACACAGCACCCTGCATCGCTGGACCCCTTTACATTACACAGCACCCTGCACCTCCGGGTCCCTTTACATTACACAGACACCCCCCTAACAGTTCTGGACGCCCTGCACGTTACACTGGGAGAGACGTGACATGTGGCCCATCGGGCATTTGCCTGGTATGCCCTATGGACAGTCCGGGCCTGTGTACCGTTATTAGGGAACAAGCACCCGGTGTCATGGAACATCACTTTTCTGAACTGAGGTTCTAGAGCGGAAGCTGCGGCACACATTGTATTGAGGCATTAACCACTTAAGACCCGGACCAATACGCTGGTAAATGACCCAAGGTGTTTTTGCGATTCGGCACTGCGTCGCTTTAACAGACAATTGCGCGGTCGTGCGACGTGGCTCCCAAACAAAATTTGCGTCCTTTTCTTCCCACAAATAGAGCTTTCTTTTGGTGGTATTTGATCACCTCTGCGATTTTTATTTTTTGCGCTATATACAAAAATAGAGCGACATTTTTGAAAAAAAAACACTATTTTTTACTTTTTGTTAAAAAAAAAATCAAATAAACTAAATTTTAGTCAAACATTTAGGCCAAAATTTATTTAGCCACATGTCTTTAGTAAAAAAAAAAATCGCAATAAAAAAAAATAGCTACCTAGCGGGAACAGTGACACTAATACAGCGATCAGAAAAATGATCGCTTAGTGACGCTGGCAATAGGGAGTGAAAGGGTTAACTAGGGCGGTGATCAGGGGGTTAAAACTTTATTAGGGGGGGTGGGGGGGCTATCCTGAACCTAACACTAACTGTTTTTTACACTGCCTGTCACACTGACACTAAATGCAGTGATTAAATCACTGCATTCAGTGACACTGTGACAGGGGGGTGGGGGGGGGGCGATCACAAGGGGTTAATATGCCTATGTGAGTGTGTGCCAGTGTTGTGTTGGTGCACACTTACTTGTGATGTCTTCTCTCATCAGCAGCGCTGGGAAACAGCGCTGCGATGAGAGAATACATCATTTCCTCCTTCCTGTGTAAACACAGGAGGAGGAAGTGACAGGTTGGGAGCGCGCTCCCATTAGCTGGGAGCGATCGCGGGGGGGCGGGTATTCGCCGACATCCGCCCCCAGATCCCGGATCGCTCCCGGAGCCAGGGGGACCCCCGCACGCCGCGGAGGGGGTCCCGATGGGACCCCCGAACCGCACTTAGGCGGGGACGTAAATTTACGCCCTTGTGCCTGTACGTGCCATTCTGTGGCCGTATATGTGCGTGCGGGGGTCCTTAAGTGGTTAAAGATGTTGCGTGAGATTTTTGACTTGTAGCATTTTCATTTTTAGTGTCTAGAATTGACCATTGTCATTGATATACAGCGATCAGTGCTATAAAAATGCGCTTATTTAGCGTTAAAAATAGCAATATTAAAACGCTCTCCATGCATCTCAATGGACCCTTTCACACTGATGCCCTGTACACACGATCGAATCATCCGATGAAAACGGACCGATGGATTTTTTCATCAGATATCCGATGAAAGCTGACTTTCATCAGTTGTGCCTACACACCATCGGTTAAAAAAACGATCGTGTCAGAACGCGGTGACGTAAAACACGACGGCGTGCTGAGAAAAATTAAGTTCAATGCTTCCGAGCATGCGTCGACTTGATTCTGAGCATGCGTGGATTTTTAACCGATGGACGTGCCCACAGACGATCGTTTTTTTTTTCTATCGTTTTTTTAACCATCAGATCATTTTAAAACAAGTTCCTAGTTTTTTCACCGATGGATAAAAAACCGATGGGGCCCACACACGAGACTGTTTTCATCAGACGAACCGATCGGGTGTACGCGGCATGAGTCCTGCAAGCAGCATCTTTGGAGCAGCTCCAAAAACGCTCCTCTCCATTGAAATTAATTACCCTTTCACACTGAGGCGTTGCACACAGGGTGTGCCGGATGTGCCCGGATATACCCGATTCCCCCTGCTTCCTGGCGCTCCCATTTCCTCCTGCAGTGCTGCCAGCTTCCCTCTTCTGCAGGGGGATGTTTCATGACAGAGGGGGAAGGGGCCAGTAAATATTTAATTTCCCAGCCCCTTCCTTTTCTAAATGAACATAGTGAATGAACACAGTAAGCGGGGGAAGGAAGAGGGGGGCTGAACTTCTGGGGGACCTTGCCCCATCTTACCGCAGCCAGGTCTCTCGGAAGTGGGGACGGGTACCCGTTACCCCCCCTCAGGTGCCAAATGTAACACAACCCCGGAAGGGGGGACAGAGCAGATAAGCACAGCTTCCCCTTTTGAATTTTGAGAACACAATATAAAGACAGCCAGGGCCGATCCTAGGGTCACAGGCGCCTGGGTGCAGAAATATTTCTGGAGCCCCCACATGGGCGTGGTCATTTTACTAACTCCTCCCCTTTACACATGTTTCTATGGCAATGACTTAAAGGGGAGGTTCCCCTAAAAATAAACTTTTAACATTGCCTGTGTCTTCTTAATAATAATTAGAATCGGCTGGTACTTTTTTTTTTAAACCCCCGTACATACCATTTTCGGCATGTACTCTCACCGCCGCTTCCGGGTCTGGCGGCCGGGGATGGGAGGGCCTGCTTCATTGACAGGCATCTGGCAGCCGGGGACAGGCATCCGATCGACGCATACAGCGCGTCACGGGATGCCGAAAGAAGCCGAACGTTGGTGCGCATGCGCCGTATAGAGCCGCACCAACGTTCGGCTTCTTTCGGCATCTCGTGACGCGCTGTATGCGTCGATCGGATGCCTGTCCCCGGCTGCCAGACCCGGAAGCGGCGGTGAGAGTACATGCCGAAAATGGTATGTACGGGGGTTTAAAAAAAAAAGTACCAGCCGATTCTAATTATTATTAAGAAGACACAGGCAATGTTAAAAGTTTATTTTTAGGGGAACCTCCCCTTTAACCACAGAGATGCTCCCCCACGAAGTCTTCATTACCCTGGGATCCTTACATGATCTCTTAACAATAAACAAAATACAGGAAGAGAAGCAGAGAACTTTATTGGGACCTGGTGGAGGGGGGCCTCTCTGATAGACACAGAGAGGGCTTCTGTTAGAGAGTCTGTTAGAAAGACCCCCAGACATACTACAGACATGATACAGGAGACAGTCAGAGACTGCAGACATTGTACAGGAGATGGTCAGAGACTGCAGACATAATACAGGAGACGGTCAGAGACTGCAGACATTGTACAGGAGACGGTCAGAGACTGCAGACATTGTACAGGAGACGGTCAGAGACTACAGACATGATACAGGAGACGGTCAGAGACTACAGACATGATACAGGAGACGGTCAGAGACTGCAGACATGATACAGGAGACGGTCAGAGACTGCAGACATGATACAGGAGATGGTCAGAGACTGCAGACATAGTACAGGAGATGGTCAGAGACACATCAGTTCTGGACAGACACACACCTATGCTCAGAACACTAGTTCTGGACGAACACAAACAAGGAGAGAAGGAGGGAGGGGAGAATTTTGCCACTTTGGCGCCCCCACATCTGCAGGCGCCTGGGTGCAAAACACCCTGTGCACCCTGCCTAGGATCGGCCCTGAAGACAGCTTTCAGGTCAATAAAGAACTGCACTTAATTATTTCATGAGTTTTGAAAGACCACACAAATGAAATATATATATTTTTTCTAAATAAATTATTCTTGGCCTACTTTTCCTCATAAAATAATAATTAAAAAAGGTTTCTGCAGGTACGGCGTATAAATATACATTATCCGATCGGGCCGGGGTCTCTCTTCACTCACCTCGCCGTGTACCCCTGGCAGCGATTATATATAGTTCTTGCTGTAATCTTGCACTAGTGATGAATAGAGAACAGGGGGGCTTCCCACCAATAACACCCCCCGCCCCATGCCATCATCATTATGATAAGATATTACTTTCCCATCTCGGCCCGGGGATTAGCTGAATCTGCTTCCACCAGCACAATCTCTGTCCCGTGACATCACAGGCTGATTAATGCATTGATGCAAAATGTAATAATACCTTTGATGGAATTGAAGATTGAAACTTCAGAGAGGTCATTTGTTATAATAGACAAAGGGAGACGTCCTGGCTGCCTGAGCTAGGGCACCTTTGGGGTTTCCGTCTGTAGAGAAAGAGATGGTGATGGGCACAAGAGAAACACTGGGAATTGTCCACCGTAGATTATTATTTTTTTGGTTGGGAAATAAAAAGCCCATAAAGCTTAAGATTGTATCTTCATAATATGATGTCCGCTGATAAATGACATCATTCCGGCAGACAGGGTCACATATGTCCTAATGCATGGGTGCTCAACCTGTGGCCCTCCAGCTGTTGCGGAACTACAAGTCCCATGATGCATTGCAAGGCTGACTGTTACAAGCATGACTTCCAAATGCTGAGGCATGATGGGATTTGTAGTTCTGCAGCAGCTGGAGGGCCACTGGTTGAACACCCTTGTCCTAATGTGTGGACCACAGAGCTGCCCCACCTTGTATGAACTTAAGGAGACATCAAAGAGGAACTGCAGTCTGCTCACATAATTTGTAATAAAAAAAATATTTGCCATTCTGAAGCTTCCCTCCAACCACTTTGCATATTATTTATATCTACAGTGGAACCTTGGATTACAAGTATAATCCGTTCCAGGAGAATTCTCGTAATACAAAGTACTCGCATATCAAAGCGAGTTTCCCCATAGAAGTCAATGGAAACGGAAATAGTTTGTTCCGCATTGACTTCAATGGCATGCAATACCGCGTTTTTTTTTTTCTAAATCGCTAAACCGACTGCATATACAGTAGCAACGCCAAGAACCAACTTACCTTGACGCGTTTCATTACTCCTAGCTTGCCTAAAAAGATAGGGGAAATCCTTGTGAGCAAGCCAGGAGTGGTGAAACACGGAAAGGTAGGTTATTTCTTGATATTGCTATATGCAGCCAATTAATTGGATTCATTTATGAAGACAAAAACAGACGTGGGAAATATTTATCCGAATGACAGGAAACATCTCAAAAATGTCAGCTTCACGGGTTCGATTTTCAGAGGTCTGGTGCATGGGTCACGTTAGCAAGGGCCACTATACAAAAAAGGACATGAAGGGACCGTCTAGGAATGGACCAGGTTATGGATGGTCTTCAAATAAGACATACAGCCCATATAGCCCTTATAGTTTACTGTAGGCAATATCTACTGTTCCTACTTTGGAAATCACATTTGGGCGCACACTCCCTCTACTGCACTTTTCAAATAAGAATTGGCCTTGGTGGGCTCCTCTTGAAGCTGTGATGACCCTGATGTGGCACCTTCCTGAAATCTAGCTGGACTCATATGCCTCCTTGCCTTCCCTCTCTGTCTCTTTCATCTTGGCTGAAGCTCCTGTATATGGCCGTAGCTTTGACTCTAGATCATAAATAGGATCCCCTGAGGAAGCCATTTGGCGCAACGCGTTGAGATCTTTACTAATGTTTTATTGATCCCTGTAACTGGTCCAGTATATATGAGGATTTTCCAATAATTATACTACATTTGCAAGCAGGCCATATCTTACAGGTTTCAATATTCATACTGCCCAACAAAACCAGTTGGGAAATGCAGAATAGAGTGCCGTACACACTTGTGGATGTGGTTTTATGGTTTTTAATTGATGTTCAATAAAATTTGTATTTTTTTATAATTCCCGAGTACCTTTCTTTGGGGTTAATTATGGCAACCTTTAAGGTCCTTTTCTTTTTGCCCTTGTTTGTTTGAATCCTTTTGGATGTGGTGCCATATTAATCGAGTTACGTCTCTCTGTCTCACACTATACTTTCCGTTAAAGCTCAAGTCAAGCTTGAGCAAAGAATGAAAAGTTCAATTGGCCGTCCCTATTAGAAGTAAAAAAAATAATAACTCAAGACTGGACTCTCCTATACATGGACAATCCGGCCACTAAAGTCCGTCTCCACCCTTGATTGAAAATATGAAAAAAGATCAGCCGCACTCTGCTTAGCTCCTCTTAAAGGGGTTGTAAAGATACAGTTTTTTTCCCCTAAATATCTTCCTTTACCTTAGTGCAGTCCTCCTTCACTTACCTCATCCTTCCATTTTTCTTTTAAGTGTCCTTATTTCTTCTGAGAAATCCTCACTTCCTGTTCTTCTGTCTGTAACTCCACACAGTAATGCAAGGCTTTCTCCCTGGTGTGGAGAAAGCCTCTTGAGGGGGGAGGTGGCGAGCAGGAGTGTCAGGACGCCCACTAACACACAGCTCTGTTCTCTGTCTGCAAAAAAGAGAGCGTCCTGACTCTCCTGCTCGCCCCCTCCCCCCCTCAAGAGGCTTTCTCCACACCAGGGAGAAAGCCTCACATTACTGTGTGGAGTTACAGACAGAAGAACAGGAAGTGAGGATTTCTCAGAAGAAATAAGGACATTTAAAAGCAAAATGGAAGAATGAGGCAAGTGAAGGAGGACTGCACTAAGGTAAAGGAAGATATTTAGGGGGGAAAAAATCCTTTACAACCTCTTTAACGTATCTATATATATATATATATATATATATATATATATATATATATATATGGGAAGAGTCACCCTTTTTGTATAGTGGCCCTTTAACGTGACCCATGCACCAGACCCCAGAAAATCGAACCCGTGAAGCTGACATTTTTGGGAGGTTTCCTGTCATTCGGATAAATATTTTTGTCTTTGTGAATGAATTCGATCCTCGCACACAATACACTTACGCACGTAATCGTAATAATACATTTCTTGGACCCAGAAGCATTTTTTTGGTATAATCTGACATCATCACATTTGTAAATGTGTCATTTTTTCTCCCCAGTGAGATTAGACATTTAGTGTGATGATCTTTGTGTGAAACGATACGATGGAGGAAGGAGCCACCAGCCCGGCGCGTGCCCCATCTCATGTCTGTATTAGTCCCGGGATTGGCATGCCGCCAATTAAATGACACTTTGTTGCATCAGTTATTCCAGACGGTTCCGTGTGTGTGCCATCCGTCAGGTGTAGTTTAAACAGTTTGATGTTTTGCATATCTCTAGAGAGATTAGTGAAGTCATAAACTGCTAATTATTTGTTAATGAGGAATAACAAGGCCCTGGATGGTAAAAGATCAAATGTTCATCTCCCATAAGAAAACATTCCATTCCAACCATCTGTGAGAGATAAAAACTCTTCTTGTCGGATTGTCATTCATACAGTGTGTGTGTGTACAGTATATATGTGTGGGTATAAATATATATATATATATATATATATATATAGTATCTGACAAAAGTAAGTACACCCCTCACATTTTCATGTGACTACACAGAAGAAATTACACTATGGTGTAGATTCACGTACCTCGGCGCATCTTTCTGCCGGCGTAGCGTATCTTCTTTGTTCAACGTTGAGAGGCAAGCATGGAATTCACAAAGCAAATGTTGCGCCGGCGTAGCGTATAGTTGTCGGCGTAAGCCAAAGTAGGTGGAAGTGGGCTGGAAGTGGGCGTGTAACATTTAAATGAAGCGTGGCCCCATGCAAATGATGGGCTGAGCTTCAAAAAACGAACTGCGCATGCGTCGTATCTTGGACGCATCCCAGTGCGCATGCGTACAACCACGTCGAAATAACTGCCTAAGATACGTGGAATCACTGCCTACAACGTGAACGTAACCTACGCCCAGCCCTATTCACGTAGTACGACGTAAAATACGACGGCTGTTCCCTGGTCCATACCTTTGCATGAGTTGCGCCTCTAATATGAGGAATAACTTTACGCCGGTTGTAACCCTTACACAAATCGCTTAAAACATGTGAATCGGCATATCTTACTCATTTGCATATTTAAAGGGGTGTTCCAGCCACAATTTTTTTTTTTTTTAAAGTCAGCAGCTACTAACAGTGTAGCTGCTGACTTTAAATAAGGACACTTACCTTGTCCTATTTGCCCACGCTGATGGCCCCCCGATGCCGGTCCCACGATCGCTCCGGGTTCCGCGCCGCCATTCACACTATGGGAAACAGGCAGTGAAGCCCTACGGCTTCACTGCCCATTTCCTACTGCGCCTGCGTGAGTCTCACGCTGGCTTGTGAATGGGCGCGCTGCTCTCTGAGAACACACACAGTTCCCAGAAAGCAGCGCGCCCCATTCACAAGGAGAAGAACAAGAAGAGGCAGATTATGGACGTCCGCATAGCAACAGGTATTTCGGGTGAGTATTTTTTTTTTTTCACTTTTTTTTTATTTCATTTTTTAAAATATATGGTCAAATGTTGTTTTCCTGGGTGGAACTCCGCTTGAACATGGGTACACCAGCGTAGGCAAGTTACGTCGGGCAGTGTAAATTTGCTGTCCCCCCAAAATAACTCAACACACAGCCATTAATGTCTAAACCGCTGGCAACAAAAGTGAGTACACCCCAAATTGGGCCCAATTAGCCCTTTTTCCTTCCCGATGTCATGTAACTCGTTACAGGGTCTCAGGTGTGAATGGGGAGCAGGTGTGTTTAAATTTGGTGTTATCGCTCTCATGCCTCATACACACAAGCGTTTTCCTCAGCAAAAACCATCAAGAAAATTGGTGGCAGAGCTTTTTTGCCAAGGAAAACGGTCGTGTGTATGTTTTTCGTCTGGAAAGCTGTCGTGGAATTTGACGAGAAAGTCGAGAGTTGAGAGTCTCAATTCCCTCGTCATGTTTCTCTTTGGGCTGGTTTACGACGAGAAACCCGCGCATGCTCTGAATAAAGTATGAGACGGGAGCGCGCCTTTGGTAAAAGTAGCGTTCGTAATGGAGATAGCACATTCCTTACGCAGTAACAGACTGAAAAGTACAAATCGTCTCTCACCAAACTTTTACTAACACGCAGTAACATGAGATTAGCAAAAGCAGCCCCAAGGGTGGTGCCAGTGGAATGGAACTTCCCCTTTATAGTGCCGTCGTACGTGTTGTACGTCACCCTGTTTGAGAACCAACAAGATTTTGTCTCGACAGTATGTATGCAAAGAAAGCTTGACAAGAACCTCGTTAAGGAAAAAAAAGTTTCTTTCATGATGAGATTCTCGGTCCTGTAACGAGGCATCACTCTCTCATACTGGTCACTGGAAGATCAACATGGCGCCACATGGCAAAGAACTCTCTGAGGATCTGAAAAAAAAAGAATTGTGTCTCTACATAAAGATGGCTGAGGCTATAAGAAGATTACCAAGACCCTGAAACTGAGCTGCAGCACGGTGGCCAAGACCATACAGCAGTATAACAGGACTGGTTCCCCTCCCCCGCCTCACCATGGTCCACCAAAGAAGTTGAGGTCACATGCTCAGCGTCATCTCCAGAGGTTGTCTTTGGGAAATAGACGTATGAGTGCTGTCAGCATTGCTGGGGGAGGGGTCAGCCTGTCAGTGCTCAGACCATACGCCGCACACTGCTTCAAATTGGTCTGCATGGCGGTCGTCCCAGAAGGAAGAGTCTTCTAAAGATGATGCACAAGAAAACCCGCAAACAGTTTGCTGAAGACAAGCAGACTAAGGACATGGATTACTGGAACCATGTCCTGTGGTTTGATAAGACAAGATAAAGGTATTTGGTGTCAGATGGTGTCAGGCGTGTGTGGCGGCAACCAGGTGAGGAGGACAAAGACAAGTGTGTCTTGTCTACAGTCAGGCATGGTGGTGGGAGGGCCATGGTCTGGGGCTGCATGAGTGCTGCCAACACTGGGGGGGCTACAGATCATTGAGGGGACCATGAATGCCAACATGTACTGTGACATACTGAAGCAGAGCATGATCCCCTCCCTTCAGAGACTGGGCCGCAGGGTAGTATTCCAACATGATAACGACCCCAAACACACCTCCAAGAAAGAAGCTGAGGGTAAAGGTGATGGACTGGCCAAGCATGTCTCCAGACCTAAACCCTATTGAGTATCTGTGGGGGATCCTCAAACGGAAGGTGGAGGAGCGCAAGGTCTCCAACATCCACCAGCTCCATGATGTCATCATGGGGGAGGAGAAGAGGACTCCGGTGGCAACCTGTGAAGCTCTGGTGACCTCTATGCTGGAGTGCTGGAAAAAATTGGCGGCCACACAAAATATTGACACTTTTGGGCCTAATTTGGACATTTTCACTTAGGGGGTGTCCTCACTTTTGTTGCCAGCGGTTTAGACATGAATGGCTGAGTTATTTGTTATACAAGCTGTACACTCACTACACAACATTGTAGATACAAAGACCCCTCCCCCTGTGTACACCCCCCCCATGTACACTCACTACACAACATTGTAGATACAAAGACCCCTCCCCCTGTGTACACCCCCCCCCATGTACACTCACTACACAACATTGTAGATACAAAGACCCCTCCCCCTGTGTGTACACCCCCCCCCATGTACACTCACTACACAACATTGGAGATACAAAGACCCCTCCCCCTGTGTACACCCCTCCCCCTACACCCCCCCCCCATGTACACTCACTACACAACATTGGAGATACAAAGACCCCTCCCCCTGTGTACACCCCTCCCATGTACACTCACTACACAACATTGGAGATACAAAGACCCCTCCCCCTGTGTACACCCCCCCATGTACACTCACTACACAACATTGGAGATACAAAGACCCCTCCCCCTGTGTACACCCCCCCATGTACACTCACTACACAACATTGGAGATACAAAGACCCCTCCCCCTGTGTACACCCCCCCATGTACACTCACTACACAACATTGGAGATACAAAGACCCCTCCCCCTGTGTACACCCCCCCATGTACACTCACTACACAACATTGGAGATACAAAGACCCCTCCCCCTGTGTACACCCCCCCCCATGTACACTCACTACACAGCATTGGAGATACAAAGACCCCTCCCCCTGTGTACACCCCCCCCCCCCCATGTACACTCACTACACAACATTGGAGATACAAAGACCCCTCCCCCTGTGTACACCCCCCCCCCATGTACACTCACTACACAACATTGGAGATACAAAGACCCCTCCCCCTGTGTACACCCCCCCCCCATGTACACTCACTACACAACATTGTAGATACAAAGACCCCTCCCCCTGTGTACACCCCCCCATGTACACTCACTACACAACATTGGAGATACAAAGACCCCTCCCCCTGTGTACACCCCCCCATGTACACTCACTACACAACATTGGAGATACAAAGACCCCTCCCCCTGTGTACACCCCCCCCATGTACACTCACTACACAGCATTGGAGATACAAAGACCCCTCCCCCTGTGTACACCCCCCCCCCCCCATGTACACTCACTACACAACATTGGAGATACAAAGACCCCTCCCCCTGTGTACACCCCCCCCCCATGTACACTCACTACACAACATTGGAGATACAAAGACCCCTCCCCCTGTGTACACCCCCCCCCCCCCCCATGTACACTCACTACACAACATTGTAGATACAAAGTGCAATTTCTTCAGTGTTGTCACATGAAAAGATAGAAGAAAATATGTACAAAAATGTGAGGGGTGTACTTACTTTTGTGAGATACTGTGTGTGTGTGTGTTTACATATATATAAATAATATACACAGCATACGTAATACTACAAATTCTTGCAATTGTTGGCTGGAATGGTGGAATTTTCAGTTGATTATGAAACCTTCAAATAGTTACCATGGAGGTCACTTCTTCTGTTGCTTTTTAAGATTTCACAAAATAATGTGCAAGGCCACAAACAAGGAGAGCCTTGAAACGCGACTCTAGGGTGGCGCCCTCCCTCCCTCCCTCCCTCCCTGCTTTTATTTTATTACAGGAATTTATATAGTTCTGGCAGTTTACATACTGTACAGTCACATCAGTCCCTGCCCCAAGGAGCTTACAATCTAATGGTGCCCATCTCACATTCATACACAAATGCACTGCATTTTCAAAAGTATTGGGACGCCTGCCTTTACACACACATGAACTTTAATGACATCCCAGTCTTAGTCCGTAGGGTTCAATATTGAGTTGGCCCCGCCTTTTGCAGCCATAACAGCTTCAACTCTTCTGGGAAGGCCGCTCACAAGGTTTAGGAGGGATCCTCCTATGCACGGCATACTAGCTCATTATGAAATACTTACCTTGGAATGAGGCGTGGGGAACTTACCTGGGAGATGTCATCTTGCCTCAGCGTGTCTTCCGGGTATCGCCGCTCCAGCGCTGTGAGTGGCTGGAGAGGCGATGTCATCACTTCTTTTTGGCAAGATACGGCGGCTGCTGGGCCTTTAGCCGAGGAACCCCCCTGCACATGCGCCGCTGCAGTCAGTGGCTCATTGCGAGGGGAATGTCTCCTAAACCCTACAGGTTTAGGAGATATTATTGTTACCTACAGGTAAGCCTTATTATAGGCTTACCTGTTGGTAAAAGTGGTAGTACAGAGTTTACTAGCACTTTAAATGTTACTGGAGCTGTGTGATGCCAAGCTGGCCAAGATTTTTCATAGACACCAATGTTAAATGTTACTGGATCCGTGCGATGCCAAGCTGGACCTAGAATTTGCATAGACACCATGCCAAGCTGGCCAAGATTTTCCATAGACACCAATGTTAAATGTTACTGGATCCGTGCGATGCCAAGCTGGACCTACAATTTGCATAGACACCATGCCAAGCTGGCCAAGATTTTCCATAGACACCAATGTTAAATGTTACTGGATCCGTGCAATGCCAAGCTCCCCAAGAATTTCCATAGACACCAATGTTAAATGTTACTGGAGCCGTGGGATGCCAAGCTGGCCAAGATTTTCCATAGACACCAATGTTAAATGTTACTGGATCCGTGCAATGCCAAGCTCCCCAAGAATTTCCATAGACACCAATGTTAAATGTTACTGGAGCCGTGGGATGCCAAGCTGGCCAAGATTTTCCATAGACACCAATGTTAAATGTAACTGGAGCCGTGGGATGCCAAGCTGGACCTACAATTTGCATAGACACCATGCCAAGCTGACCAAGATCTCCCAGGAGCCAATGCTAAAGTGAAATTAGATAAAAGCATAAATCAGGTGAGTGTAGAGTAAAAGTAATTTGCCAATTAATTTTAGGGATGCACGTGCTGCATGGTGAGGAGTGAAAAATGTGGGTGGAACTCTGCTTTAACCTTTTTTGCAGTATATGTATCCATGGGCATCCACTGAAATTTTTTCAGAGGGGGGCGCTTCGGCAGCGGCGATACACAGTTGAATTTTACCGTTTCTTCGACCACTAGCGGGGGTTAAAAGCGCCCACCACGTTAAAATGTAAAAATACCCCACTGTGCCCCCCGCATCTTTTATTACCTCTTTGTCACTACTGTGTACCCCCTCTCCACAACTGCACCTCTGGACCCCTTTACATTACACAGCACCCTGCACCTCTGGACCCCTTTACATTACACAGCACCCTGCACCTCTGGACCCCTTTACATTACACAGCACCCTGCACCACTGGCCCCCTTTACATTACACAGCACTCCACACCTCTTGGCCCCTTTACATTACACAGCACCCTGCACCTCTGGAGCCCTTTACATTACACAGCACCCTGCATCACTATACCCCTTTACAATACACAGCACCCTGCACCACTGGACCCCTTTACATTACACAGCACCCTGCACCTCTAGACCCCTTTACATTACACAGCACCCTGCATCACTGGCCCCCTTTACATTACACAGCACCCTGCACCACTGGTTCCCTTTACATTACACAGCACCCTGCATCACTTGACCCCTTTACATTACACAGCACCCTGCACCTCTGGACCCCTTTACATTACACAGCACCCTGCACCTCTGGAGCCCTTTACATTACACAGCACCCTGCACCACTGGCCCCCTTTACATTACACAACACCCTGCACCACTGGACCCCTTTACATTACACAGCACCCTGCACCTCTGGACCCCTTTACACAGAGCTTTTTTTCTCAGAAAATAGGTGCAGGAACTCAACCACGACCCGTTCAGATTTCACAAACAGTAGAAGGGTCTTAAAGGGGCATTAAATACCAGAATTGCATTACATACAGTGTGCAGAGTTCAGGGGGTTACAAAGCAGTCACTTGTAAACACAGAAACCAGACTTCTGTGTTCACAAGTGATTGTGGTGAGCGGGCACAAAAGGGTCTGAGCCAAAGGTGGTGGAACTGAGTTCCACCAAGTTCCCCCAGAAAAAAAGCCCTGCCTTTACATTACACAGCACCCTGCACCACTGGCCCCCTTTACATTACACAGCACTCCACACCTCTGGGCCCCTTTACATTACACAGCACCCTGCACCTCTGGAGCCCTTTACATTACACAGCACCCTGCACCACTGGCCCCCTTTACAATACACAGCACCCTGCATCACTGAACCCCTTTACATTACACAGCACCCTGCACCTCTAGACCCCTTTACATTACACAGCACCCTGCATCACTGGCCCCCTTTACATTACACAGCACCCTGCAACACTGGACCCCTTTACATTACACAGCACCCTGCATCACTTGACCCCTTTACATTACACAGCACCCTGCACCTCTGGACCCCTTTACATTACACAGCACCCTGCACCTCTGGAGCCCTTTACATTACACAGCACCCTGCACCACTGGCCCCCTTTACAATACACAGCACCCTGCACCACTGGACCCCTTTACATTACACAGCACCCTGCACCTCTGGAGCCCTTTACATTACACAGCACCCTGCACCTCTAGACCCCTTTACATTACACAGCAGCCTGCATCACTGGACCCCTTTACATTACACAGCACCCTGCACCTCTAGACCCCTTTACATTACACAGCACCCTGCATCACTGGACCCCTTTACATTACACAGCACCCTGCACCTCTGGACCCATTTACATTACACAGCACCCCTTTTCCTTGACTGAAACACTACACTATATTGACAGTATATTTATTTCAGGTCTAAAAGAGGAACCTTTTGGAATGAGGGACAAATGGATTTGATTCCAGAAGAGGGACAGGCACTCTAAATAAGGGACAACTAGAGGGGAGGGGAGCGCTGCAGTCACCGCCTAAATCGGCCCCAGGGCCAGTTCGGCCCTGCTCCTCGCTCTCCCTGGCGATTCCGGGGGGGGGCAAACGACCCCCCTTGACCTATGGAGCGGACACCCATATATGTATCTTATGGAGGTCTGGAGGTGTCAGTGAAATAAAATGACAGGTCCTCACTGAGGAGAGTCTTTGCCCAGTGATTATTACCCCCTTCCTCTGAATATATCCTGACTCCACATTCACTGCAGGTCCTTTATAAAGTTCTCATCCAGACAAGGAATCAGTCACAGCGCACAGCCTGATATTCGCATCTTTTTTTTTTGTATCTTGACCAAAGTTCTCCTTGATAAAAGGTTTACATTTTATTTTAAAGGGTAGGTTAGCCCCAAAGTTCATTTTGGATTTAATTCCTGGGATTACTCGCTAATATCACTGACATCACCATCTCATCCATGAACTCATCAAGTAACAGAGGAATATGCATCCCGGCAAAGCGCGGCTTCAAGTGCGGCGCACATCGGGGACAAAAAAAAAAATCTACATATTCACCCAGACCTCGTTGTCTTTCAATCACCTCATTGCCGAAATGGCAGCGAAAGCAGAATTTTTCATTTTCTCCATTTGTACAAATTGCTAATAAATCATTTTGAGTGAGGGACATTGGCAGGCAGACTCACTCCTCGTGAGATTGCATTTCTAATTAGCGGGTAGGAAGAAAGGGGGCCCGGCGTATCGGCAAAGCAAAAGGTGGGCCGCTTGGCCCGTGACCTCATCTCCAGCAGTGACCTGCTAAAGAAATTAATGTCTGATCAAGACAAAGAGACGGCGGCCGTCATTTTGTCATGCAATAAAAATATACAGATTTGACTCAATCACATGCGGGATCAATGCATCAAGTGTCTGGAAACTGCCGCCCGCCGACCGCGCAGGCACGGGCGGACCCACGTTGGTTTTGTCATGTCCTGCCCAGTGCCCAACGGGTTAAGCGTATTTGTCTGGAATCGGTGGCAGTGTGCCGGGAAAAAGGCAAAGGTGAAAAGACATTCCTTTCTTCCTGCGTTCAGGCCGTCTGCGCTATCACCTTCCGATTGGATCGGAGGGCCCATCGAGTAGATTGGGCTGTGTCGGTTTTGCATATGCAGACTGGACACAGACCTGACAACTGCCCACAATGCTCATTGTGGCCCACAACTGGTTAATAAGTCGCTTAAGTGGCCCTCGGCCTTTAAAAGGTTGGGCACCCCTGTCCTAAAACACCCTAATCACCCTGTGCAGCACATAGTCCCCCTACTGCCCTGATCCCCTCCTCCTTCCCCCCGCAGCGCTTCTGGCTTCCCTACCCTCCTCTCCCTCCAGCTGGGGATGGGTGTTTTAGGACAGGGGTGCCCAACCTTTTAAAGGCCGAGGGCCACTTAAGCGACTTATTAACCAGTTGTGGGCCACAATGAGCATTGTGGGCAGGGGAGTCCATAGGAAGCGTCTGCTGACCCTAATCCTCAACCAGTGCACATTGAGGACACACCACTGTCCCTATCTGGAGGGGGGGGGGGGCACAGGACGTAGTTTGGAGACCTCTGGCCTAGAATGACACATTTTCAGGGTGGAGGAACCAGCTGCCCATCAATGTAATGTTCTGCGTGTTCACATCTTTCCCTACATGTGCCCATCATTCCAATGATTTGAGTGTTACATAGAGACACGTAGTAGACATGTGACCCCTCGTATGTAGAACCGCAAAGCCAATCCCACCGTGTCAGGAACACTTAGTCCAGCAATGCATTGTGTCAGGAACTGTCGTGCCTGCATATGCTCAGTGACAGTTGGGAGATGAGCTCTTCTAAATGTATAAAAGGGAAAGTGGAGACGAGAGAAGTGAGTCTCACATGTAAATGAGGCGATATACCCCGAGCGCGACGTAGGAAGAGGCCGGCTTCTCATTGGCTGTGTTTGGCTGACTTACTTTTCTAGTAAAAGTTTACTGAATGTTGGCGTCCCTTAATAGGAGGCTGTTGTGCAGGAAGCCATAGCAACGGTTTCTAAATGAGCTTTAAACGGCATGCTGTTCAGTAAATCATGAAAAAGCACAAATGATTGCAATGACGGGGGAGGGGAAGGGGGGGGGGCATTTTGCACACTTTGGTTTAATCCCTCTCTCTATGTGTACATTGTTATATTGGATATAGAAAGCAATTGGGTTCGGTGTTAGTAAATTTACTGTTCCGAGTTGCATCAGAACAATCATTTCTGATATGCAATTGAATAACCGCTTCAACACTGGGTACTTTTACTCCCTTCGTGCCCAGGCCAATTTTCAACTTTCAGCGCTGTCACACTTTGATGTCATGCAACACTGTACCCAAACACAAATGGTATAATTCTTTCTTGGTTTCTGTTATAAGATTTTGTAAATAAGTAATTTTTCTCCTTCACTGATGTATGCTGATGAGGCTGCACTGATGGGTACTAATATGCAGCACTGATGGGCACTAATGGGTGGCACTGATGGGCAGCCTTTATGGGTACTCATAGGTAGCAATAATGGGCACTGATATTCAGCACTGATAGATGGCACTGGTATGCAGCACTGATTGGCACTGATAGATGGCACTGATGGGCACTGATAGATGGCACTGATAGGCACGCTTTAAGGGCACTGATAGGTAGCAATGATGGGTGCTGATGGATAGCACTGATAAGCGGCACTGATGAGAAGGCACTGACAGGCATCACTGATGGGTACTGAAATGCAGCACTGATGAACACTGTTTGGCATCACTGGTGGGCACTGGAAGGCATCACTGGTGGGCATCGCTGATGGGGCTGCACTGTTAATCATTGCACTGAGTTTAGGAATGCTGACAACCGACACTTCCTATTTACAGTGTGATCAGCTGTGATTGGACATGGTCATAGGCTCTTTACCGTGATCAGAGATGCGGTGTGTTCGTGTGACACATTGCTCCACTGATTGACACGCTTCATGCCCCCGGGGGTTTTATTAGTTGCGCTTTTAACCACTTAAGGACCGCCTAACGCTGATATACATCGTCAGAATGGAAGGCTGGGTACAGACACGTACAGGTATGTCGCCTTTAAGAGCCCAGCGTCGCCGGCGTGCCCGCACGAGACTCGGTCCAAAGCTCTGTGACATCGCCCGTGGGACATGCGGACCCGATCGCCGACGGTGTCCCACGATCGGTCACTGGAGCTGAAGAACGGGGAGAGGTGAGTGTAAACACGGCTTCTCCGTTCTTCACTGTGGCAGTGTCAGTGATCTCTGTTGCCTGATGACCGTCACACGTCCAGCCCCGCCCCTCTACAGTTAGAAACACTTATGATGTCACACTTAACCCATTCAGCGCCCCTAGTGGTTAACTCCCAAACTGCAATTGCCATTTTCACAGTTATCAGTGCATTTTTTTAGCACTTTTCGCTGTTAAAATGACAATGGTCCCAAAAATGTGTCTGAAGTGTCCGCCACAATGTCGCAGTCACGAAAAAAATCGCTGATCTCCGCCATTAGTAGTAAAAAAAAGATTATTAATAAAAATGCCATCAAACTATCCCCTATTTTGTAAACGCTATAAACCAAACGATAAACGCTTATTGCGATTTTTTTTTTTTACCAATAATATGTAGAAGAATACGTATTGGCCTAAACTGAGGAAAAAATTATCATTTGTACATCTTTTTGGGGGATATTTATTATAGCAAAAAGTAAAAAATATTGCATTTTTTTTTCAAAATTGTCACTCTATTTTTGTTTATAGCGCAAAAAATAAAAACCGCAGAGGTGATCAAATACCACAAAAATAAATCTCTATTTGTGGGAAGAAAAAAGGACGCCAATTTTGTTTGGGAGCCACGTCGCACGACCGCGCAAATGTCAGTTGAAACGACGCAGTGCCGAATCGCAAAAAGGGGGCATGGTCCTTTACCTGCGTAATGGTCCAGGGCTTAAGTGGTTAAAGGGACCAACGTACAGCTACAACAGTTTGCCAGAACGTGCCGACCTGCCGCAGTATAATGATGGCGGCTGGCCAGCGAGCGATTAAACAAGTTGAAGTTTGAAGCTGATTGGCTACCATGCAGAGCTGCACCAGATTCTGTGTGCGTCAGTTTTAGTAAATCCCCCCTATACAGTGTACATACACGGTAATGCATGATAACATTAATTACAATACATTTTTATTACCTTCATCATATTAAATAAAAGGATACAGATTTCCCCTTAAGCCTTGCAAACAGAGTGATAAAAGTTCCGAATGTGAAATCCAGCCAGTGGAAAGGGCAGAATTGTGTGTGAATTGAACCCGAACCTTCCTTTCCCCCCCGTGTCACCCATCACCGACGCTCCTCTGATAATCCCCATTTTCTCCTATTGAGCATCTGTTTATGGAAATCTATTTTTATTGTGTTATTATTGTCGTTATAGGAAAAGCAGTCCAGAGAATGTAAATGACAATTTCACTGGTCCAAAATTGCTCCGTGTAGACCAGGGATCCTCAAACTACGGCCCTCCAGCTGTTGTGGAACTACACATCCCATGAGGCATTGTAAAACTCTGACATTCACAGACATGACTAGGCATGATGGGAGTTGTAGTTCCTGAACAACTGGAGGGCCGTAGTTTGAAGACCCATGGTGTAGACAGTCATTGTTCGGGAATATTTTGTCTCTTACGTGATAACCTGTGACATGAAAACGGTCTAAAGCCAACTGTTTATTTGTATAAAAAAAAAAAAGGAACTTCAACGCATTCAGGATTTTTTATTTTGTTTGTGTAATAAATAGAATGGATTAAAGACACATTCCAGACAGATTTAAAATGTTTTTTTCGCGTATAACATTTTCCCTGGATAAAGAGGGTGGGGCAGATCAGACTGAAGGGAAGGAACTGTCACATCTCTAAAAGGGTAACTCCCCTTTCATGGGGAGGGGGGGTGGCAAATAAATAAAAATAATATAGCGCATTAGCGGGGTATTATGTGCTAAAACATTTTTCCACAACACCTAAAACTGTGAACCATGGTGTGCTGGGGTGCTGCCATATTGTTACAGTAGCAAGCAACACACCTACACCGCAGCACATTACAGCACTCATGCCAAGCGTTTAGTGCACTGTATTAACCCCTTGGCGCCGGCCGCATGCAAATACGCTGCCTCTTGGCGCGGAGCGACTGCATATTTGTGTGAGTTACTGACGACTAAAACAAGTAGCGATCGGGAGCTTTCCGATCATGTGACTTAGAGTACTGTACCACTAGACTGGGATTGCCGTGAAGGTCTCTGTATAGCAGCTGTAAAAGAGCAGTCTTTAGTCCTAAATAGTGTTGGGGCCCAGTTGTACGGTTGGTACACACAAGACTAGTCCCAGTCAAGCCTGCAGACAGCAATAGGGCTACTAGAAGGCTGTATGCTCAGTTCCTAAAGTACTTCTTCTCTTTAGCAGCAGATAGTAAATCCCCACAGCAGCAGCTCACCAGTCCCAGGGATCCTGCAGCTCACCATCTGGTCACACACAGCGATTAGTCCTCTCTCTGCTCTGCACCCTGGTTATCCTGGCTGTCGGCACCTCCAAATTCCACACTTCACATTTTACCCAGGCCAATGATATGCGACTGAGATCCCCCTAACGCTAAATATTGGGCTTTTTTTACTCCCACTGGGCACAGTCTGCCCCCCTAAAGTCTGAAGAACAGTAACCTGGCCCTTTAGAAAGTTTGGAGACCTCTGTCCTAAAAGCATATACAGTTATATATGTTTTTCAGTTACTGAACAGTTTTCCATTGTAGCCTACAAGCTATATCCATGACACTGTTTGTAAATCCTTTTTTGCTAAACCGTAGATGTGCTACAGGCCAGCTCTGTGATTGTTGTAATAATTCTTCACTCCAAAGCAGCCCTGTACTAGTGACACAGACACTGGAGAAATCACACCCTGCATGTTTGTGCATGTGTGTGTGTGTGAGTGTGTGTGTGTGTGTGTGTGCATGCGTGCGTGTATGTGTGAGTGTGTGTATGAATGTGTATGTGAGGTTATGTATGTGTGTATATATATATGTATGAATGTATGTGTGTGTGAGTGTATGTGTATGAGTGTGTGTTTGTATTTATGTGTGTATGTATGTATGTGTGTGTGTATGAGTGTGTGTTTGTGTATATGTAAATGTTTGTATGTATGTGTGTATATATGTAAGTGTGTGTGTGTATATGTATGAGTGTGTGCATCTACTGTATGTGTGTATTTATGTAAGTGTGTGTGTATCTATGTATGTATGTAAATTTGTGTGTATGTATGTATAACTGTGTGTGTGTATGTATATGTATAAATGTGTGTGTGTATGTATGTATATGTATAAATGTGTGTGTGTGTGTGTATGTATGGATATGTATAAATGTGTGTGTGTGTGTGTGTGTGTGTGTGTGTATGTATGTATGTATATGTATAACTGTGTGTGTGTATGTATACATGTGTGTATGTATGTATATGTATAAATGTGTGTGTATGTATATGTATGAGTGTGTGTGTCTATGTGTGTATGTATGTAAGTGTGTATATGTATATAAGTGTGTGTATATGTATGAGTGTGTATGTGTATGAATGGGTGTATCTATGTGTATATGTATATAAGTGTGTGTATGTATATGTATGAGTTTGTATGTATGTATATAAGTGTGTCTGTGTGTATGTGTATGAGTGTGTATATAAGTGTGTGTGTGTATATGTATGAGTGTGTGTGTATCTATGTGTGTATGTATATGTATGAGTGTGTGTGTGTATCTATGTGTGTATGTATATGTATGAGTGTGTGTGTATCTATGTGTGTATGTATATGTATGAGTGTGTGTGTATCTATGTGTGTATGTATATGTATGAATGTGTGTGTGTGTGTGTGTGTATGAGTGTGTGTGTGTGTGTATTTATGTGTGTGTGTCTATGTGTCTATGTATGAGTGTGTATCTATGTGTGTGTGTGTATGTGTCTATGTATGAACGTGTATCTATGTGTGTGTGTGTGTGTATGTGTCTATGTATGAACGTGTATCTATGTGTGTGTGTGTGTATGTGTCTATGTATGAGTGTGTATCTATGTGTGTGTGTCTATGTATGAGTGTGTATCTATGTGTGTGTCTATGTATGTGTGTGTATCTATGTGTGTGTGTCTATGTATAAGTGTGTATGTTATGCTTTTTAAAAAGCAAATTGGTTTTCCTGGGACCATAACAGGAGCGGCCGGGAAGCCTCCATCCTCCCCACTGCCGGAGGGTCTCACTCAGCCCGGGTTGAAAATGTAAAGATTTATTTATTTATTTTTAAATTGATAGCCAAGAATAAAGGAGAATGGCAGTAGAAGCCGATCGGGAATGAATAAAGTCTCCTTTTAAGCTGAAATAATGCCCCTTCCTCCCAGAAAAGCCGGGCTGTAATTGCTTGCAATCACTCGGCACAAATTGTCTGGCTGAATTTGCTTTTTAATTTTGTATAATCTGGTCCATTTCGCTCTCTCTGTCTTTGAGCTTAACCTGACTCTCTCTCTCTCTCTCTCTCTCTCCCTCTCTCTCTCTTTTTCTCCCTTTTTTTTTTTTTCCTTTTTGCTCTTCGGTTTAATTCTTTGGCGCAGTTAAGAAAATAGTGATATTTCCCAATGATATTTGATGGCTTTTATTAAGCAGCGGTGCTTAGAAGATGGAATGGAAATGAAGGGGCTCCGGCGGCGCAGTCTCAGGTCTGGCCTTTAGAAGACTATTACATGTGTCCGGCGGAAGACCTTGACCCGGCTTTCTGGTTTTTGCATATCCTGACCCGGCGCGGGATTTCATTTCTGATTAAAAAAGATGGACCTTTCCACACGGGCCGCGTGACCTCTGCCGCATTTTGTGTGACGCCTACTAGTAACCAGAATCTATTTAAAGGCGATGTCCACCTTGAGAAGACATTTATTTATCATCTTGCAGTTTTGGTCTTGCATCTGTCACTAAATACAAATTTATTTTTATTTTCTAATTTTAATTATTGCATATATATATATATATATATATATATATATATATATATATATATATTTTTTTTTTTTGATTTATTTTTTCTTAGCACTCAGTTATCCAGCTAGTGAAAGAGGGGGAATACTTTTAAAGTAGCTGTAAACCCAATCACAAGAATCCCATACACTTTAGCCTTTAGCTATGTTAAGGTGATTACAAAAGTGTAAATCTGAAGCTTTCGTTAAAATAATCCCTGGTGATCCTGCCATGAAGGCCTTTGCCAAGGCACTTCCTGTTACAGGATGCCAATGCTCTGTTTCTGCTTCCCTATTGTGCTTCTGCATTCTGCATGGTCACCCTCTCACACGGGCCTCTGATGGACACTACGAGTGGCATTTACACTAAGGTGACTGGGCGACATTTTTTTTTTAACTAGTAATGGCAGCAATCGGCGATTCATAGCGGGAGTGTGTAGCCACCTCCTAGAAGAGGTTGCGTTAGAGGTTTAGGTAAATTTAGTCTGTTTGGCTCCTCTGTAAACAGTGGAACAGTGTGTGATTCGTTTGGGCTTCTCTGTGTTTCACAGGCTGCAGGCCCAACTACTTCTCCCTGCGCTCTAGTAGGTTCTAGAACAGGGGTAGACAACCTCTGCACTCCAGCTGTGGTAAAAACTACAAATCCCATCATGCCTCTGCCTCTAGGAGTCATGCCTGTGATTGTCGGGGTCTTACAATGTCTCATGGGACTTGTAGTTTCAAAACACCTGGAGGGCCGAGATTGCCTACCCCTGTTCTAGAATGTTATGGGGCTTTAAGGGCCTAAATATTTATGCGGTCTCAGCCAATCCCTGGGGGAGTACTCAGTAGGTGTCTGAAAAGTTGATAAATAGCCTGAAGCCGGAAGAAGCAGGTCTCTTGTCCTGGAGGAAGAGATCCCAGGGGACTGTTGCCCTTCTGGGAAGGTTACTGTAGCTGAAGCCTACAGAGATCACAACATGATCCCAGCTCAGTGGGAGTTGGGGGGCCTTTTGCAGAGAGTTCATCGAGGTCTCAGTTTAGAAGGATCTGGGGGGCCCTGTTGTTCCTCAAAGCAGTTTTTTTGAGCCAAGTCAAGGGGTTAACTGAGGATCCGGCCTGATATCTAAGGGCCCTTTCAGACGTGCGGACCGTATGTCCGTATTTCATCCATCCATTTTTGCATGAAATGTGCGGAAACCGCCCTGTCATCCGACGGCTCAGCGGGGATTTACGGAGCGATCCCCGCTGAGCAAACGGACACACGGAGGCGGATTATTACTGATCCGCCCCGTGTGAAAGGGCCCTAACTTTACAGCCACACGGAATATGGTCAGAAGGGGAGGGGCGGCTCACACACAGGATCTGACAGGCAGGGAGAGAGGAAGAGAGGGGGAGAGGGAGACACTGTGGGATGACGGAGGCACATAACCTGACCACGGTATCATGTTTCAGCCGTCATGATTACCGTGGTCAGCAGAAACGGGCAGGATCAACCATGTTTTTTACGGCATGCAAAGGGAAAAATTACACCGCACAAGCACTCTGTGGTTTAACATGTTTTAAATAAACAGGATCATTTTTTTGTTTTACATTTTTTGGGGGGGGATTACAACCTCTTTACGATATACTGTGGCGGGGCGGCTCTTTTGCGCAGATCGCCGTACCGGTACGGCACTTGGTTCAATAGCTATAGCAGGTACGCTTTGTTGCCCACCAGCCACCCGCAATCGCTCCACAGAGAGTCAGAACGGGGATCTGTCAATGTAAACAAAGCAGATCCCCGTTCTGACAGAGGAGTAGAGAGAGACCGTCTGTTCCTAGTGATCGGGAACAGCAATCTCTCTGTACTCCCAGTCAGTCCCCTCCCCCCACAGATAGAAATGCCTCCCTAGGACACAGTTAACACCTTGAGCGCCCCCTAGTGTTAACCCTTCCCTGCCAGTGTCATTTATACAGGAATCAGTGGCTATTTTTAGCTCTGATTAATGTAAATAGTATCACTGGTTTTAAAAAAGTGTCCGATCTGTCCGCCACAATGTCGCAGTCCCGCTAAAAATCGCTGATCACCCCCATTACTGGTAAAAAAATAAAATAATAATAATAATTCTATATGCGCCTTCGTATCTGTGCACCGGACCCACAAACTTAGATACGCCTAAAAACAGACTTCATCCTACCGACGTAACTTGCCTACGCCGGCGTAGAGTGGGCGCATATTTACGCTGAACGCATGTGGCTTTCCCATTGATTTTCTATTCAAATAGGCAAATGAGGGAGATACGCTGATTCACGAACGTACTTGCGCCCGGCGCATTAGTTAAGCTGATTGCGTAAGTTTTACGCTCGGCGTAAAGTTATTCCCCATAGATGAGGCGCAACCCATGCAAAGGTATGGACCAGGGAACACAAGCCTACGTATTTTACGTTGGACGTCTGTGAATATGGGCCGCCGTGGGTCTGACTGGGCGTTGGTTTACGTTCACGGCGTATACAGTGATCCGGCGTATCTTAGGCAGTTGTTCCGACGTGGTTGTATTCATGCGCACGGGGATATGTCCACGTCTCGACGCATGCGCAGTTCGTTTTAAGTACTTGTCTGGCGCCCGGCCCATCATTTGCATGGGGTCACGCTTCATTAGCATGGATCACGCCCACTTCCACCTACTTCCACTTAAGCCGGTTACGCCTACGAAATATACGCTACGCTGGCGCAGAGTTGGGAGCATTTGCTTTGTGAATTCCATGCTTGCCTCTCTGCGCTGCGTCGGTGTAGCGTAAAAGAGATACGCTACGGCGGCAGTAATTGTGCACCGATGTCTATGTTTATAGCGCAAAAAATTAAAACTGCTGAGGTGATCAAATACCAATAACAGAAAGAAAAAAAAAGACATCAATTTTATTTGGGTACAACGTTGCACAACTGCGCAATTGTCAGTTAAAGTATAGCAGTGCCGCATCGCAAAAAATAGCCTGGTCATTGGGGGGGTGGGGGGGAATCCTTCCAGGGCTGAAGTGGTAAAATTGGCCTCCAAATGATATACCGGTAATACATGAATTCTCGCACGTTTCAATGAACCAAAGGGAAAATTTTATGGCAGTCATGACAAAAATATTTGTCTTCACCAGGAACCTTCTCCGGCACTTGATCTGGTCACATCATTGACACCTGAAAACCTTCAAGGCACATAGCGAGATTGTCCAGAACAACCTTCACGTTGCTAAAGGTAATGAACACATTTTGATAAAAAAATTAAAATAAAATTGAACTGTGAAATGTTTTAAACCCCCCCTAAAAAAGATAGAATTTGCGATAGAGTTTATGTTTCTCTCGACTTTGGATATTGGAAGGTCGGAAAGGTCCCTTGTGTAAAATTTCACTAGAAGACATTCTGAGGCTGTAATGTATCACCAATACAAGTGTACCATATCCGTCTTATGAATAAAAAAAATAAATAATGAATTCCCCCGTCCACACACACGAGGTAGATGGAGGAATCACTCCCGCTGAGCTATTGGGGTTCATCCGTGCAAAGAAACCAATCGGCTTCCAGGTTTTTGGTCAAAGCTTCATTGAACAAGCCGAAGTTAGAAGCTGATTGGCTGCCATGCAAAGCTGCAGTGGCGTAGCGTGGGTTGTCAGCGCCCGGGGAAGGGCAAGAGATTTGCACCCCCTCCTAACCTGCGGATTTTTGGCACTTTCTGAGTCCCTTCCATTAGTACAGTAATACTGACCAACCTGACTCATACACTGACCTACCTGATCACTATACTGACCTACCTGAGTCCTATACTGACCTGCCCTCCTCCTTCCCCCCAGTCTCTGCATGGTCACAATCCCTGGGATCATCATGGATGGTCTTCAGTGTACATTTACTCACTGCTGTGTCAGTGTCACCGCTGGAGCTTAAGCCGGGACTGCACCGCAACTTCTTTCTAATAGTGAAGCGGAAGAGCTCACAGTCTCCTAGACAGCGAAAGAGTAAAAGCTGCAGGTAACCTGTCGCTGCGCCCCTCTAAATTTTTCACCCGGACAACCTCCCCCTGGCCCCCCCCACGCTACGCCACTGCACAGCTGCACTAGGTTTTGCACTCTCTAATTTTAGTTAGGGCCCTTTTACACTGAGGAGTTTTTCAGGTGTTTTAGAGATAAAAATAGCACCTAAATACCACCTGAAAAACTCCTTCCCTGCAGTCCCGGTGTGAAAGCCCGGTCAAAAGTCTGACCGTGTGTACAAGACAAAAGGCCCCATGCTGATCCCCGCTGAGCAGGTCTGTGTTCGCTCTGCATAGAGACGGCTCTATGGGGAGGTCGGATGGAAACAGACTGCTTGTCCGTCTTCCGATCCGCTGAACGTATGGGGAACGCGGTATTCCAATCCGTCTGATTTTAGTGAACCGGGATCGGATGCCGGCGGGGTATTGGTGGATCTGCCGCTCCAAAGGGTGGGTGGTCTGATCGGGTCCATCTGAAAAACAGTCAGCCGATGTGAAAGGCGCCTTAAAGCTGCAATGTTTGTGTGGGTGAGTGGAAAGGCGGAGGAGGAGACTCCATATTAATGACAATGGTTTTAGAATTGTATTTCCAGAAGCTCATCTAGCTGTAGTTGTCGGGGGTCTATATATGTATGATATAAGTACAGTTGATTAATAGTTCCATTCCTGACGCCTCCATCTGGCAGGTTAGTGTGTTAGGACATCCTTAGCAATGCTCAAACAAGCTGCACATGACAGTCCGGCGGTGTCATTATGTACGGGCCGATCTATGCGTCAGAGATTTCATCAGCGTGCCGCTCGCTGGAGAAGGGACAACGGAACGCTTCCCATCACAGGCAGAGATTGAAAATCACCTGTTTATTTTTTCCTGCCGGCTGATTTAAATTCAGCAGATTGCACGGCTTTCATTTGAAATTCTAAGCAGTGGACAGGCAGGCAATCAGAAGTTTCAAATAAGCTGAAATGAATGAGCTGTAAAATAAAGGTCTCGTTTTTTTTTTTTTAGCCATAGCCAGGGCCCCCAGTATCGGTCTTCTGGAGAGATGCTGTCCGATTTGATAAAAGTGTCAGCGCGCCGCCATGGAAAACATGCTGATCTATGCATTGCATATACCTGAAGAACATTGTGGAACTCGGGCCACACAGATGTCAAGGCCTTGATCTATCGGCTCCTAAAGTGAGCCAGTGTTGGTAGCTTGTGTCCTCAATCCCAATACGTGTCTCATTTGCAGCCTATTCTACATAATAGATAGCAGTGCTAGTGCTACTATTCTAGAAGGAGGGGTGAGACATACAGTACAATCTCTATACAAGATTGTGTGTGGGCGTGCGCAAGGGCTGTGCCAGGTGTGCCTGGGCACACCCTACTCCTGGGATTGGCCACCTGTCAATGGTGGACAGGTGACAAGTAAACCGCAATCCTTCCTTGCTGACCCTCAGAACCTGGACAGGGGTGGAATTTAGTGGAACCGTTCTGTATTTTCCTCCTGCAGCAGCTGAAAGTAGGCAAGTGGATAATCGACTTGCACTTCATCTTTGACTCTTTACGATATTTTACACATATCAACTCAGATTTTGGTTTACCCGCCCTTGATACTTTAACCTGATGATTGCCTCCCATGGGCTATTTTTTGAGATCACCCACCCTTTTCCTTCCATGGACATCGAGTATACTGTACTACATACATTTTGGATCTGTTTTTAAATTGTTTGATTTATCAATCTCAATGTGCCATGACTAAGCACTAGACTAGTGTGAAACGCGTCGGCTGTCCCTTTTCCTGGCTGTACATTGTCATGCATGTCCTGGATTTTACGAATAAAAGGCAACTTTTAAAGTTACTTTGGAGTGCGACTGTCCATCTATTCTGGAAACTCTTCATTTGCCTAGTGCATTGCCAGCACCTTGGTTTTCTGGGATGCTCTTTAATTGTCTACAAGACCCACCTGGAGCGGTGATTTTCTTTCTCCTGCTGCCTAATTCTACTGGTCCTGACGAAGCGGATGATCCTCGGAACACGTTGACCCCTAGAATGGCTTATGCTCAGACTTGTTTGTAATGTACTATATTGATAGCAACATATGTCTTTTTATATTGTGTAAAATAAAGACACAATTATTTTAGACATATTTTATGCTACTAGTATTTGATTATATGTAATTGTGCATAGTTAAAGTCCCAACACCCATTCTCACTCTTTGCTACATAATAGTAATGCAATCAGGAAAGCGTGACACCATCACTTTGTTTTGTATTGGCAGTTGGGGTTTGTAGCGAGGTGTTTGGTTGATATATATTTTTTTTTTTTTTGTGGTACAAAAATACACATGCATTTATTTTCTTTACATACATCGTTGTACGTGTGGTTATACATATAGCACGTCTTTGGACCTTGATTGTGCCCCTTTTACCCGTACCCCTTCCCCCCACCCTTCTTATTTATCCCACATTCGTGCACTCTGTATTATAGCTTTCTCTCTTCTCTTTTTACGTGACTATCACCCTGTTTACTCTAAGAGTTTTCTCCCTCTCTCTTGCCGTTACCTCTCCTTTCCGCCCCGACCTTTCCCCAACAGTCCGGCATGATTCCTCTCCCCGCCTTAGGGTGGACATCCCATTCTGCTCAGCCAGGGCGCCCACAGCTTTTTAAATTTTTTAAAGTTGCCCTGTCTAGTTAAAGTTACTTTCTCCTTCCATACTGTGGCATTAATCGTGTTTACCCATTCTGCAGTTGTAGGCGCTTTCTCTGATTGCCACTTTTGTGCTATTAGTTTCCTGGCCTGGAACAAACATCTCACAGCCGCTACTGCACTACCCCTTTGCTCCGATCTCACCTCCATACCTCCCAACAAGCAAACCCTAGCCTCCAGTTCCAGATCTATCCCGAAAGTTGTATTTATTATCTCTAGTACATTACCCCAGTATCTGTGTAGTTTCGGGAATTTCCACATCATATGGATAAGGTCGCCAGTGTTTTGGCTTGGTTGATATATTTCACCTCTGAAGCTCTCAAGAGCCAGGGCCTTCTTAACACAAGGACACCTCTGGGCAATGCCCAGTGGCCCCAGGTGCATGATAATCTTGCAATGGCTAAGTCAGTTTGGTTTTTTAGCGAGGTATTTGGTTGACATATTTTTCTCCTCTGGAGCTCTCAAAAGCCAGGGCCTTCTTAACGAATTAGCACCTCTGGACAATGACCAGGGGCCCCAGGTGCATGGTAATCTTGCATTACATCCTACTGGCCAACTTTCCCGGATTTGCCGGGCCAGTCGCGCTTTTTACTTAGCTGTCCCGGGATAATTCTGAGGAATCTGAGCTGTGTGGACAGCAGCAGCCCATCACTGGGCTAAATCTACAATTGAAATGACCTCTCCTCCTGCTACTTTCCTCCAGCAGTTTCCGGCACACTTCTGGCGCTTTGCCAGAGGTTAAGGAAGAACCCCCAAGGCGGAGCATCTTACTACTGCTGTCACTTGTGTGGGCAGGATGTGTACTGCTTAGGCCTCGTACACACGAGGGGATATGTCCGCTGAAAACGGTCCGATGGACCGTTTCAGCAGACATCTCCGCTCGTGTGTATGGGCTAGCGGACAGATTTCTACACCCGACAGATTTCAAAGCATGCTTTGAAATCTATCCGGTGGAATCTGTCCGCCCGACATGTCTGCTGGTTAGTACACTTACCAGCAGACATGTCGTCCCCCACCACCGCCGCGCCGCCGCCGAATGGATTCGGCGCATGCGCGGAAGTGTTTAACTTCCTGGTGCGGTGACGTGGCGGCGTCAACGTCACCGCCGCGTCACCGCCACGTCACCGCGCCGTCCGGCGGCAGGGAATTTGATCCGATGGTGTGTACACGCCATCGGATCAAACTCCCGATCGGACATATCCGATGGAAATGGTCCGCGGACCGTTTTCATCGGATATGTCCGATGGTGTGTACGAGGCCTTAGTGTTGCCAACCGCCAGAGCTTTGTCTGCGGTATGGGAGCAAGGCAGGCTGGAACCAGGACCATCAGTGCTGTTTAGACTGGAGTGGACTGAAGGGACCACTCGGCTTGGAGAGAGACTGTCCCTGTGACTCAGGAGAGGACATGTCATGTCGGCGAGGTGTCGTTATCATCTGTGCTGCCTCACACTGCTGTCAGTGTCACTGTGAGAGTCAATTGTATGTGTGTGTGCCCCCTATTCCAATTTTTTGCCCTCCTGAGGCCGGTACCTGAGCTGCTTACTATATCAAAAAATAAATAAGTAAAAAATGTTTTTTGCCTTATTATCTGACTTAAATCATATTGCTAATTGCATATTTATATGTATTTGTTTGTAGCCTAAATACTCAAATGTGCACTTAAAACTGTAATTTTGTAACTTTTGGAAATGCCAGTAAAAACGTGGCCGTTCCAGTAAGTTTTGGGTGTTGTGTCAGTAAATTTCAATCTGGCAGGTTGGCAACACTGGTACTGCTCCAATGACATGGGATGAAAAGGAGAGGACAGCTGGCGGAGTTCCAGGCCCCAGTGAATTACTTTGCCCAGGGGCCCATGATGTTATTAAGATGGCCCTGTCAAGAGCCATTCAAAAACCTAAAGCAGATCTAAAATCCATTCATTAAAATCTTATATAATCACCATGTTGTTGGCGATGTCAAAAGAGTGAGGAGGGAAAAAAAATGATAAAACAGTATTTTACATAACAAAAAAAGGGCAATTAGGTATGCTAAGTGGTACTTTAGCAAATGGAATGTCATGCAGTTTATGTTTACAATAATTTAAATTGTGGGTGAAGCTGGCCTCACCAATTAGTACTACAGGCAATGCTAGGTCAGCCGACAAAGGAAACGTGATGGAGGTAAAAAAATATTTTCGGCAACAGTGGCAATGGTTCTCAGAAGGCCAGGGCAGATATTTGACACAATGGAGACTGGGTCAAGGTCAAAGCCCAAGTCTTGTTTCTAACATCCCTCCCACCACCCAGAACCCCCTACCCTGGAGTCTCCCCACCTTTGTCCAGTCACATGATGTCCTTGAGTCCTCTTCCTCTTCTTTCTGCCTTGGGCAAGCTTGAGTGTCATCACAAGGTGACATCGTTGCTGTTCTTTCCAGTATTCTCCTGCGAGCCCAGGGTGGTATGGTGATGCAACTTCAGGTTCTCACTGAAGTAGTCCTCGAGTCCTCTTCTTCCCGCCTTGGGCAAGCTTAAGCGTCATCACATGTTGGTATCATTGCCGTTCTTTTCAGTATTCTCCTGCGAGCCCAGGGTGGTATGATGACGCACCTTCAGGTTCCTCACTGGAAGTAGTCCTCGAGTCCTCTTCTTCCTGCCTTGGGCAAGCTTGAGCGTCATCACATGGTGACATCATTGCTGTTCTTTTCAGCATTCTCCTGCAAGCCCAGGGTGGTATGATGACGCACCTTCAGGTTTTCACTGGAAGTAGTCCTCGAGTCCTCTTTTTCCAGCCTTGGGCAAGCTTGAACGTCATCACATGGTGACATCATTGCTGTTCTTTTCAGTATTCTCCTGCGAGACCAGGGTGGTATGATGACGCACCTTAAGGTTCTCACTGGAAGTAGTCCTCGAGTCCTCCTCCTCTTCTTCTTCCTGCCTTGGGCAAGCTTGAACATCATCACAAGGTGGCATCATTGCTGTTCTTTCCAGTATTCTCCTGCAAGCCCAGGGTGGTATGATGACGCACCATCAGGTTCTCACTGGAAGTAGTCCTCGAGTCCTCCTCTTCTTTTTTCTGCCTTGGGCAAGCTTGAACGTCATCACAAGGTGGCATCATTGCTGTTCTTTTCAGTATTCTCCTGCGAGCCCAGGGTGGTATGATGACGCACCTTCAGGTTCTCACTGGAAGTAGTCCTCCTCCTCTTCTTCCTGCCTTGGGCAAGCTTGAACGTCATCACAAGGTGGCATCATTGCTGTTCTTTCCAGTATTTTCCTGTGAGCCCAGGGTGGTATGATGACGCACCTTCAGGTTTTCACTGGAAGTAGTCCTCTTCTTCTTCCTGCCTTGGGCAAGCTTAAGCGTCATCACAAGGTGACATCATCACTGTTCTTTTCAGTATTCTCCTGCGAGCCCAGGGTGGTATGATGACGCACCTTCAGGTTCTCGTTGGAAGTAGTCCTCAAGTTTTCTTCTTCCTGCCTTGGGCAAGCTTGAGCGTCATCACAAGGTGGCATCATTGCTGTTCTTATCAGTATTCTCCTGCGAGCCCAGGGTGGTATGATGACGCACTTTCAGGTTCTCGTTGGAATTAGTCCTCGAGTCCTCCTCCTCTTCTTCCTGCCTTGGGCAAGCTTGAGCGTCATCACAAGGTGGCATCATCGCTGTTCTTTTCAGTATTTTCCTGCAGACCAGGGTGGTATGATCACGCGCCTTCAGGTTCTCACTGGAAGTAGGCAGAATGATAATGGTCAACCCTAGATTAGGACAGCACCATGGAGATTGGTGCGTGGGGCAGCACTTTTTTATACACAGGGGTTGGAGTGAAGGCTATTTGGAAATAGTAGGCTACAAATAGGCCTAAAAATTAAATTGTATGCCCTATATAGATGCCAGACAAAACACAATAAGCAGATAGTGATCCAACCTCTTAACAGGGTACTCGTCAATTATATTTCACTTCACTTTATTTTCAGTTTTCTGTGATTTTCTTTTTTTTTTTTATGTCACACTTTCCGCAATATCCCCCCTCGGCTTCCTACTCCTTCATGTGTAAATAATTAGAACCTTTCAAGTGACCAGCATAAAAAAATTATATGTCACAGGTTTGATGACATCACTATTCGCAGATTATAACAATAGAACGCACTGGACTTTCTATATATAATAACATATTATTAACGATTTATTGAGTAATATTGCATTGTTCATAAAATAAAGACTGGAAGTGGAATCGTTGCTTCTTTGTTGTTAAGCCCTCATTATGTCAAGAGCTTCTTACTGCATGATTATGTCTGTGTGACAATACCAGAGCCCTGTGGTAGGTATAATACCTTTATTCATGTTATTGCACAGCAGTTACACTTCTCAGAGTATGCTTATGTTAAACGATTTGCAGAAATTTCAACGCGTTGCATGGTTTTTACAATTTACAATGGGTGGAAAAAAAAAATGTGTGGATTATATAGTTTTTTGTTTGGAGGCAGGAAAACACTCAAGGAAAATCCATGGTAAAAGGAAACGCAGGAAATGGTTAAAATATAGATTAATAGAAAAATATATCTATATTTTTTAATGTTGCTGTTAACCCTTCCATATACCCAGTTGAAGTGACTGGCCTTAGGTGAGGGGTCTCCAAACATTCTAATCAAAGGGCTGATTTATTGTCCTTCAGACTCTTGGAGTAAACGCCTAGTATTAGGAGGAGGAATAGTGCCCCATTGTTGGAGCAGAGGCGGCTCTCTAATTAAGCAAATTAGGCAGTCGCCTAAGGCCTCGCATTCACAGGCAACAACACGGTGACGTCATCGACTTCGACGATGCCGTTGCTGCCATCTTGCTACACCCTACACCAGGGGTGCCAAACTCCGTTTCATTGTGGGCTGCATCAGCATTATGATTGTCCTCAAAAGGGCCAGTTGTATCTGTAAGATTAGATATCCAGCACATCCCCTCCCCTTACATTAGATATCAAGAGCCCCCCCATCATCAGAAGTTGAGTCCCCCGCCCTTCCTTACATCACAGTGCACCCCCCTTTCCTTATGCTGCTGCAGGGAAGAAGCTGGATGTATTGCTTGAAAGCAGAAAGTAGGGCTGCAGGAGAGGTGCAAGGGCCACATGAAATTGCCTGGAGGGCCGGATTCGGCCCGCGGGCCTTGTGTTTGAGACCCCTGGCCTACGCTATGCCTTGTATGCTACCGCGCATGCATCGAAGGCTTATCGAGCATGCGCAGGCTTACCTTCGGAACAGGTAAGCATACAGACGACCGGTTTTCTTGGCAGAAAAAACTCTCCCGGGAATCCCGACGAGAAAATAGAAAGCCAGGTTTTCTATTTTCCCATCGGGATTCCCCAGCTTTTTTCCTGACGGGAAAACTGCTAGGGAGCATACACACCGATGGGATTCCCGGCCAAATGCTCTCCTGGCAGTTTTCCTGCTGGGAAAAAACGGTCGTGTGTACGAGGCTTTAGTGCTCTGGACTTAAGTACACACTATAGAGGAATATGCTTTGTTCATATTTAATATCTGAGGTTTACAACTATTTAAAAAAAAAAATTTAAGGCTGCAGAAGTGCTCCAGTGCAGGGTAAGGGGATGAACTTCTAAGGGAGCCTGGAGAACCTGGACCTGGTGTTAAAAAAACAATCATTGCCTAGTACTAACAAAACTGGAAGAGCGTGTAGATATGCCAGGCAAATGGCTGTATATAATTATGAACTATACATATAAACAAGACTATTAACCAATTGAGACCCGCGCTGTAGACGAAAGACATCCACAGCGCGGCTCTCATCTGCCGGGTGGTCGTCCCTGGACGACCTTTTATTTTGCATTATCCACGCGTGCCGCAGCGGGGAAAAACTGTGCCCAGGGCATCGCAGAGATGCCGGTGCACGTGCCTTGCGGCCACGATGTCTGCCAGCTGCCCGCGATCGGCAGTGAGAGAGCAGGGACATGGAGCTCTGTGTGTAAACACAGAGCTCCACGTCCTGTCAGGGAGAGGAGACCGGTGCGGTGTCCCTTGTACATAGGGACACCGATCGGTCACCTCCCCCAGTCAGTCCCCTTCCCCCACAGTAAGAATCACTCACAGGGAATACATTTAACCCCATTCCTCGCCCCCTAGTGTTAACCCCTTCCCTGACAGTCACATTTATTCAGTAATCAGTGCATTACTATAGCACTGTTTGCTGTGTAAATCGAAATGGTTCCAAAAAAGTGTCAAAAGTGTCCGATGTGTCCGCCGCAATATCGCAGGCTTGACAAAAACCGCAGATCGCCGCCATTACTAGTAAAAAATAAATCATAAATCTATCCCCTATTTTGTAGGCGCTATAACTTTTGTGCAAACCAATATGTAGAAGAATACGTATCGGCCTAAACTGAGGAAATTTTTTTTTTTTTTTAGATATTATTATAACAAAAGGAAAACATAATTGTGTTATTTTTTTCGAAATGTTCTGACTTTTTTGTTTATAGCACAAAAAATAAAAAAACACAGAGGTGATCAAATACCACCAAAATAAATCTCTATTTGTGGGGAAAAAATGATAAAAATATAATTTGGGTGAAGTGTCGGTGCGTCTATAGAGGGTGCTGGAGCGCCGCCCCCTCTGGCTCTCGCACTGCCACTGACTAATAACATCGATTCATTGCATTGCATGAATCGATGTTATTGTCGTTGCTGCCGCTGGTCTATTCAGATGGCCGGACAGGCTTTCCGAGTACAGCCCTCAGCATCCGGAAGCTTATCCAGGGAACGTACGGGGGTGCGTTCCTTGGATAAGACTGACAGGCATCTCAGCCAATCAGGTTCACCAGTTCTGGCTATCGGTAACCTGATTGGCTGAAGCGTCATCAAGGGCGCTAGAAGACATCAAGGGATGTGGATGGCTGACTCCAGTAAAGGTAAGGGCCGGGCGGGAGGTGTATTTTACAGGGCACAGCGGCGACGAAGGGCACAGTGACATCAATGGGCACAGTGGCGACAATTTGGCACAGTGGGGACAATTGGCACAGCGGCATGAATGGGCACAGTGGCAACAATTTAGCACATGGCGACAATTAAAGGGCACAGTGACATCAATGGGCACAGTGGCGACAATGGGCACAGTGACGACAATTAAACGGCACAGTGTTGACAATTGATGGCACAGTGGCTGTGTTTGATGGCATGGCACAGTGGCTGCGTTTGAAGGCATGGCACAGTGACTGCATTTGATGGCATGGCACAGTGGTGACAATTGATGGCACAGTGGTGACAATTGATGGCACAGTGGCATGTGATGGGCACAGTGAGGCTGCAAATTTGTTTTCCTTTACATATGCCCCCTTCCAAAAATGTTAAGCACCAGCCGCCACTGGCGCAATTGTCATTCAGAATGTGTCGGCGCTGAAAGCTGAACATTGATCTGGGCAGAAAGGGGGTTTAAGTGCCCGGTAATGTAGTGGTTAAAAGAATAATATTATTTACAGCAAGCTGATGCCGTTCCGATATATATATATATATATATATATATATATATATATATGTGTGTGTGTGAACACGGAATATAAAAGAGTACCATTTTCCTGTTGGGTTTGCAGTAGTTAAAAACTAATAACGTTGGCAGTAAGACCCGAGCCAAACATGCTTTGAATTACAGTCATGCGTAAGATTGCACAACAGTTTCCTCGGCTCCGCCCTCAACAGTCACCAATTAAATTAATACATATTGTTAACATATGGATCTCAGCAGCAATAAAACTGCATGTGCCAAATATTATTTTCCAGATCATTCTTGGCACTTGGAAACATCAAAGTGCAGAAAGTCACACAGGTGCGGTTTCCTCTTACCGTGATTTAATGCTCTGGGACTCGGAGCAGATCCTCAGTCCGGAGGCCTCATTTAATGTAAATCCATTTTATGCACTTTTATTACTATTAACACCTTTCGCTGACTTAATGATGGCTGAGCAAAAAAAAAAAATAATAAAAAAAAAACGTTTCATGGAAATACAGACGGCTTAGTTTTTGGCTTTAGGTAAATAAAACGGGTCAGCCAGGACACAGGAACAAATATCCAAGTTTAAATAACAAATTCAGGCAACAAGTGGAACCAATCAGTGAGCTGAAAATGCTATCAAGCAAATAATGTAGCTGGGCTAAAATCAGATTCACTTAATTAAATATCTATAATACTGGCAGGCAGCCTTCATGCAGCTCCCTGGAGGTTTAGTGGGAATGTGCTTCCTGACTGAGGACTGTAATGTGTAACACGTTTCCTCTCTCTCTCTCTCTCTCTCTCTCTCTCTCTCTCTCTCTGCTTCTTTTGTAGCACACTCCTAGTTAGGTTGCTAGGATGATAGGTCAATGTCGTTCTTTTTTGACTCCCCTATAATTATTGGAGCAGCTATTGATTTATTTGGGCTGTTCTAGATCTCACAGGCTGCAGGTGTGATTGCTCCCCACCTGCATTCTGGAGGCTTCCAGAACATAAGGGGGCGGGAGAGTCAAATTGGTAGCTTGATTATATATTTAGTGTGCTTTAGCCAATCCCTGAAAAGTGTGCCCCAGTAGGTGGCTGGGGAGAGCATAAATAGTATGGAGTAGCCGTGTCTGGAAAGAAGCAGTATGTATGTTGAACAATCAGCAACAGTTCAGGAAATCAAGGGTGCCGGCAATGCACAAAGCAATTGATAGAAGAAACAAGGGATGGACAGCCACACTCCAAAAAAACATAAGGTTGTCTTTAATTAAAAAAAATGAAAAAATGCACTACAAAACAAGCAAAGAACGGAAATAGCAGCCTACGCGTTTCACACTCCAAATCAGTGCTTAATCATGGCTGTTGTAAAGGTAATTTTGTCCCCACATATCTTCCTTTACTTTAGTGCAGTCCTCCTTCACTTACCTCATCCTTCCATTTTGCTTTTAAATATCCTTATTTCTTCCTGTTCTTCTGTCTGTAACTCCACACAGTAATGCAAGGCTTTCTCCCTGGTGTGGAGTGTCATGCTTGCCCACCTCCCTTGGACTACAGGAGAGTCAGGACGCCCACTAACACACAGCTACTTAACCGTCGCCAATGAATTAACAGGAATGTACCCGAGGACACCATGCCACCGATGGTTCCCAAACCATTCTATTAGCGGTTTCCTATTTACCTCCCTCCAGAGACCAACAACCATCAGGCTGCCATGATGACCACAAAACCAGAACCAAAAAAACAGGGAGGGTGGGAAGTTTCTTCCGATGCACACCAACAGAACCCTTGCGGCTCCCCACTCCCAACTTTTTTGCCACTACCAATCTATTATGTTTTTTAACCTTATGCCCCATTTTTTAACCCCTTACAGCGTTGACCCCCCATGCACACTGTCATGCACGCCTACACTTTTTTTTTTACTTTTGCTTCTGGCCTTCCCTTTATGTTGTTTTCTCCTGTTTTTCGACAATAGCCATTGGGATATATTAGAATTAGACACACAATGAAGGAAGGAAGCGAGACGGATGACCACACACCATAATAAAACAATAAGTAATGGCTAAGAGATCAGCGGAGGTCCCTAATGAATGCACCAGCAGGTGAGGCTCTTAGTGTCCAGGTTTGAGGTGGGTCGGCCATCTGGATAACAACATCCTAACAAGTGATTAACACATTCTTTGCATTTCCAATCATCATTAACAGATGGAAAACTGGACCTGGGATGCCCAGTAATGAGCTGTCTTGTCTGCATTAACCATCGTGCCTAGAATTGTCCCGGACAGTGACGTAACCCAAATTAAAAGGATCAGTTGTTAGGAATACAAAATCAATACTGTATGTCCACCAGGATTAGAATAATGTGTGGCTTCAAACACATCGTGACAGGATCTTACCCTAATCTTAAAATCAACCATATTTTCACTAAAGAAAATAAAAAAAAGAAATGATGTGTTCAGCGTGTTCGTATTTTGTTTTTGTAAGTCTGATTTTAAAATGTTGTTATTTTTGTGACATTTTAATTGATACAATTTTCTCTATTCTAGCATTATGTTGGTTACAAGGGCTTTTATCTAAACTCCTAGCAAATAGTTGAATACAAAACTGAAGAAATACATAAGCTGCGTGTTAACTGTTTCACCTGCCAAAAAATCTGCACAGCCCGTCTAGTACTGCAGGCGCACCTACCGCTGGGTCCTTGATCGAACTTTTCTCCGCTGTAGCCAAACAAAACAGTTTGATCACTGACCCAGCTTGTTGATTGGACAAAGAAGTAATATTGCCACATTGATAAGGTTAAAGTGAAGATCCAAAAGAAGACAAGGATGCGCCGATCTAAGTGCAGTGTAAGGTGCGTCTCACGATGGACCGCAAACAGAGAGCGTCGCACCGGAAGTGACGTGACGTGGTCTACGGGAACGGACCAATCGGATGACACGTTTCACAGCTCCGCTGTTTCATCAGATCCAGTAGAGATCCACCCTGAGGTTTTTTTTTCCACCAAAAAAAAAAAAAATGAAAAAAAAAAATTGTACTTACCCGAAATAGCTGTTGCTATGCGGAAGTCCCGAATCTGCCTCTTCATCCTCCGCGGTGGATTCTCTTTCTCCTCTTACACTCGGTTGCTTCTTGTGAAAGGGGCGCGCTGCATTCTGGAAACTGTGTGTATCCCAGAAAGCAGCCGGCCCATTCACAAAGCGCCGCGCTGCTCGCGCATGCGCAGTAGGAAATGAGCAGTGAAGCCGCACGGCTTCACTGCCTGTTTCCCTTACTGTGGATGGCGGCGCCTGGAGCTGCCAGGATCGAGGATCGGCCTCGGGGGGGCCAACATCACTGGCGACTAGGACAGGTAAGTGTCATTGTGTGAAAGGGGCCCCTGCGCTGTCGGGGAATACAGCTAGGGGGCAGATGCCTGGTAGTCTGACCTAGACCAGAAAACAAGTGATAAGTGAAAAAATATTGGTGTCTGCGCTGTGCTAGGGGTATGTGCCACAATAGTGCACGAACCAGGGGGAGGGTCCTAGGAACTAGGTCAATATTAAACAAGTGTAAACAACATGTGAAAAGTGAATACTGGAACACACAAATAAGGATAACACCATAAAACGTTATGACATCCAGACATCAAATGATTCCACGGAGTGAATAATACAAGAGTGGAATAATGAATAGTCTGTGGTACAAGTCCAAAAAACTTGGAACTGGAGAAGGGACTGGGGGGACCCTGAGCATTGATACCAGACCTGTACATACTCTGAGTTCGTGGGAGATAGGCCCACCTTTCATGATCACAAAGTGAGTGCATGTCTGTGTGATTTATTTTTATATTTCTAGTGCTATCACAGGATTATGCTATGTTGTGTCTCTGATTTTTACATGCTCATCTGCCATTGAGATCCTTTGTCCTCATCCCTTACTGCTGTGCGTTTTCTCTGCTGGAGTGGATTTTTTTGGCTATCTGCACATAGCCAGAAGGTGAGCGGTTAGAGAGCACTAGGGGTGTCTGCACCGAAGCCTCCATCTGCATCATTTCTATGTTGGAAGTTTTCTTCATTTCACTCCCAGAATTTTTTTTTTTTTTTTTGGACTTGTACCACAGACTTTTCATTATTCCACTCATGTATTATTCACTCTGTGAAATCATTTGATATAGGTAAGTGTCATTATTAAAAGTCAGCAGCTACAGTGTTAGTAGCTGCTGACTTTATTTATTTTTTTTGTCATGGGACCTCCGCTTTAACAATGTTTTCGGATTTAAAGCGGAGTTCCACCCAGGAAAACAACATTTGCCCATCTAGCTTAAAAAAATGAAATAAAAAAAAACATGAAAAAAATAAAATACTCACCCGAAATACCTGTTGCTATGCGGAAGTCCGTAATCTGCCTCTTCCACACCGCGGTGTCTTTTCTTCTGCTTCTTCTGCTTGTGAATGGGGCGTGCTGCTTTCTGGGAACTGTGTGTGTTCTCAGAGAGCAGCCGCCCATTCACAAGCCAGCGTGAGACTCACGCAGGCGCAGTAGGAAATGGGCAGTGAAGCCGTACGGCTTCACTGCCTGTTTCCCATAGTGTGGATGGCGGCGCGGGACCTGGATCGATCGTGGGACCGGCATCGGGGGGGCCATCAGCGCGGGCAAGTAGGACAAGGTAAGTGTCCTTATTTAAAGTCAGCAGCTACACTGTTAGTAGCTGCTGACTTAAAAAAAAAAAAAATTGCGGCTGGAACACCCCTTTAATGTTTATCATATGGAAACTTGAAACTCTCGTATTTTCCAGCGTATAAGATGACCTTTTGTACTTAAAAAATATCGGCCAAAAGCCCAGGGTTGTCTTATACGCCGGATGCAGAGTCAGTCAGACTGCGGGCGTCCATTGTTCAAAAGCCGCGCCATCGCCTCGTCCTGTTCTGTGATAGGCGGAACACTCAGTTTCCCAGAAGAGCCTCTGTTCAATGTTCCGCCTATCACAGAGGTCCTATACACACACACATACAGTATACACACCCAGTATACACACACAGACACACAGTATGCATACACAGTATACTCACACAGTATACACACACAGACACACAGTATACACATACAGTATACATACACAGTATACACACACAGTATACATACATACAGTACACACACAGTATACATATACACAGAATACATACACAGTATACACACACAGTATACACACACACATACAGTATACACACCCAGTATACACACAGACACACAGTATGCATACACAGTATACACACACAGTATACATACACACAGAATACACACAGTATACACACATACAGTATATATACACAGTATAAATACATACAGTACACACACACAGAATACACATACACACACTGAAAAGGTACTGGAGAGGCGGGGCAGCTATATTCTTGGGATTTTTTTTAAAAAACACAGATTTTTACATACTGTTTCTGGTTTTACTGAGGTTGTCAATCCTGATGGGGCCCCCTGGTGGCATTGGGGCCCTTGGGCAGTACCCGAGTGCCCAAATGGTCAGTCCGCCCCTGGCCACCATTATTTTCCAGCACTGCCTTAATCCTCTTGGGCATGGAGGTCACCAGAGATTCACAAGTCATTGGAGTCCTCTTCCCCTCCTCCATGACGACATCACAGAGCTGGTGGATGTTTGAGACCTTGCGCTCCTCCACCTTCTGAGGATGAGGATGTCCCACAGATGATCAATAGGGTTTAGGTCTGGAGACATGCTTGGCCAGTCCATCACCTTTACCCTCGTTTTTTTTAGCAAGACAGTGGTGGTCTTGGAGGTGTGTTTGGGGTGGTTATCATGTTGGAATCATTTCTTCAGTGTTGTCACATTAACCACCTATAGGCAAAAGATGGCCACAAGGTGGCTCACAATTGCCCGGAGGACGTCTATAGACGTCCTTGGCTCCTCCGGCCACTGGTGGTCGCGCGAGCACCCACCGCATCACTGAAGTGCCGCATCACTGCAGTGCCGATGCGCGTGCCTGGCGGCGCGATGTCCGCCAGGCTCCCACGATCTCCCATTACACAGAAAAGGATGTGATTCTGTGTGTGTAAACACACAGATCCACGTCCTGTCAGGGAGAGGAGACCGATGCTGTGTACATAGGGACACAGATCGGTCACCTCCCCCAGTCAGTCCCCTCGCCCCACAGTTAGAAATACTATGCAGGGCACACATTTAACCCCTTCCTCGCTCCCTAGGGTTAACCTCTTCCCTGCCAGTCACATTTATACAGTAATTAGTGCATATTTATAGCAACGATCGCTGTATAAATGTGAATGGTCCCAAAAATTTGTCAAAAGTGTCCGATGTGTCCGCCATAATGTCGCAGTCCCAATAAAAGTTGCAGATCGCCGCCATTAGTAGTAAAAAAATTATAATAAAAAAAAAACACATAATTCTGTCCCCTATTTTGTAGGCACTATAACTTTTGCGCAAAGCAGTGGCTTATTGCAAATTTTTTTTTTTTACCAAAAATATGTAGAAGAATACGTATCGGCCTAGACTGAGAAAAAAATAGTTTTTTTAAAAAAAATGGGATATTTATTATAGCAAAAAGTAAAAAATATTGTGTTTTTGTCGCTCTTTTTATTGTTTACATTGCAAAGAATAAAAACCGCAGAGGTGATCAAATACCACCAAAAGAAAGTTCTATTTGTGGGGAAAAAAGGACGTCAATTTTGTTTGGGAGTCATGTCGCACGACCGCGCAATTGTCAGTTAAAGTGACACAGTGCCGGAACCTGAAATTTTGCCTGGGCAGGAGGGGGGTATATGTGCCGAGTAAGCAAGTGGTTAAAAGATATAATAAAATATTTACAAAAACGTGAGGGGTGTACTCACTTTTGTGAGATGCTATATATGCATCCAGCCAGCAGGAAGAGATTCAAATCCCTGCAATGTCCAGAGATCTCCCAGAGGGGGATTTTTCATAACAAAACCGGGGTTACTCTTTAAATAACACATTTCAGGATGTATTAAATATTACAGAGCTGCATAAATTGTATCTTTTATATCTGCCTGGAGTTCAGCTTTAATCACAAAGCTTTATGCATATATATGGATGGTGACAATGGAAGATGTACATTGAAAAGCACTGAATTAAATTCTCATTAATATTTCATGGATAATATTTGGTGATTATATCTGTTTCATCTGCATTTCTGCCCTATGGTTTAAGGGTCACAGCGGGGGGACGTATGGGGGGGGGGGGGGGTCTGTTCACTATGGAGTAATTACACGTGAATTACGGCACAAGTGTTCAATCAGCCAAAATAATTGTACATAAAGTGAATTACTGTAGCAGAAAATGTAAAAGTGTGACTGAATTTTGTAATTGGTTGTCTCCAGTTTACACTCCTCCTGAGTAGAGATCACACTAGAAATTCATTAGGCATGTCTGGTGACACTGATTTACACCTTTCCATGTGCTCTACATGAGGATTTACTACTACAATCTATTCCTTCTCATCTATCTAGTATCTATCTATCTATCTATCTATCTATCTATCTATCTATCTATCTATCTATCTATCTATCTATCTATCTATCTATCTATCTATCTATCTATCCATCCATCCATCCATCCATCCATCCATCCATTATACTTAATTCTGTATAATCTAAAAGGGTAGTACTGGGGAGGTGGGTATGGGTTGCAACTAAGAAATGGTGCTCAGACGTAGGTAGGGGGTGGAACTAAGAAATGGTGCTCTGAGGTGAGTAGGGGTGGAACTAAGAAATGGTGTTTGGAGGTGGGTAGGGGTGGAGCTAAGAAATGGTGCTCGGAGGTGGGTAGGGGTGGAACTAAGAAAATGTGCTCGGAGGTGGGTTGGGGTGGAGCTAAGAAATGGTGCTTGGAGGTGGGTAGGGGTGGAACTAAGAAATGGTGCTCGGAGGTGGGTAGGGGGTGGAACTAAGAAAATGTGCTCGGAGGTGGGTAGGGGGTGGAACTAAGAAATGTTTTTTGGAGGTGGGTAGGGGTGGAACTAGGGGTGGAACTAAGAAATGGTGCTCGGAGGTGGGTAGGGGGTGGAACTAAGAAATGGTGCTCAGAGGTGTGTAGGGGGTGGAACTAAGAAATGTTGTTTGGAGGTGGGTAGGGGTGGAACTAAGAAATGGTGCTCGGAGGTGGGTAGGGGGTGGAACTTAGAAATGGTGCTTGGAGGTGGGTAGGGGGTGGAACTTAGAAATGGTGCTCAGAGGTGGGTAGGGGGTGGAACTAAGAAATGGTGCTCAGAGGTGGGTAAAGGGTGGAACTTAGAAATGGTGCTAGGATGTGGGTGGGGGTGGAACTAACAAATGGTGCTCAGAGGTGTGTGGGGGGTGGAACTAACAAATGTTGCTCAGAGGTGGGTGGAACTAAGAAATGGTGCTCAGAGGTGGGTGGAACTAAGAAATGGTGCTCGGAGGTGGGTAGGGGTGGAACTAAGAAATGGTGCTCGGATGTGGGTGGGGGGTGGAACTAAGAAATGGTGCTCGGATGTGGGTGGGGGGTGGAACTAAAAAATGGTGCTCAGAGGTGGGTGGAACTAAGAAATGGTGCTCGGAGGTGGGTAGGGGCGGAGATAAGAAGTTACTCGGAAAATAGGAGTTCCTGCATAAAGCCCTGTATCTATCTATCTATCTATACAGTGGGGAAAATAATTACAGTAAAACTTTAGATTGCGAGCATAATTTGTTCCCAGAAGCATGCTTATAATCCAAAGCACTTGTATATCAAAGCAAATTTTCCTATAAGAAATAATGGAAACTCAGATGATTTGTTCCACAATCATTTATTCATAGGTCCTTCAGTTTATAGTCCATATAAAAAGATTATAGCAATGTAATAGGTTGTGTAACCATAAAATATCCATCTACAAATTGAAGCCTCCACAAGGGGATTAAAAGCAAAATCCAGCAGGAGCTACAAAGTATAAAAGAGAAGAGAGGCGCCTCTAAGTGTAGCAATATGGTTACATTTAATGAAGGTACAACATTTAGAAACTCACATGGTTGATGGGTAAAAGAGGCACATCTAAGTATGCAGGGATCCGGAGTAAAGCGATTCACATAGACCGTCCTCCTCACCGCTATGAGTCTGCAATCGTGACCGGGAAGACTACCCTGCAGTAGAGCGATCTGAAAGCGAGGCTTGAACCGCTCGTGGAAGGGACGACATCAATGGTGGTGCGGAGAATGGTCTATGTCTATGGTCTGAGGTTTGCAGTCACTTTAAACATTCACAGGGCTCACATTGGTCAGCTTGTCCATCTGTTGCATGATATGTGGCTTTATAATTAGCCCCCCCCCCCCTCTGACCAGAGATCTCGGATGTCAGTCTGTCTGATCATCGGATTAGTACCGATCCCGCATTGTTCTGGGTGTGGAAGTCCGAGGTATTGTCTTGCAGTCCCCTAAGTAACAGAAACGATCTGTAGAAGCTTTAAGCTGGTAGAATGACAAAGAGCAGCGGATTTCACAGGAGGTTTGCTTTTGTATCTGATATTTACAGTCGTACATTGTAGTTTTTGTTGTACATATCCGGGGGGGGGGGGGGGGGGAGTAATTAAACTTAAATTTTTAATGTAGCGACATGAATTGTACTGATAAAAGCGAACTTAGCGTTTTATCTTCATGCCTTGGAAGTTTATAACGTCTGCTTTTGATGTTTATCTGTCCTTCAGAATATTTTACTTTGTTTCTTTCCTTTCCACATATGACCTAGTGAGCCTCTCCAAAAATAAGAGATGGATTTAAAGGGACGCTCCACTCAAATACTAACAATTGGCAGAAATAATCGATCTGCTGATCGGCTGTCATTCTCATCCTGAGATTTGTCTTCTGCAGCTAGCTTCCCTGCTGTCATGGACATGCAATAATGTCTGGCAGCTTACCTTCTCTTCCATGTGTCCATTAGAGGCCTGACTCTCTTTCTGGCTGCCTTTTATCATCTCTCCTCCCTTTATGGCTCCACCCCAGGTCATCACAGGAAGTCTATATTAACAAGTGCACTGCAGGTCTGCTTTGCTGTTCAACTTTGTATGTAAGCTTGTGTTCCTGTCTGCAGTGTGCTACGTTAAACTTTTTGTGTACCAAATCTGGCTAGTTTCTGACTACTCCGGTTTGCCTGTGACCCTGACCTTTGGCCTGTCCGTTGGTTACCCTCGTCTGCCTGTTGCCTCGACCTCGGCTTACCCATCACTATCCCTTGTGTCCTCATGTATTGGCTGATCCTGGCCACGCCCCCCCCTGCCTCTATTGTGTTAGTGAACCATTCAAAAAAAAAGTGGCACTGTTGGGTGTGTTAACATGGTTATCATTAACGAACATTCCCCCAACACATCCGTGTGAATAGGTCCTCAGTGGTTATAGAAAATACTAACAGCCCTAGACCAATGATGGTCAACTCCCTTGATATGGGGGGCCTCAAGTGTGGGAGACTGCAGACATGATACAGGAGATGGTCCGAGACTGCAGACATGCTTCAGGAGATGGTCAGAGACTGCAGACACGATTCAGGAGATGGCCAGAGACTGCAGGTGTGATACAGAAGATGGTCAGAGACTGCAGGTGTGATACAAGAGATGATCAGAGACTGCAGATGTGATACAAGAGATGGTCAGAGACTGCATACATGATACAAAAGATGGTCAGAGACTGCAGACATGCTACAGGAGATGATCAGAGACTCCAGACATGATACACGAGATGGTTAGAGACTGCAAACATGGTACAAAAGATGGTCAAAGACTGCAGACATGATACAGGAGATGGTCAGAGACTGCAGGCATGGCACAAGAGATGGTCAAAGACTGCAGACATGATACCAGGGATGGTCAGAGACTGCAGACATGATACCAGGGATGGTCAGAGACTGCAGACATGATACCAGGAATGGTCAGAGACTGCAGACATGATACAGGAGATGGTCAGAGACTGCAGACATGATACAGGACACAGTGTGAGACTGCAGACATGGCACAAGATATGGTCAGAGACTGCAAACATGGTACAGGAGATGGTAAGAGAAAGCAGACTGGATACAAGAGATGGTCAGAGACTGCAAACATGGTACAGGAGATGGTGCGAGATTGCAGACTGGATACAAGAGATGGTCAGAGACTGCAGACATGATACGGGAGATGGTCAGAGACTGCAAACATGATACAGGTGATGGTCAGTGACTGCAGAATGGTGAGATATTGCAGACATGATGCAAGAGATGGTCAGAGACTGTGAACGCAAGAGTTATTGGAGGCTGGAGACATGCTTCAGGAGACCAGAATGTTAAAACCGATATAACAGGGCAATAGGGAAAATAAATTAGTGTCTGCAGGAGCCCCAAGAGCCTCAGGTTGGGCACCAGGGCCCTCGATTACTAGTGGTGCTTTAGAAGATACATCTATCATGTGACCCTTGTTGTAAATGGCTCTATCTTGCTACATCCAAACATTGTTTCCTACAGATTGGAAACTTTTTTTCTTTATTTATTTTTTATAACAAATGAAATCTTTCTGTACATTAAAGATTCCGAGGAATATGGCAATATGATGAAGAATGACAGACGAGAGAAACTCTTGAGTTTGGGGCGGTCCCAGCTTTTGTTTTCAAGTAAGTCCCTTGACTGGCAGACGAAATAAACACTCGCTGAAAGCTTGTATCAATGTAATTGTATAATTGCAGGCTGTTCTGGCACAATGTGACGTGATGATAATCAGTTTGAGATGCCGGTTGGCAGAAGCTGCTGTGACACCATCATGGCAGCAAAGGGAAGCTCCTTTTTTCCTCCAAGCCTACAGATGAACTCTCGACACGCGTCTCTAATTGCCGGCAATAAGCGCGGTGCACACTGCTATTTTGGTGGATTACGTTAAAGTTCTATGAATGGCGAGCGGGATGGCTGTCAATGCCAAGGAATGTTGTCACTTTTATCCAAGAGGACCTGTCATTCCATATGGAGAATTCCATCATTAGACCCGTGTCACATGAAGAACATCACTGCAGCGATTTGTTGCCGCTAGAGATTTACTCTCCTTTACATTTGTGTTGCCAGAAATAACATGAAGGCAATTAATGTTGCTGAGCAGTTGCATTTTTGCAGAATTTAGAGATACAGAATCCCCAAGTTTGGTAGTTTCTTCCGTTATCCCATGCAGCTGATGATGATCATGGCTAGGGATGGACTGGCCATTGGGACTACAGGGGGTGTTTCCTGGTGGGCCGATGGCTCAGTTGGCTGGCTTCAGTGACAGCGGACTGCCGCTCCCTCTGCTCCTCTGTCTCTCCCTCCCCGCAGCGCTCACCTCCTCTCCCTCCCCGCAGCGCTCACCTGGGGGGGACAGAGAAGCAGGGGGAGGACCAGAGAAGCAGGGACTAGGACAGAGGAGCATGGGGGACGGGACAGACAGCTGACTCAACAGCTATGGCCTGGGAGTTTCTCACTTCTGCCTGATCTTGTCCCATAAGGGAGGGGGGGGGGGCACCAAACTGATTCTTTGCCCCGGGTGAAATAATGTCTAGCTTCCCCACTGGTACTGCCTATAAGAGTACCAGTACCAGCCATTCTACTCTGATAAATTATAATGGCTAGTGAAGGGGGAGAGGGGGCTTGGGTGGCCCGGGGGGGTGCAGGAGTTGTCCGGCCGCCATTGGAGAGACCTGTCAAAGTGGGATAGTCTAGATGAAGTCCAGGGTAAAAATTTTGTCCCAGTCCAGCCCTGATCGTGGCCCACCAGTAATATGTAGCTGTCTAAATAAACATCATAAACTAGCTTGAAGAGTCGCTCCAAGCAGAAGAAGATGTGATCCCCCTGGTCTTCAGGAGTGGGGTGCTGGTGTAGTGATGTACTCATCCAACAGCAACATCGTATGTATAAGTAGAAAATGTCGCACACCGAGCCTGACCGGAGTGTGCACAGTAGTGTAGAATGGCCTTAGCCAGCCCTGCTCCACTAAGCTTGCCTGGCTGACGCGTTTCGGTCACAGAGATCGAGCCCCAGTGGGACATGTACGTCATCCAGTGCAGCGGGTCCTCTCGCCCACAGTATATATACCATGGGCAATCTTTAAGTGTTATAGTGGTAGAAGGTTTTTTTTTTTTAACCTAAAGTGACACTAAAGGTTTTCTTTTAAAATAACAAACATGTCATACTTACCTCCACTGTGCAGGTTGGCTCTCGTGGCTCCTCCCCGCATTAGATAACCCCCTAGGAGAAGCACTCTAGTGTCATACAGTGGGTGCCCGTGTCATTGGATTCGATTGACAGCAGCGGGAGCCAATGGCTGCGCTGCTATCGATCTATCCAATGAAGAGCCAAGAGGCAGTGGAGAGAGAGCGACACGGGATCGCGCCAACGGAAATTCGGGGCTCAGGGGGGGGCCAGACAGTGCAAGGTGTTTTTTCAGCTTAATGCATAGGATGCATTAAGGTGAAAAAGCACAAAGGTTTTATTTATACATACCTGAGCCCGATCTCCATCCAGCAATGTGTATGAGAGCAGCAGCTCTCTTGGCTCTCTCCCTCCTCATTGGCTCAGGGACAGCAGTGCGAGCCGATGGCTTCTGCCAATCACAGCCAGTAAGAAGGGAGCGGGGGAGGGGTCAAGTCACGCTCTGTGTGTCAATGGATACACAGAGCTGGATTTGAGCATTAACACACACGAATGCCCCCATAGTAAGCGGCTTGATGTGGGGGGGCACTCAGTTGGGGGAGCCAGGAGCGTCAGAGGGGGACCCAAGAAGAGGAGGATCTGGGCTACTCTGTCTGTCTGTCTGCCCTGAAATATGCAAGGCACGATGTGGAGGCATGGTGCGTCAGCATTTTTGTGGGTTAAAACAGGCGACACATTGCCACCTCACCACCTGTTAAACACCCTCAGGAGGGGCAGCAGTATAGCTGAACATATAGAAAAATCCTTAAAGTGTTACTAAACCCATAACAGTAAAATAAGTGTGTACAGTAGGTTGGTGCCACCGATTTTGTGTCAATCTTGCCTCCTGCTAGCAGCAAGATTGACCACCCGCGATCCCCGTCGCTGGAGCCAGCCCCGAGCTATGTCGTTCCTCCCGCTCGCCGCCCCCAATGGATTCCTATGGATGCGCGGCATCTCGTAGGGGAAGCGAGTACGAGAAGCGCAGCCTCCAGCGGCAATATCCAGGGTGTATGTGATTAGCATTGTCCAGACAAAGGGTCAGGGGTCCTGCAGGCTTATAGGTCAGTCAGAGGCATAGGTGTGTGCACCCCAAAGCTCAAACACACACTACAGATCACTCACCATGTTCATTCAGAAAGGGAAGGGGCTGATAAATACATATTTACCAGCCCCTTCATTCACTCATCCTAAAAGATCCCCACAGCAACATCCGGCAGAAGAGGAAAGGAGAGAAGCCAGTAGTGCTGCAGAGGATAGGAGGGGGATCCAGGGCAGTAGGGGGAAACTGTGCTGCACAGGGTGATTAGGGTGTGCCTGGGCACATCTGGCACACCCAGTGTGCACACGCCTATGGTCAGAGGAGAATGAAAACTCCTTCTACAAGCTTTAACCAGACACTGATAGAAGTCACAAGACTGCTCTAACTACTGATGAGAAAAGGTATTTAGGAGTTTATATTTACTACAATAATTGCATTTCCATGTTCTGTGTACTGGGGGAGATCAGATATAGTGACTGCAGGTTCCTGGGGAGACCAGATATAGTGACTGCAGGCTCCTGGGGAGACCAGATAAAGTGACTGCAGGCTCCTGGGGAGACCAGATATAGAGACTGCAGGCTCCTGGGGAGACCCGATATAGTGACTGCAGGCTCCTGGGGAGATCAGATATAGTGACCGCAGGCTCCTGGGGAGAGCAGATATAGAGACTGCAGGCTCCTGGGGAGAACAGATATAGAGACTGCAGGCCTCTGGGGAGACCCGATATAGTGACTGCAGGGTCCTGGGGAGACCAGATATAGTGACTGCAGGCTCCTGGGGAGAGCAGATATAGTGACTGCAGGCTCAGGGGGAGACCAGATATAGAGACTGCAGGCTCCTGGGGAGACCAGATATAGAGACTGCAGGCTCATGGGGAAACCAGATATAGAGACTACAGGCTCCTGGGGAGACTACAGGCTATTTGGGAGACCAGATATAGTGACTGCAGGCTCCTGGGGAGACCAGATATAGTGACTGCAGGCTCCTGGGGAGACCAGATATAGTGACTTCAGGCTCCTGGGGAGACCAGATATTGTGACTGCAGGCTCCTGGGGAGACCAGATATAGTGACTGCAGGCTCTTGGGGAGACCAGATATAGTGACTGCAGGCTCCTGGGGAGACCAGATATAGTGACTGCAGGCTCCTGGGGGGACCAGATATAGAGACTGCAGGCTCCTGGGTTTAGTAAGGCTGTGTACACACGATCAGACCGGTCCGATGAAACTGGGCTTAAGGACCAGACCAAATCGATCGCATGTACGGCCCATCGGACCAAAGTTTTAAAACTTGCTTTAAAATCTGTCCGATGGACGCCTGACTATCGGACCAAAGCGATGGTTAGTAAGCAAAAGCATCGGACCAAAAACCTGCGCATGCTCAGAATCAAGTCGACGCATTCTTGGAAGCATTGAACTTCGTTTTTTCATCACGTCGTTGTGTTCTACGTCACCGCGTTCTGACCCGATCGGATTTTGGACTGATGGTGTGTACGCACATCAGACCATCAGGCCACTTCAGCGGTGACCCGATGAAAACGGTCCGTCGGACCATTCTCATCGGGTTGGTCCGATCGTGTGTACGTGGCCTAACACTTTAATTGGCCACAGCAACTCCATTTATTTAAATAAATGATTACCACAATCAGTATCAAAAACATCTGTATAAAATATTTTCAAGTGAACCTTTGCAGAAGAAAGTACTACCATATGCGGAATAAACAATAAAACAACTGTTAGGGCGGGTCGGAAAAACGTTCACCTATTTGCCAATCGTTCAGCCAAAGGTAAATGTCTCCAACCGTGTCTGCCTGTACCGCCTGACTCCTCCCCCTTCCCCCCTCCACCGCCATAAACAGTAGTATTCCGCTGAGTTGGCGAATGCCAGGGCGGCTATTAGACGGCGTCTGAACGGTTAACCACATCCCCATAGGAAGTTCGAAAAGATAAAAATAAATTTACATTTAATCCTCCAGCAAACTTGGCCGGTACCAGCAGCCCCGCCTTTGTGTAACCCTACCGCTACCACTCCGGCACCATTTAGTAAATCTAGCCCACGTGGTGTTGAAAGATCAGATATTAAGCCACAGCCAAACAGGTGTAACCTAAGAACGCCGGATTCATCAGACGAGTGTGAACCATTGTGGGGGTAACACAACCTATCAAATGGCTGACATTCATCCCGGGCTATTCAATAAACTCCCAAATTATGGATTTCATGCCGCTATTCCGTAGCCATACTAAGTGCAAACTACTTCCAGATGCTTTAATGGCTCCCTATATGTCAGCTTGGCAGTTGTGTTAGAGAACGCAAAGCTCTGACCCCAGAACAAGGCCCCACTTTTCTTCTTAAAGCTACGGTTTCCTTTTCTGCTGTGTCTGTTGTATAGAAGGTGATTTAGAAGCAGGAGGAGAAAAAAAAAAAAAAAAGAAAAACCTTCCCGTAATAAGCTTTGAACATCCAGAGCTCAGTAAAAAAAAAAAAAAAAAAAGAGCCGTTCTCCCTAGAGAGCATCTCACCATTGTGGGGAAAACACAGGATCAAAGGAATTAGGTGCCTTCAGAGTGCAAATTCTAAACTGCCATTCAAGCTTGGCACAAATTAGTGTTACTTTTATTAGGCTGATTCGGCAGACTTTGTGCTGCGGCCATTCCATTTCATAAAGCTCTGCCATGGGCGGCTAAACATAAAACACATGCGGACACAGGAAGCCCCCCCCCCCCCTCCCGAAATACAAGAAGGTGCACCATCTCACTGTATACACTCCTAATAGCAGAGCGTGGACTGCGCAACCACTGTTTGGTTTTATTGTCAACGGGAGGCTGTCGGTACACTTTTCTGGAAAGGCTTATACTTAAGACGAAAAAGGAACAACTACTCAAAAGACGGTAATTGATGGTCAGACTTTAGAGGCAAGACGGGAATATCAAAAAATATCAATTTTATTACAAAAAATAGAAGATTTACAAAGCAGATCAATAAAAAAACATATAGGATATATCATATGGAATACGCGTTTCGCAGTTGGGCTTCCTCAGGATGAGCATACGGCGTCATGCAGTCTAGTATATTGCTCTGGCTGTCTTACCCTTGATGGCTCCCAGTACACCACTACTTGGATCCAGGTTTGATGCACCTGGTTGCATTATATTATATATAATTTTGAGCCATTAGAACTGGTTTTCTGAACCTATGATGATTCCCCATTTTTTTGATGGCTTATACTTAAGCTTACCCATCGTACCCTGGCAGCCAAGGCTCAGAGATACATACAAGTCCTCAACTTCTTCTCATTTTGGAGGGACTGTCCTTCTTTTGGAATACAATCTCTGTCCTTTCCTCCTCTGTTACCCATCTGATGTGCAGTGCCTTGAAAAAGTATTCATACCCCCTGAAATTGTCCACATTTTCTCATGTTACAACTAAAAACATACCGTATATTCTTGAGTATACGCCAAGCTTTTCAGTAAATTTTCCTGTGCTGAAAATGCCCCCCTCGGCTTATACTTGAGTCACCTTTTTGCGCCTGATCTCCCGGACTTTGGGGACCTGGTACCGGCCAGCTGTAGCTCCCCTGGACCCCGAGCTTTGCATACATGATCTTCTTCAGTAACGTCATACTTGGTGCGCCTGCTCTGTTGTTTACTTCTCAGAATTAAAAGAGCACCAAATTACCAAAAAATTACAACATCTCATCCATATTAAGATTTCACGCCACCTTTTTCCAATTTTCTGGTGATTCCGCTATGGCGAGGTGGAACAGCGGTTTATTATACGTCACAGATTGTATTAATTACCTTGTTCTTGATTTCCATGTGTTTGAAGTAACTATTTGCTTCAGATATTTCGTTTTACATTGTGTTGTGTTGAAAACCAAAAGGAATTGAGTAATTGTCCGGCTCTTGGCCTTGTCATTCTGAAACCAGTGCCTAGTAATTTCTTCCAGATTGTGCCTGGAGTTTTTTTTTTCTAAACAATGAACACATTCATAACACAGGTTGGATGGTATATCGGTCCATAATACGCCTAACTTATTGATGTCACCAGCTTCAATGACTTGATATATAATGGCCCACAAAATGGCTAGGGCGCTGATGTCACAAGCTGCTCCAATGATTCAGCTCAAAAAAATGTTGTCACAAAGAAGCCATTGGCTTAAGTTCAGATCTATGAAATAGCAAATACCATATTTATTGGCGTATAACACACACCGGTGTATAACACGCACCCCAATTTCAGAGGGAAGTTTCACGAAATTTTTTTTTTTTTTAAATGTTGTGGTCAGTGTCCATCTGCAGCCTCAATGCAGCCTAATCTGTGCTTAAATGCAGCCTATGTGCCTATCTCCAGCCTAAATGCAGCCTATGTGCCCAGCTCCAGCCTAAATGCAGCCCATGTGCCCATCTCCAGTCTATGTGCCCATCTCCAGTCTTGTGACAGACACAGACCTTCTTATGTCTAGAAACATCCTATGTCCACTAGGGGCATAGGGCGACTGAGAAATGATACCTTGGACTACCTGAGATGGGATTATTCTGTAATTATTACCCATATTATATTCCAAGATATCTGTAGGACTATTTTAAGTTTGTTGATTCTGAACTCAATGGGTTAATTGTAGATGTGAGTCTTTCATACTGCTAGATGCTAATTGACTCTATTGTGTGTGTGAAGATGTCCTGTGTTTACGCTTAAGAGATTGTGTATTGTACAGCAGATGAATGAGGAGCCGGACGTCTGGTCACCTCGTCTGGGTAAATGATTAGATAATTAGCTCATGTTAATTTATGTTCTGGTTGCTTCATTGTACTGTATATAAGGCTGTATTCTTGGTTCTATTAAAGACTCCATACTTAGCACACAGACAAATCTCGTCTCTTGTGTGTTGAGGGCAGCTGGAATATCCGATATCTATATCTAGACTGATAAGAAGCGGTATATTACGGAAGCACTCGGTCGGAGTGTGGGACATTCAGTGACAGTGCCTATCTCCAGTCTATGTGCCGCCTATGCGCCCATGTTCAGCCTAGATGCAGCCTATGTGTTATTTAAGTTTATTTTGCCTAGATGCAGCCTATGTGCCCATTTGCAGCCTCACCTTCTCTCGTGGGGTGAGGGAATCACCGAGCCGTCATCTCCTGTTCATTCAGCGGCAGTCACATACACAGTCCCGCCTCCGCCATCGGCATTGGACCAGCTCCTGTGATAGAACACTGGTCCAATGCCGGTGGCGGTTGCGGGACTGTGTGTGTGACATTAGAGCCGAGTAAACAGGAGAGACGGCGCTCGGCGGCACTCGGCAGTGTTTGTTCCCCTCCGAGCCCAAGGTACCCTATCGGCGTGTAACGTGCACCCGTGATTTCCCCCCTATTTTCAGGGGAAAAAATTGTGCGTTATATGCCGATAAATACGGTAGCTACCAGTATGGTGTTACCGGCTTGTGGTGAAACTGGCAAATATGAATTTTCAAAATGGCCGCCTAGCTCATCAAGGTTCCTGGTTATTTGATACATACTGGTTGTCTCGCTAGTGGCATTGGTAGCTGGTAGGATGGTTGCAATCCATAGAGATTCTCCTAAAACCAAGAACCAAAATGTTATATATTGCAGCTCACCAGTCCTTAGATGTGTTGGCTGAATTAGTTTTCTTTAATGCCACGCACACACAACCCTTTTTCGGGTTCTAAAACCCCTAACCCACAGTCCCTTCCACTCGTACAGTTTTAAAACCCCTTATAGTACAGTTTAGGATGTACCACTCTTTGTTCTCCTTTTCTTTCCCTTTTATCCCTTTGTCCTAATTTCCTGTTTCTCTCCCATCCCTATTTCTTGTTCTCTCTCTTATACTTTGTCTCCCTTTTTTTTTTGTCTTTGTTCCTCCCCCTCTTTTCCTCTCCCTTCCATGTATTCTCTGTTTTTATTTCTTCTCTTACTCCTTGGGGGGTTTTGGGATCAGTGACAAGGCTGGTGGGGGGAGTTCTGATCAGCCAAATTAGGTGCCCTTGATCAAGGTCATCTGCTGATCTGAGAACTGTAGTGGGGCCTTTTAATGGCAACTCTGATCTCTGATCACAGGTAGTGTTACTCACTGTGTTTCATAGCAGTGGCACCTATTCCAAAATCAGGAGATGGGGTCTCCTCCAGCTCCTCCCACTTCACATTCCTCACCAGTCAGTTGACCTCTAATCTCTGCCCCCCAGCCATGCTATTAACTGAAAGGAGTGGCTTTGAAGAGGCTGAGTGGGTGGCCTTGGGCTCCAGGGACAGCCCTGCTGGGCGGGGAGAGCAGTGTGGGATTCAGGAACAGCCCTAAATTTGGTGACCCCTGGCAAATCATCATTCGACCCCCAAGTTGAGAACCACTGATATAGAGGGTGGCGTGATAGAGGTGGCAGCACCCCTAATGGACGGGCCACCACTGACTTCTGTGATCTACAGGGGAAGTGCAGCCAAATAAAGCTTTGGCTATACTTCTCCTTTAAGAAAGAAGCCACAGCCAAGTAGAAAAGTCTGTCCACTCCCAGCTTGCAATAGAGAATGATCCTCTTTAGCAATGGTCTTTCTACAGAGGTCTGACACGCCTTCTGCTGAGTCAGACCTATAATACTACAAGCAGCAAAGCTCATGCTCCCTGCTGATTGGAGAGCTTTCGCTCTGACTCATCAGTGGGTGTGCCAGACCTTTGCAATAAGACCACTGCTTCCACCGAGTGGGCAAGGGTCATTCTGGGCAGCAGGCTGGCGGGGAAAGGCTGTTCTACTGTGGCTGCTTTCTACAGAAAATGAACTGTATGACTTTTTTTTTGCACATCTTGTGTTCTCTATGCACGTGGAACGTATTATAGCTCTATTTTAAACTGAAAGTTCAATTGGGCTTCAACCGTGTGTTCGATCAGAGTCACAGAAAAATGACTCAATTTCCAGCGTAACACTTAAGCATAAATGAATTTCATTGAATTTTAGTCTTCATTGCCAGGGACTGTCAACATTGTGACATTTGCTTTAGCTCTTCCAGAAACGACATTAATAGTTTGCTGTAACATTATTAGGATTTTTAGATGTAATAATGACGCTTCAAAAAAAAAAAATGAATACACTCCATCTCTTTAAGTCGGCACGGAAAAAAAAAATTGGCACATGAGTACACTTCGCTGCTAAAAACCGGCGTATCGGAAACAATCGCATGTCTCATCAATATACACCCATCGGCCACTTTATTAGGTACACCCGATCAAGTGCTTAGTAACACAAATTGCTAATCAGCCACACATGGCAGCAACTCAATGCATTTAGGCACCTAGACGTGGTGAAGATGACTTGCTGAAGTTCAAACTGAACATCAAAATGTGGAAATAAGAGGTCATTTGGCACCAAATAGTGTTTCCATGGCAAATTAAAGCACGTGGTATAAATACAACAAACAAAAGTCACTGCCCCTACCTATGACTAGTCTAGATAAGGAGCACTGGAAAGGGCACATGTACATACAAAAACATAGAATATCCAGGCTCAAACTTACCGACCAATCAGCAACCAACCAAATAAACCTGTCTAACAGTGTGCATTAAAAGCAGAGGTTTAGTTGCTGTTGTAGTTATAGTTAGAACTGCAGTACACAGAGAGCCTAGTTATAGTTAGGACTGCAGTACACAGAGAGTCTTGACGGGGCCTGCAGCTTACACATGCATTTGCAAATGCGTGCAACTAAACCTCTGTTTTTAACGCACACTGTTAGACAGGTTTATTTGGTTGGTTGCTGATTGGTCGGTAAGTTTGAGCCTGGATATTTTATGTTTTTGTAAAGCACGTGGTAGGCATGCATTCTTAAAGGGGTTGTAAAGTTATTTTTTTTATTTTATTTAAATAACAAACATGTTATACTTACCTCCACTGCGCAGCTCGTTTTGCACAGAGTGGCCCTGAACCTGGTCTTCTCGGCTCTCCACGCAAGGACTCAACTCCTTAATGCAAACAAGATTGCATAGTGTTGAGTTCCTGCGGGCGCGCTCCCGTGATACGAGCCTATGGCTGCACTGCTTTCAATCCATCCAGTGTAGCCAATCAACGGACAGGGGATGTCAGAGGATGTCGGGGGCGAGCGCGGGACTTTCGAAGGGTCAGGTAAGTATAACGGGGGCTCGGGAAGGGGGGGGGGGCAGTATTGTCGGTTGTTTTTTTCACCTTAATGCAAGGTGAAAAAACATTTCCCTTTACAACCCCTTTAGGTTCATTATATTGATATAACTACATGTATAATGGTGTCTTGTGACATACAATGTTCAAATTTGCTATTGTAACAAACCTTTATAATGCAATTTTCTCATGACTGTTATTTATTTTTTAGCACTTTAAACTAAATTTAACATAAACTTCATGCGACACTTTGAACAAATTCCTGAAGAGGCTCTTTGAGCGAAACATGTAGAGTATCAAGTAGTTGTATATGATCTTTAAAATCCAAGGAAAGAAGCTCTACTTACGGACCAGCCTGCGACCAATTAAATCATCCTGTCCAATGCCGCGTACACATGATCAGAGATTCCGACAACAAAAGTTCGATGTGAGCTTTTGGTCGGAAATTGTGTGTAGGCCCCACCAGACCTTTTCTGCCAGAATTTCCAGAGAGCTGGTTCTCAATTTGAGAGCTGGTTCTCAATTTTTCCGACAAGAAAAGTTCTTGATGGAAAATTCCAAAACGTCTGTAGGCAATTCCGACGCACGAAAAAACACGAATGCTATGAATCAATTTGACGCATGCTCGGAATCATTGAACTTCATTGTTCTCGGCTCGTTGTACGTGTTGTACATCATCGCGTTCTTGACGATCGAAATGTTGTGTGACCGTGTGTATGCAACGCAAGTTTGAGCCAAGATTTTGTCGTAAAAAAAATCCACGGTTTTCTTGTCGTGTGTACGCGGCATTAAAAGGCACCCTATATATATATATATATATATATATATGTTCCGATGACTTTTGCAGCAATCCAGGCACGAACAGTGGCTACATCAGATCAATTATTGATGCATCTCACTCAAAGTGCTTAAGTAATGCATGGAATGTTCTTGTCGTAGAGTCATTTGATGGAGCTCACAGGTCTATCTATTAGGTCTACGTCTACCGCAAACCTCCCTCGATGGTTTACGGCTCCTTGTTGTACATTATATCAGTGTTCTAGTGGATGCTGAAGGGAACGTTAGGGCTGCGAGTGGTGCATTGTGCCAGAAAAAAAAACCTGACACTTCTATAACAAGATCCTCCTCGTCTTGCTTTGCTTTGTTTCGGCTCAGTGTTGGACGTCTAAGGAGCAAGGGGCCAGTGATGTTGCAGGAACGGGGCTTCTGCTTTTTTTTCCCCCTAATTAGCGCTAATGCTATGAAGGTTGTTCTCTTGCCCTGACTGAGGAAAATGATAATTAATATGGCAAGAAGACGATGAGGAGACAGACGGAGGGTTCAAGGCCAGCATGGGCGCCTCTGACCCCTGGGTCAAGTGAAACAGGATGAGGTGGGGGGGTGTGTGTGGGGGTTGGTTGGGCAGAGAAAAGCTGCATCTATAGCACTTAGAAGACAATGAGCTACCTTGCATTATAGATTCACAGCTCCAATCTGCTGCACTGAGAGCAAATCAAGTTGCGGAGTCCTGCGCGCGGCCTCTGTTCAGTTGCTCCCTTTTACTCGGCACACAATCAAAAAGAGCTTTGTGAGCCATTCAGTGTCAGGAGGCTTCTCCGTGCACGTTCAGTCACAGGGAGCACCGGCTTGTCACATTGCCTGAATCGTATCTCTTTCATTGCGTATTGTGCGTCTCACTTCTGAGGACGGGAGAGCCACGATCCTTTTCATTGCGACGCTCTTCAGCTCGGCACAAAGCACGAGAAATGCGTGGGTCAGCATCCTTCATACCTGCCTGAGAGCCAGTACTCTGCTAGCTCGTGGCTGACTTTTCTTTTCCTGAACATCTATGGCATGAATAAATCTCAGATTTACCAAGGCTTTCCTGACAGACCTTGGCGCTGTTTGCTTTCACTTGAAATGAAACTTTAGTGCGCTACACCTTTTCGGTTAAGGTTTACGTGGAGGGCACATGGGGTAACTGTGGAGGGCACAGGGGAACACCGTAGGTGGGGGGCACAAGGGGTCACCTGCACTGGCTGCCGCACCGCCCGCTCCCGCCTCTCGCAAAGGCGGCCTCATCTGATGCCTGCAATACCACTCGCAGCGCACTGCTCCCCGCCAGCCCCTCCTCTCGTTCATCCCAGGTGATGTCATGTATAAGCACCTGGGGTGGACGGGAAGGAAGAAGAGGCTGGCGGGGAGCAGTGCGCCGTGCAAAGTAGTATTACAGCCGCTTCCATCCTGAATCCCCTGCTAGATTGGGAGTCCGAGCTTCTCACAGGACTGGCCCTCGGGCGGTGCCCTATGGGTCAGTCCGCCCCTGCATGAAGGTAATTTTTGAGGCAATATATTGTTATGCTCGCCTTTCCATATTAGATTATCCTATGTAGCCAAAATGTTGTCAAAACCTGACCATCACTCTTTTGTATACAGCTGAACGTATCTGAGGAAGAGCGTGTGTCCCCCGAAACGTATCAGCAATGTGGTCAGGCTATGGGACACCTTAACTATATCGCGATTTGATGTATTATTATTGTAGCGCTACTCCCGTAGGTGCTGCTGGTAATTGCGGTCCATATCCCACCTTGCACAGCCAGGCATGCAAATTTCTAGACACACTTGGTCAAGAAACAGTCCTTGCACTTTGTTTTGTTTTAATAAGGGAATAGAACTTGGTTGGGTATAGGGTGCATATGGGATGCCCACTCAATCAGAGAAATATATAGGGACTGAAGACTGAACTATATACACTCCTGTACAGGCGGCCCCCGAGTTACGAATGTGCTAGGGACTGTAGGTTTGTTCTTAAGTCGAATTTGTTCGTGAGTCGGAACAGTACCTTTTTTCATGTTGTGTTAAAATATGACCACCGTCAAAAAGTGACCACGTATGCGCAGAACCGCAGAGACGTCACGCCGCCTCCCGTTTGTAAGTAGGAGTCGTTCGCAAGACGGATGTTCATAACTCGGGGGACTGCCTGTATATACAACGTCTTCTCTTTCACCTCCAGCACACATACACTTGTTTGCAGACTTTCACTCCCAGGACCAGCTAGCACTGTTATAAAGAGTCTGACACTGGCTCAGCCAGACCCAACGTAAATGCCCTTTGCAGGCAGGGACCACAGGCCCCTATGGTGTAAGCAAAAAATAGATAGTCCTTAGTGCTAGCTGTCCCACATGTGGCTACTGCTCCCAGTACCACCTCTTTAGGCCCTGCCAGCCCTCCTGGCTGCTGCTGCCTCTTTCTACTGCATGAGCTGACCCCGCTCTATCATTTTACGTGGCCTACCACTTTGTGGCTGAGTTGCTGCTGTTTCAGTTGCTTCCATTTTGTTATAATACCACTAAGGCTGCATTCACACCTGAGCGTTTTGTGAAGCTCCAAAACGCTAGAGGGGAAAAAATACATTATTCTCTATGGAGATGGTTCACATCTCCACTCCAAAATGCCTGATGCCAAACGCCTGAAGCTCAAACAAGTTCTGGACCCTTTTGTGTCGCTCGAATTGAGCGTATTTGAGCGTTTTTCTGTTTTTAACATTGGTGACCCTAGACCTGTCCAAATTCGTGACAAAAAACTCGGTAAAAAACTCTGCAAAAATCGCGGCAAAACGCTACGCTCAGGTGTGAATGCAGCCTAACAGTTGACTGTGGGATATTAGGTAGCAAGGAAATTTCACGGATGGACTTATTGCACAGGTGGCAACCTATCACGATACCACACTTGAACTCATGGAGCTCCTGAGGGCGACCCATTATTTCACAGTTTGTAGTAGCAGTCTGTATGTCTAGGTGTGGGATTTTATACACCTGTGACCATGGAGGTGATTGGAACGCCTGAATCAAATGATTTGGAGGGGTGTCCCAATACTTTTGGCAATATAGTGTATGTGGACAAATTAGTGATTCCAGGTGTTACTTGTGAAGGATACTGTTAATGCTACAGACATTTGCACTTTTATAACAGCTACCGGTAGTAGGTAAGGATAAGCACAATTAATAAGAAGTGTAGGACCAAAGGAATAGTTATTTGGGTCACCAGCCAACTATCGCTACATAACTCCTCCTTTGAGTCCTAGAGCGGGAACTAGCTGTTTAGCCCACCACTAGGGAGCACTACATATGCCCCAATGTGGCTGCCAACAATGGATAGATATTACATAGCTCCCAACTGTCCCTGATTTTGGAACAAAGTCCCTCTGTCCCTCTTTCCTCTTCATTTGTCCCTCATTTCGGTCTGCTCTATATAGTTGTATACAAAAAAATGCACTACTTGTCTATCAAAAAGTGTTTCACCTTCAGTCTTTCATCCAATTTCTAAATTGCTGGATCTGTAAATTCCAAAAGCCAATATAAAGGGATAGTAGTGGTAAAAAAAGTACTTGTTGTTGTTTGCACAATTCTCCTTAAAGGGGGACATGGCGGGTGTCCTCTGCCTAAATACTTTTGCTAATAGGTGTCCCTCATGACCATGTCAGATTGCCCGGGACAGTCCCACATTTTGCAGGTATGTCCCGGGCACATTCATTCCAGGACAATACAGTGTCCCGGAATGAAACTGACACAATAACCCCCCCCCCCCCGCCGGGGCCAATCTGATGCCCTTAAAAGAAGGCTGCCACATCACCGCTTTACTCACTGACAGTACTTGTCCTGGCTGGGAATGCCTGGAGGAGCACAGTCCCCGCCCCCCTGCTTGTGATTGGAGAAATCATAAATCCCGCCTCTTGTGTCCAATCGCTGCACTGTGATTCGTTACAACACAAGCTGATTTTTGGGAATGGTAGTTTGAAAATGTGGTCACCCTAAGTCCAACCTCGGTGTGCTTTGGCAGTGGTGACGCTGGCTTCCAACATTTTATGTTCATTGATCAGTGTTCTCTATCAGGTGTCACCACTTCTTCTACTGTTTGTATCCCTCAAAAGTTTAAACAAAAGATAGAAATCATAGCCAAGTATAATAGGGTGAGCAAAAATGATGCTTCCATCTGTAAAACATTGATTGTGCATGAATGGACTTGAAATGTTATCTGCACTAAACATCAAAGCATTTCGTTAGTTGTATCTCACAGTTTAATATGCAGATCAAGCTTCAATCTAATGTTTATCAGTGAGACCGGAAACCAAGCAAAAGAACAGGTTAAACTTCTACCGATAAAATATGCTACCATGTGGGATACAGTGGTGGCTGGTGCTCAAAATTTTTTGGGGGGGGGGGGGCGCAAATGAAAAAAAAACAAAACAATTGCAGCCTCACTGTACCTATCAATTGTCACCACTGTGCCATGCCATCAAATGCAACCACTGTGCCATGCCATCAAAACGCAGCCACTGTGCCATGCCATCAAAACGCAGCCACCGTGCCATGCCATCAAAACACAACTACTGTGCCATGCCTTAAAACGCAGCTACTGTGCCATCAATTGTCACCACTATGCCATCAAACACAGCCACTGTGCCCCCAATTGTAGCCATTGTGCCCCCAATTGTCGCCACTGTTCCCCCAATTGTCACCACTGTGCCCCCAATTGTCACCACTGTGCCCCCAATTGTCACCACTGTGCCCCCAATTGTAGCCACTGTGCCCCCAATTTTCACCACTGTGCCCCAAATTGTAGCCACTGTGCCCCCAATTGTTGCCATTGTGCCCCCAATTGTTGCCACTGTGCCCCCAATTGTCACCGTGCCCAGTACCCGCCCTGGCATTTACCTTTATGGCTTCTACATCCCTCAATGTCCCTCGTCCCGCCCTCGATGACGCTTCAGCCAATCAGGTTACCTGATTGGCTGAGACGCCTGTCAGTCTTATCCTCGGACGCACGGCCGGTACATCCCGAGGATGAGCTTCCGGAAGCCAACTACAGCCTCAGGGCCGCTGGCCCTGATAGGCACTTCCCCACAGCCAGTCAGCTGCCGCTATTCAGCTGACTGGCGCTCAATCTCTGGTCAGCTAAATAGAGGGCGGCAGCGGCGAAAATATCGGTTAGTATTCCGCAACTGGGCGGGGGGGGGGGGCGCTGCTTCAAATTTTGACTGTCCTATCATCCTGGACCACAAACCTTCCCCAGTGTTCTATATGTTTTTTTGCACCATTGGCATGGTTATATCTTCTTAGTCCTCTCCATAAAATTTTCCGAAATTTGTGCTTACAGTAGAACTATAGGCAACACTTTTTTTTTTCCATTTTGGATAGAGTAAGGGAGGGTTATAGCCCCTGTCAGTTTATTTTTTACCATCCCTGTCCCATAGCAGAGATTTCCCTTCACTTCCTGCCCCATGGCAAAACAGGAAGTGTGAGGAAATCTATGCAAATCAAGGGAATCCATTGCCGCCCCAGGCCCTCAGAACTAGTGTCCTCACTCAAACATTTCAGGGCGGGTTTTAAACAGCAAGGGGTGTTGCCTTGACAGGAAGGGGTGGGCCATATTTAAATTAGGGGGTGCACGAGTTTAGTCAGGCCTAGGGCAGCACAAAACCTTAGTACACTACTGGGTTGCGCATGCATTTCTGACCATTCTTCAGTTTTTATGGACAGTACATGAGGTATAAAACCTCCAATAAACAGGAACGTTTGTGACACCACAGGGTTCCTTTTTAGGCCAGAAGCTGATCCAAAAGAACATCCTATGGCAGTTGGATTTTGCATACACTTCTGACCATTCTCCAGGAACCTGGATATGAGGCACTATTTCTCCCACTGACACCAACAATGGGGCACTATATCTTCCATGGATACCAATGATGGGATACTATTCCTTGTACTAATAGGGGGAATACTCCTCCTATTGACCACCAACCCTGAGGCCATATCTGTTCTCACTGATGCTGGGCCCGTGACATTTTCTGCCCCTGCTGGCCACAATCCGGCCCTCCTAAAGTCTGAAGTGGCCCTTTGTTTGAAAAGTTTGGAGACCCCTGCTCTAGAGCAACTGCGCCTGCAAAGTGCACAGTCTATTTGACTTTAGTAAATCCCCCCTATGTGCTTATAGATCCTTTTAAATACAAATATTTAATTGAAACTTTTACATTTAAATTTTTTAATTTTTTACCTTCATTTCTAAACTTTACAATAAAGGAATCACGTTACAAGCAGATTACACAAGATTACATAAAGCAATAGCAGACAGCTGCTGTCTAGTCCAGACAAGCTTGTGAATCTTACATCATTACTTGTATGTCAAATCAGACAGATTCTGGCAAAATTTAAAAGAATTAACAAACAATATTTAAAGGAATGCATCACCTTTTTTTTTATCAAACGGCGCGCTAATAGATGATGCATTGAAACTCAACTCCGGCTCATGGAATTGTTCTAAAAAAATCGAACAGCCCTTTGGGCGTTTTAAATTAAAAGAGCTACTCCGGGCTGCAATTCTTTCCCTATCTCCACCATTTCTCCCAACAGTCCCTGATTTCAAGGGACTGTCCCATATTTCAGGGGACTGTCCCGTATTTCGAGGGACAGTACCGTATTTCGAGGGACAGTACCGTATTTCGAGGGACAGTTCCGTATTTCGAGGGACAGTTCCGTATTTCGAGGGATTGTCCCGTATTTTGAGGGACAGTACTGTATTTCAAGGGACAGTTCCGTATTTCGAGGGATTGTCCCGTATTTTGAGGGATCGTCCCGTATTTCGAGGGACAGTACTGTATTTCAAGGGACAGTTCCGTATTTCGAGGGACTGTCCCGTATTTTGAGGGATTGTCCCGTATTTTGAGGGATCGTCCCCTATTTCGAGGGATCGTCCCGTATTTTGAGGGACAGTACCGTATTTCAAGGGACAGTTCCGTATTTCGAGGGACTGTCCCGTATTTCGAGGGACTGTCCCGTATTTTGAGGGACAGTACCGTATTTCGAGGGACTGTCTCATATTTCCCGATCTTTCAAAAAGTGTTTTCTGGTGCTAAATCTTTCATTCAATTTCTAAATTGCTGCATTTGTAAATTTCAAAAGTCAATATAAAAGAATAGTAGTGGTAAAAAGAAAAAAGAAAAAAAAAAGAAGCACTTGTGTTTACTAATCTTCTTTTTTTTTTGTATAATTGTCCTTTGCTTTGACTACTTCCAGTCCAGGCCATTTCTGACACTTTTTGTTCACATGTAACAATTAGTATTTTTTTCTAGAAAATTATTTAGAACCCCCAAATATTTTTATATATTTTTTTTAAAGCAGAGGCCCAAGAGAATAACTTGGTGGGCTTTGCAATTTTTTTATATCACGCGATGTTTTGCATACATTTGATATTTTTGAACGTAATTTTCTTGGAAATGTTTTTTTTTATGTAAAAAAAAAAAAAAAAAACACAATACATAAACCATTTATTTTTGTAAAATATAAAAGATGAAGTTACTCCAAGTAAATAGATACCTAACATGTCACGCTTTAAAAAAAGTGCACGCCCGCGCAATGGCGACAAACAACGTACATTTTACTATCCATAGGCGCAGCCTTTACAGGTTACCATTTTTTTAAATTATTATTATTTATTATTATTATTATTATTATTTTACGCTGTTGCTTTAACCACTTCCATACCGCAGTACATCATATGAGGTTATGGACATTAAGTGGAGATGTCTGGATGATGGGTGCAGCTACAGGCATCATTCAGATATCATTCTTTTCTGCCCACATGTGATTGAGAGCCTCAACGCTGTAGTTTCCTTATGAGACTGTGTGGAGGGAAAAGTGCCCCTTCCTTCAACTGAGATCTCAGATTATACTTGGCTCTCTTCTATGCCCCATTGTTGGTGTCAGTGGGAGGAATAGCACCTCATCATTGGTGTCAATAGGAGGAATGATGCCCCATTGCTGGTGTCCGTGGGAGGAAAAGTGCCCTATCATTGGTGTCAGTGGGAGGAAAAGTGCCCTATCATTGGTGTCAGTGGGAGGAAAAGTGCCCTATCATTGGTGTCAGTGGGAGGAAAAGTGCCCTATCATTAGTGTCAGTGTGGGGAAAAGTGCTCTATCATTGGTGTCAGTGGGAGGAAAAGTGCCCTATCATTAGTGTCAGTGTAAGGAAAAGTGCTCTATCATTGGTGTCAGTGGGAGGAAAAGTGCCCTATCATTAGTGTCAGTGTAAGGAAAGGTGCCCTATCATTGGTGTCAGTGGGAGGAATAGCACCCCATGATTGTTTTCAGTAGGAGGAATTATGCCCCATTGTTGATGTCAGTTGGAAGATGAATAGTGGCTCATCAGTGGGAGAAATAATGCCCCAGGGGCCAAATGAAGGCAAGAAAAGGGGCACTTCTTGTCCCCGGGCTACAGTTTGGCGACCTCTGTTTTCTGTTAGTGGGCACAATCAGGAAAGGGAATGGCAACGTCCACTAAAGAAAAAATAATTGAAAATGGAACAAGGGTCACATTTTAGTCCAGTCCTGTTCCTGGAGAGCCCATAGGGTCTCCTTCACCCCTGTGGAGGGCAGAAGAACTTCCCATCACTAGGGATTAGGGATGAGCTTCAAGTTCGAGTTGAACCCAAGTTTGACTCGAACATCGGCTGTTCGACCGTTCGCCAAATTTCAAACATTACGGGCCAGTCGCGCCAAATTCGAGTGGCGCGTCACGGCCCATATTTCGGCACCGTAGTGCATTGCTGGCTGATGATTGGCCAAGCATGCACTATGACCCACATGCTTTGGCTAATCACAGCACGGAAAAAACGGAGAGCCATAATTGGCCAAAGCTCTGGCCCGAACCAAACCGGGCAGTGTTCGGCTCATCCCTACTAGGGATGTTAAAGCCTCGGAGGATAGGCTTGTACTAGTGACTTTCTGGAAATATGCTGACCTTGAAGACAAACCCCCATGCTTGTTCCACATGAAGAGTTCACATAAATCATAGGGACTTTCTCCTTACACCTTCATCCCACCTTTTAGTTACTACCTGGAGTCTTTAACGTTACCCTCCACCCTCCATTGACTAGATGTGGCTTGAGGTTGATAGGGATTATCTTCCATCCGTAAAGGAAACTTATTTGTCAACGTTAATGTAGCATTTAATGTTTATTGCTGGTATCATTGTAAATTAGAATTGCTAATGAGTCATTGTTTTATCAATTAGTGTAAATTAGTGCTTATTGTATATATATTTATATGTAGTTTGCATGGCCAGGGGGCATTTAACGCTGATATCTAGGGCTATATTAATGGTGACTAACACACTTTAAAAAAAATAGCATCTCTCCAGAAGGTGACAGATGGGCCCTGAAACACATGAACTCACATATGTCCTGAATACATTATATAAATACATAAGCCCCATGTTAAGTGTGATTGTTAATTGCCTAAACACGCTTCTTGTAAGGAGGACTTTATTTTATACATATATATATATATATATATATATATATATATATATAGCATGGTAGTAGTTCTTACAGCTGAACTTCAACTGTCAACTAAAAGATCCCCACTTCATACAGTAATGCCCCGTACACACGATCGGTTTTTCCATCGGGAATAAACTCGGATGGGTTTTTCCGATGGAATTCTGCTCAAGCTGGCTTGCATACGCACGGACACACCAAATTCTGACCGCCCAAAACGCGGTGACCTTCCACAACTAGGACGAGCCGAGAAAAATTAAGTTCAATGCTTCCGATCATGCGTGTTTTTTCTCTGTCGGAGTTCCATACAGATGAATGGAATTTACAATAGAACATGTTCTCTTTCTAATTCCCTCGGAAATTTCCGACAGAAAAAGTCCAATAGTCGGAATATCCGATCAAAAAATTCCGTCTGACTTTTTACATCGGAAATTCCGATCGTATGTACGAGGCATTAGGGTTCAATGCCCGTTTAGTCAAAAAGGGTATAAAGCAAAATGATACCTACAACACCTTTGTCCACTTACAAAGAAATGAGGGATCTATAATGTTTATCATAGGTGTATTTTAAATGGTAGAGACAGAATATCAACCAAAAAAAACAAACACACAACACAAATGTTATAAATTGAGTTGCAGTTCAGTGAGTAAAATAAGTATTTGATCCCCTTAGTAGTTGGTGGAGAAACCCTTGTTGGGAAGCACAGAGGTCATCAGGTCTCCACACATCTCAGGAGGGATTTTGGTCTCCTCTCTTCTTTACAGATCTTCATCCTTAAAGGTTTTGACTGCCGTTTTGGCAACTCAAAGTTTCAGCTCCCTATGTAAAGTTTCTATAGGATTAAGGTCTGGAGACTGGCTGGGCCACTCCATGACCTTACTGTGCTTCTTCTTGGGACACTCCTGTGCAGGGGCGGACTGACAACTCATTAGGCCCCCGGCCAATAGAAGATTATGGGGCCTCCAGGCTTACAGATGGCCACCAAGCCAGGTGGCAGTACAGAGGCGGGGAAGCTAAAATCTCGGGATTTTTAATCAAAAGCATGTAGGTTTTGGACATATCAGGGACAGATGTAAAAAAAACACAGATTTTTACATACTGTCCCTGGTTTTAATGAGCCTGGCAACTCTCATGTGGCCCCCTAATGGCATGGGGCCCTCGGGCAGTGCCCAAGTTCCTCAATGGTCAGTCCGCCCCTGCTCCTGTGTTGCCTTGGCGGTATGTTTTGGGTCATTATCATTCTGGAAGACCCATCCATGAACCATCTTAAGTTTTATGGTTGAGGGATGAAGGTTCTCATCCACGATCTTACAATACATGGCCATGTCCATTGGCCCATTAATGTGTCAAAGTCGACCTGCAACACCCCTCCCCCCCCCCCACACACACACACTTTGGATTTTATGTCTGATGTTTACAACCACTTTGACGGTATCCTCAAATCTAGAATGAAAAGGAGGAAGCCTCTTTCAGGTGAGAGATAACATGAATACCCGAATCCTACATGAAATTACATCCTACCTTTAAGGCAGGGATGGGCAACCTCGGCCCTCCAGCTGAGGTGAAACTACAAATCCCATCTTGCCTCTGCCTCTAGAAGTCATGCCTGTGATTGTTGGGGTCTTGGAATGTCTCATTGGACTTGTAGTTTCACCACAGCTGGAGGGCCGAGGTTGCCTATCCCTGCTTTAAGGCTTGGTTCACATCTAAGCCGTGTGCGGTTCACAGCAGGGGGTCCGGTTTGCCCCTGTTCACCATATCAGGTCTGATTTCAGGTCAAATTTTTGGATGAATTTGGACCTGAAATGGACCAAAAGAACAAGAAAAGACCCCCCCCCTCCTCTTGAATGGGACTTTGAAAGCCACAAAACTGTTTGTATCAAAAAGTAGTTTATTATTACGTAAAAGATCAAGAGAAGTGATCTACATTAAAAAACGTTAAGCTATGAGTAAGCACTGAGTATCAGTGCGAAACATCAGCTGTGTATCCCGTTTTCACCTTTGCTGTGGATTGTAGTGTATTCCATTTTACCATTAAAGAACAATTGAGGAATCTTTTCCAGGAGTGCCACTGCCCAAATATTTTTTTTTTTTTTTTTTTTTGCGTTTAGTATGATGTACACTTAACAAAAAACAACATAAGACAAAAAATAACAATTCATGTGAAATGATAATGTTACTCTCCGATAGATGGTGGTCTCCAATACCTAAAGCGTTTCCAATTTCACACCTTCGTCAGGGGTATAGGATACGGAAAAGTATAGTCATAAATTGTTTTACTTGGCTAGAGGGGTTCCATGAAAAAAAGATAGTTGAGGCAACTGTCAGGGCGGGCATGCAAGTGAACGTCTGCCCAATATCACTGTGGGTTTCAGGATTAACGATTCCCAGGTGTGTATAGACCCATAAGAGGCAGCAAAACTGAAATCCAGTGGTAATTCTCGTACACACGACCGAGGAACTCGTCGGGCGAAACACATCGTTTTCCTCGATGAGTTCCTTGTTAGGCTTGTTGAGAGACTTGACAAGCAGTCTTTGCGTACACACTGTCAGAACCAAACCTCCTCGTTCTCAAACGTGGTGACTTCACCACATACTACGGCAAGGGAAGTTCAATTCCACTGGCACAACCCTTGGGTCTGCTTTTGCTAATCTCATGTTACTGCGTGTTCGGTTAAAGTTTGATAAGAGACATTTTCACTTTTCAGTCTGTTACAGCGTGACAAATGTGCTATTTCCATTACAAATACTACTTTTACCGAAGGTGCACAGGTTTCTTAGCATACACATGCTCGAGTTTCTTGTCGAAAAGCAGCCCGACGAGGAACACGATGAGCCAATTTGGACTCCCGTCGAGGAAAAAGAGAACTTGCTCTCTTTTTTGCTCGTCGAGTTCTTCGACAGTTTCCTCGATGAAAAGCGTACACACGACCGGTTTCCTCGGAAAAAAACTCTCCCACCAAGTTTCTTGATGGATTTTGCCGAGGAAAACGGTCTTGTGTACGAGGCCGTAGAGTGCAAATGATGTTGCTGCAGAAGATCTGAGCGGGGGGTTAGCTGGAGCCTTCAATGACGCTCCAAAGTCAGTGGGTAACACCCAGTAGTCCCTGTCTTCATATGTAAACCAAGTGTCTTTGGATCTGTTCGTGTAAATGGCGTCTAGCCTCCTTGCAGTGCCTGCAGTGAAATGGAACATAAGACACACAGGACCTGGTGCAAATTCACACTGGAGCCGCAGCGGAGATGTGTGAACCGGCTCCACAGAGAGCATGTCAAAATCTCCTGCTATTGCGATTTGGATGTGGGGAATTCGCACTAGTGTGAACCCAGCCTTAAACAATCGAGAGATCCAAGAGGGGATTAGATAAATCGATGGGTAAAGTAGAAAACCCCCATAAGCCCTTGTGCAGTTTATTAATCAGCTAAATTCATCACCAGACCGGCTCTCAGGCCTTCGCTGTCACGGGGGCATACAGCTGAGATAATATTTGTCAGCATGCCGCGGCTCTTGTCGTGTACATTAATCGATGGAAACATCTGTCCTGGTGGAGTCATGTTTGCCCATGGCTCAAGGAACACGTAAGTGAACTATAGACGGCCCTATATGCCCAAGGCTACAACGTCAAACAAAACATAGTACCCCCTATACCCCCGGTACGACACGCACAAAACAGTCCTCCAGCGTCCGACACTCACCCCCCTTCTTATTAATATGCTAAAATAACTCAGACAATTGTACGTGAATGCCGCTTCTCCGACATGGTCTGGTAATTATTGAACCAAGCCGTTTATCTACATCAGACCCCTATAGACAAACAGTTTAGCCACCACAGGGCTGCTTCATAGCCATGAGCCGGGGTCATGGAGCAGCTGGCTAGTGTTCAGCCCGCATCAGTCCAAGATGTGGTTTTGGAGGATGAATTCAGCATGGCTGTTAAGCTGTGCTTGCAATCTGGCCACTTCAATTAATCAAATTTATTTTTCCGTCTCTCTGCATATGCATGCGCTGGTGATGGTGGTGTTGGGGGGGGGGGGGGGAGTGGAGGCAGAAACCCTTTGACCTCTTGATGGAAGTGAACTTGCTTTGACAATGGACCGCCTTGGCTAGAGATAGAAGCAGAGAAAGGAGAGGATGGATAAAGAATAGGCAGGGATCAAAGAGCGAAGGAAAGTGGCAGAGAAATGAGAGTCAAGGAGATTTACTGAGAGCCGGAGAGGACGGGAGTGTGGGTGAGAGGGAAGGATTGCAAAGTCAATCTACGCAGACCAGACGGAGAGCTTTAATATATTAGTCCCTAAAAGTGTCACTGCACCCTTCCACAAAAGAAATGTAGCTGCATCACACCTAGTAATCATTGTCTGGGGGGGATTTACTGAAGGCAAACAGACACTTTATTAGGTACACCTGTTCTACTGCTTGGTAACACAAATTGCTAATCAGCCAATCACATGGTAGCAACTCAATGCATCTAGACATGGTGAAGACGGCTTGCTGAAGTTCAAACCGAGCATCAGAATGGGGAAGAAAGAGGGTTTATAGGGGTTGTAAAGCTTCATGTTTTTTCACCTTCCTATGCACTCTCCGGCCCCCCAGCTCCCCGTTTTACTAACTTGAATCCCAAATCTCCGTGGGAGCGGTCCCGCGATGGTTTCCCCCAGTTTGAGGCGGCTCTTCATTTGGTGATTGATAGCAGCGCAGCCATTGGCTCCCACTGCTGTCAATCAATGACGCAGCGCGCCAGGGGGCGGGACCGACTGATACACTTGGCGGCTATGGCCGCCACTGTATCACACGGGAGCGTGCCCACAAGCTAACCCCCTTGGGAGAGAGCTTCCCCGAAGGGCATTGGCTCTTGCAGGGAGGAGCCGAGGGACCCCAGAAGATGGGGATCACTCTGTGCACAGTGGAGGTAAGCATGGTATGTTTGTTATTTAAAAAATAAATAAAAAATAAACCTTTACAAACCCTTTAAGTGACATGGTGCCAGATGGGCTGGTCTGAGTATTTCTGAGATTTTCACACACAACCATCTCTCGGGTTTATAGAGAATGGTAGGAATAAGAGAAAATATACAGCGAGCGGCAGTTGTGTGTAGGAAAATGCCTTGTTGATGTCAGAGGTCAGAGGAGAATGAGTGCTGTGATTGGCCGGGCAATCTTCTGGGACCAGTGACATGTCCTAGGAGATTGCACGGAGGGGGCAGAGGTGATTTTCCTTCCGGTGCCGCGAAGCCCTGGGAGGAAGTGGGAGCTGGATGCCTCTAAAACAGGGGTCTCAAACAGGCGGCCGTCCAGCTGTTGCAGAACTACAAGTCCCATCATGCTTCTGCCTGTGGGAGTCATGCTTGTAACTGTCAACCTTGCAATGCCTCATGGGACTTGTAGTTTCTTAACAGCTGGAGGGCCGCCAGTTTGAGACCCCTGCTCTAAAAAGAGAAAAAGAGGGTGTCCGCTCCCCCCACCAAAAAAAAAAAAATGCCAAATGTGGCATGTCAGGGGGTCGCCTTCCCTTAAAGCGGAAGTTCAATTTTTGGGTGGCACTCTGCTTTAAGCCCTGATGAAGGGGGTGTGGAAGAGGGAAAGCGGGAGGGGAGAATGTAGTGGGTGGTGGGACTTTATATGAAACATCACATATGGGTAGGTTGAATCAAGAAAAAAGCATTTATTTATTAAATAGTATACTTAAACATAATACATTGGTGGCATCAATAAAAAATAAACGTTTGATACAGAAAATAGCATATAACATGATTGGTAATCACATACATAAAATATCACATGATTGGTAGTCACGTAATATCAAGGGTAACATAATAAAAGACACTATTATACATGATAATTGAAAAACCAGCAATGAGCCCAGAGATATAAAAAAAGATTAGTTTATGATTCAAACACATCAAAACACATGGTAGGTCCATGACTACTGAGGCATGACATCAACTAAAAGAGGGGCTCGGCACGTTTTGTGGTCTTAATCCACTCATCAGGAGCAGGCTATACAGTAGCGGCACCTAAAAAGATGAAGGGGGAGTTGATTTGACCCGCCGAAACGCTTTTAGAACAATACCAATAAATGCTTGTAAATGGGAAGTGTCTGCAAAGAGGAGATGAACATTGCTGACATGCAACGAAGGTTCTAAAAAGGAAAAACTGTGTTGTTCTCTGAAGGCAAATCGGTGACAATTGGTCATTATCCGCAGTACTTTAGGAAAATAAACTCCCATTCAGGTTGGGTTTATAGCTAATTTAACAGCAGGCCACACGGAGAGAAGCCCCAGTCATCTTTCCGCCCTCTTTACTAATGAATCACGATCACTTATAGAATCCCTTTGCTCTGCCCATTGCTTTTTTTTATTTTTATTTTTATATATGGAATCAGCAGCCAAAAGTACCTCCGTTCTTCTTATTTTTCCAATCTGAAGACTTTACGCCACACAATATAATGCAGCGGCGCCTACGGGAGCTCGGAAAAGAGCATCTACACTTCCAGCTCGGGCTAAATCCTTCCACCCAAGCGGAAGAAAGTGACTACATTTCTGCTTTTTACACGAGCCCTCAGACTCTTCCCGGCAGAGTGGTGTCCAGTTCCATTCAGGTGGAAGGGTTGCCTTTCAGTTCTTCAATCTCCTTGAGCATAAGTATCTAAGCATTGGGTTGGTTGTGGGGGGGGGTGGGGGGTTGCTGCTTCTGATAAAAGCAAGCATTTTGCCGTAAAAAATGAAAAGAAGAAGAATGAAGAGGGCACAAGGAGGGCAGAGCTCCTATTCCCCAGGCTGTGTCTTTGAAATGAAGGTCTAGTGTAGCCTACATAACCTTCTGCTGTTGCTTGTCTCCATGTTTCCCCCGCAACAAGTCCTCATGTAGGAAGGAGAGATCAAAGACGGCTTAATGTGCAGCTTGTTTTATTTCCTTTGCTTTCCACGACGTACAGAATGTTTAACAAACACTGCAAAAAAAAGAAGAGAACGCATTTAAAGGTCCAACAGACGGCACCCGGTGATGAGGCCTACAGTAAGGTGACCAGATTTTTTTTTACAAGTAATGACGGCAATCAGCGACTCTGCCTGTCGTTGCCCGCCTCACAGCCTGTCAAGTCTAAAACAGGCCTGTTAGATTTTGAAATTATTACTATTCTATGTGATTTCTGAGAATCAATATTTAAACATGGTAGTTTTGAGGGTTGTTGAGGACAGACAAGGTCAGTTGCAGGACACTACTGGCTGGATTCACATACCTGGGGGCATCTTTATGTGGGCGTAGCGTATCTTCTTTAGGTTACGCCGGCGCAACGTTGAGAGGCAAGCAAGGAATTCACAAAGCAAATACTCCCATTGTTGCGCCGGCGTACCGTATATTTGTCGCCGTAAGCCGACGTCATTCAAAGTAGGTGGAAGTGGGCGTGATACATTTAACCACTTAAGGACCCCCGCACGCACATATACGGCCACAGAATGGCACGTACAGGCACAAGGGCGTAAATTTACGTCCCCGCCTGAGTGCGGTTCGGGGGTCCCATCGGGACCCCCTCCGCGGCGTGCGGGGGTCCCCCTACCTCTGGGAGCGATCCGGGATCTGCGGGCGAATGTCCGTGATATCCGCCCCCCCGCGATCGCTCCCAGCCAATGGGAGCGCGCTCCCAGCCTGTCACTTCCTTTAGTGTCAGTGTGACAGGCAGTGTAAAAAACAGTTAGTGTTAGGTTCAGGATAGCCCCCCCACCCCCCCTAATAAAGTTTTAACCCCCTGATCACCGCCCTAGTTAACCCTTTCACTCCCTATTGCCAGCGTCACTAAGCGATCATTTTTCTGATCGCTGTATTAGTGCCGCTGTTCCCGCTAGGTAGCTATTTTTTTTTTATTGCGATTTTTTTTTTTACTAAAGACATGTGGCTAAATAAATTTTGGCCTAAATGTTTGACTAAAATTTAGTTTATTTGATTTTTTTTTTAACAAAAAGTAAAAAATAGTGTTTTTTTTTCAAAAATGTCGCTCTATTTTTGTATATAGCGCAAAAAATAAAAATCGCAGAGGTGATCAAATACCACCAAAAGAAAGCTCTATTTGTGGGAAGAAAAGGACGCAAATTTTGTTTGGGAGCCACGTCGCACGACCGCGCAATTGTCTGTTAAAGCGACGCAGTGCCGAATCGCAAAAACACCTTGGGTCATTTACCAGCGTATTGGTCCGGGTCTTAAGTGGTTAAATGAAGCGTGACCCCATGCAAATAATGGGCTGAGCTTCAAACAAGTACTAAAAATGAACGGCGCATGCGACGTATCTTGGACGCATCCCAGTGCACATGCTTACAGTCACGTCGAAATAACTGCCTAAGATACGTCGAAACACTGCCTACGAAGTGAACGTAACCTACGCCCAGCCCTATTCACGTACTACGTAAACGGTGTACACAACGTAAAATTTGACGGCGTTCGTTCCCTCGTCCATACCTTTGCATAGGTTGCGCCTCCTATATGAGGAGTAACTTTACGCCAGGCGTAACCCTTACGCAAATCGCTTAAAACATGCGCCGGGCGCAAGTACGTTCGTGAATCGGCGTATCTTACTCATATGCATATTTAAAATGGGAATGCCAGATGCGTCCAGCGTAACTATGCGCCCACGATACGCCGGCGTAGGTAAGTTACGTTGGGCGGCTAAAGCCTATTTTACGACGTCTCTAGCTTTGGGAATCGGGGCATAGATACGACGGCGCACATTTGTACTTACGACGGCGTATCTCAAGATACGTCGGTGTAAGGCTTTGTGAATCCGGGCCTACATCTATTCTTGAAGTTCTATGTCAAGACAATGGGTGGAGATATGTTACTTAAATATACTCAAGTGGGTGTTACGGTTGTGAAAGTAACATCACCACCTTTCTTGGAGCTAGTCTAAATGTAAATATGCTTAGCTCAGCTTTAAAATCAGTATAAGTATCCATGTTGTTTGGGTAGCTAGGGAGGACCTCGGGGGTCACCTGACCCTGCAGAGAGATGGGGGTAGGAAACCCGACCCTGTTGGAAGGGACCTCTCCCAGCAGAAAGATGTATACCAGCATATCTTGCCTCCGTCAGAAACCTTCTGAATTACCATCTTGCCAGCTGTAACTATGTAAGCATTGTCGTTTTGCTTGTCAATTTTTGAAGAATAAACTTTGTACTATTTGGAAGAAAACCTGAGTCTTGAATATTGGGAACGAAGCGCTTTGGAATGAGACACTATTGACATTACACATGACACGTGTCAAAAATGACCCCTCTTCCACATTCAACAAGGCCATACACGATCGAATTTCAAATGAATTTTCTATTTGAAGTCAGAAAGGTTTTTTTTTGTGAACCTATGATGCCTCCATTGGGTTTAAAAAATTGGGCCAAACAAGCCTTCATGTTACTACAGAAAATAGTTTACGTGGCCAGGAATCTTCTTTTCTCACCAGGAATTTTTATTTTCTATTACATTTCTCGCACGATTCTCCCATCACTGATTAGAAAATCGTTTGTTTTTCCAAAAATTTCCAACATGTCAGAATTTCTCAAATTTGATTGCCGCACGAAAATCGGATGTTGCGGCAGCCCCCACTAATGGTGCGAAATGGGAACGAAAATTCTTAGATAAGATTTTCAAAAGAAAATTCTTTCGAAATTCGAACCGTGTAATGGCCGGCATTACTCTCTGGGCCCCGGCTACTACTTGGGTAGGGGAGCGGAGGAAGATCACTTGCCAGGGAAGGCAAGGAGATAAGCAGGCAAACGGCTGGCCGGGACTTCAGCCAAGGCAGAAGAACATGCGAGCGGAGCTTAATGGGCATGCACCCGAAACTGAAGAAATATTCCCTCCGCTCCGACCAGCACATGATCATCAGAAAGGGGCACAGAAAAATGGGAAAAAAATACACCCCCTAAGCTAATAGGAGTGAAGGAGAGGGGGGGGGATAATTCAGATTATTTTTTTTTATTCTGCACTGTCTTTGAAATTGCCCCAGCCCCTGTTCAAATCCAATCCAGGGACAAAACCGGGGACAGACTTGTTCTGGGGACGGTGTCCTCAATCTGAGGACTGTCCCCTGAAACCAGGGATGTCTGGTCTCCCTAGCCTACAGCCCTCCCGCTAGGCTTTGAGGCCTTCAACTGCCACTGCTCTCTAAAGATCCAGGTTAGAGCCAACGTCTAGACTTGTATACCTTTCCTCATCGCCAGCCTGGCAGCGATTAACTCTTTCAGAAATGCGGTCTCATTAGGCAAGGTTATAGGCAATGTTTTTGAGGAACGCGGTAATTAGCAGTGATGCGGTGCAACAATTACTGTTGTTGCATCTTCCCAGTACAAACATGACCCCGTCGAGCGGTAATGCTTTTAACCCTTCATCTGAAGGGGGTGGACGGGGTTAGCGCTGTTCTGCCGCTATACATTCCTCTTAATTGTGCCTGCATTCCTCACCGCGACACAAGGGTCTACTACCTCCATTCACAGCACCACTTGGCACGTCTATAAAAAGGCACTTTGGACCCAAGGGCCACACAAAGCTCTTTTGTTGCATGTTTATGTCTGTGTTTATAGGATCACACAGCACATTGTCTATTATCAACTGCTCCACTCCACCTTCAGTCTGTATTAGTAACGATTACCTAATTGCTTTATGGCCCGTGTATTCAGTCTTTACAATGCAAGTGTGCACATAGGTTTTTTTTTTTCTCAGCCCTCAGAACCCCAGCATTTTTTATATTAAGAGATATATAAATATTACGCATTATAGGATGTTGTGTCAAGTGGCCTATTATCCAGAATATAAAGAGAGCGAGGGATTTTTATTGCCACCGCACAATATCAACTTTAAACATCTTTTAAATATTGAGCCCGGGTTCACACTGGGCTGTGGGGGTGAAGCCGTGCGAGTTCAGATGAACTCGCACGATTTCACTCCCGCTGACAGTCCCGATTTCGGCTGCGATTTCAGAGACGTCAATGTAAATCGCGGCCCGAAATCTCAAAGTAGTACAGGAACTACTTTTTAAAATCGGTGCAGCACCGCAGATGCGGCGTCGCACCGACTGGGACGGTGCCATTGCCGGCAAATGCCGCCGATTTGAGATGCGATTTGACATGTGAAATCGCATCTCAAATCGTACCCAGTGTGAACCAGACCTTAACCAAATTTGTAATTTTATGTTTACCAGTCCTGTAAAGTTTATCATCGCCATTTTTTCGTTTTTTTTTTTTGATGGCCGAATGAATATTAAAGGGGCCGCCACCTCTTCAGTCATGACCCTAGTTCCTAGTCAATGGATAAGCTGATTAATAGATCTGGATAAAAAAAAAAAAATGACCACTTCCACTATCTCTTCATGGCAGGCTTACTTTTAAATCTACCTTAATTATCAGGCACATTGGCTGTGTGATTTCCTAGGCTTTATTAGGGGGGGGGGGGGGGAACCATTGTGTTTCTAAAAAGCAAAGGGCACACGCACGCCGCATACAATTTTAATGCCGGCAAGCCTTGGGTTTTGTGTGCTGCCAAAATGAAGGGTATTACCTTTTTTTTAAGTTGAGTTTAATTGCATGACTAATAAGATGTGAGCAGAGGAGCCGCCTTCTGGAACACGGATTGCAGCGGACATTTGCGCGCCCTAAGTGACACAGATGCAGCGAGTATCCAGGATAGGTGAAAATAGGACAGTGCAGAGTCCAGCGACTTAATGAACCCCTGCGGGACCAGCTCTGGTTACTAACAATTCCTCTTCCCATCATCAAGACAAGGAAATCTTAGCCTGTGCTGTTTGCCTTTAACCCTCCATTCTTCCCTCCACACAAACAACCAATTAGAGGGTAAGAAACAAATTGGAACTTCTTCCCGTAGACGCTCCTTCAGCCTTTCCATCACCCGGCACAATCACCATCCTCCCCTCAATTCAGGCACAGATTAAAAACGCTTCACTATCCAGCATCCTCTGCAAAGAAGACCCAGATTTATATAGGTTCCTATGCAGGCCACTCTGCGTTTAATTAAAAGGAGGGATGTCAGACCGGGGAGATCTAGAGGTGGCGTAAGGTGCTTTATGAGAAGGAATTCACTGTGGGATAATGGTGGGCGGATGTGGAGAGGAAGACGAAACAAAGAGCGACTGAAGCAAAGGAGGAGGACTGCAAAAAAAAAAAAGAAAGATTAGAAATAAAAACACGAAGATCTGGAGAAGGTTATTCTATAAATGGTGGTCATGGGTTGTACAAAGAGATACATTTGGTACAATGAGCCACCGACATTTCTAGGGTTCTAATTGATGTAGGGCACCTAGACTCTCATGTTCTTGGGTTTGCAGTATACTAAGATAATTACTAAGACGATCGGAATTTCCGACAACAAAACCGTGGATTTTTTTCCGACGGATGTTGGCTTAAACTTGTCTTGCATGCACAAATGTTGTCGGAAATTCCGAACGCCAAGAACGCGGTAAAGGTACAACACGTACGACGACACTATTAAAGGGAAGATCAATACCAGTCGTGTTAGTAGAGGTTTGGTGAGAGACGATTCGCTTTTCAGCCTTGTACTTTTCAGTCCGTTACAGCGTGACAAATGTGCTATCTCCATTACGAACACTAGTTTTACCAGACCCAGCGATTCCGTCTCGTACTTCATTCAGAGCATCAAATGGAAAAAGAAAATATGGACAGGCGCACTCCAAAAAAACATGATGGTTGTCTATTTAAAAAGGAAAAATGCACTACAAGTCACAGCACACACCATGGGAGTAAAACAGCTGACGTGTTTCGCACTATAAATTAGTGCTTAATCAAAGCTATGATTAAGCACTAATTTATAGTGCGAAACGCGTCAGCTGTTTTACTCCCATGGTGTGTGCTGTGACTTGTAGTGCATTTTTCCTTTTTTAAATGGACAACCATCAAGGTTTTTTGGAGTGCGGCTGTCCATATTTTATTTTCCATTTGTTGCCTTGTGCATTGCCAGCACCCTTGATCTTCTGAGACCATACTGATCATCCTAACACAATCCACCTGGAGTGGTAACTTTCTTTCTTTCATTCAGAGCATGCGAGGAATTTTGTGCGTCGGAATTGGCTACACACGATCATAATTTACAAGAACAACCCCTTTAACCACTGAAGGACCCCTTCACGCCAATATACGTCGGCAAAAGGGCACGGTTGGGCACAGGCACGTACCTGTACGTTGCCTTTAAGAGCCCAGCCGTTGGGTCCGAAGCTCCATGATCGCCCCCGGTGTCCCGTGATCGGTCACAGGAGCTGAAAAACAGGGAGAGGTGTGTGAAAACGCACCTTCCCTGTTCTGTTTGGCAGTGACACTGATCTCTGTTCCCTGATATAGGGAACGAGAATCAGTGATGTCACACCTACAGCCATGCCCCCCTACAGTAAGAATCACTCCCTTAGGGCACGCTTAACCCCTTAGAGCCCCCTAGTGGTTAACCCTTTCACTGCCATTGTCATTTTCACACTAACCAGTAGGCATGTGCATTCCGTTTCGTTCCGAATCGAAATTCGGACACTTTTTTTTTATTCGGACATTCGGATGCATGCGAATTCCCGAATTGCAATATTAACGAATTTACCGAATCCGAACGAACGTTTTCGATTCCGAATCGAAAACCCGCGGACGAAATTCGATCGGAATTCGAAAAAAAAAATTATATTCGAATTGAATTTGAAAAAAATTATATTCGAAAAGAGACTATTTGTTTTCTAATCCGGTCGAAATATTTTCGATCTCGACTGGATTTTTTCGAAATTCGGTCGAAAACGAACGAATTCCGAAAATGGTCGAAATATTTTCAGTTTCGACCGCATTCAACACATGTAACGAACCTAACTTAACGAAATTAATTAAATGACGAATTAAAACGAAACGAAACAAATGTTTTCCTTTTGCACATGTCTAGTAACCAGTCGATAAACGCTTATTACGTTTTTTTTTTACCAAAAATATGTAGAAGAATACGTATTGGCCTAAACTGTTTAGGGAACAATAAATATACGTAGTTAAGTAATACATGATCTATCTAATTACCTACATAATATAATGCTAAAGAATTGTAAGGGGAAATACAGGAGTAGATGGAAGCAGGTGTAGCACCCTCCTAAAGTAGTGAAAGTGGAGTAGTGGAGCAGAGGTTGATTGTTTAGGCCTACTCGGTGTCTCACATGCTGCTGCTCTGATTACTTACACATGCATTTTAGAGGATCCTAGACTTATAGGGCCAGATTCAGGTAGATGGGCGAATCTTTATTTTGGAGTAACGTTTCTCATTTACGTTACTCCGACGAAACTTTAGGAGCAAGTACTGTTATTCACAAAGCACTTGCTCCTAAAGTTGCGGCGGCGTAGCGAAAATGAGCCGGCGGAATTCAAATTGGGCGGGTAGGGGGCGTGTATTATTTAAACTAGGCGCGATCCCGCGACGAACGTACTGCGCATGCGTCGACTGTCAGTGCGCATGCTCCAAATTCTGTCAGTGAACGTCAATGACGTCAATCCCCATTCATGGACGTTTTACGCAAACGACGAGAACATTTTTAAATTTGACGCGATGGCGACGGCCATACTTAACATAGGATACTCCACCTAGGGGGCATGTTTTTCTTTACGCCGCGTATCGCTTACGGAAACGTCGGAAAGTCACTGCGTCGGGCCCGAGTACGATCGTGAATTGCCGATTCTCGCTGATTAACATATTCTCGGCGTTGATCAGCGGGAACGCCCCGAGCGCCGTTTTTTAAATTGCAGTTCCGATACGATGGCGAAATACAATTACGCCGCTCGTATAGAAACTCCAACCCGGCGTTTCTTGTTTTCTGCTTACAGAAAACAGAAACGCCGGCTCAAAGTGAGAGTTATGCTGGCGTATCACTGATACTCCAGCCTAACTCTACCTGAATCTGGCCCATAGTGGGAAGAAGAATGGAGTAAGCAGCCATTGGAGGTGTGCCCAGAAGGTGATGAAAGATCCCATAAATATTCTGGGGCCTGAGGCAGAAAGTTCAGAGCTCCTGGGTCCAGTCCTATTGGAGAAGACCTCTGTGTAGGGGCTCTGCCCCTGGGGCAGGACTTTTGAAGCTGCCATCCAGAAGACATCAAGGTCCCAAGGGCCAGGGGCGAAGCTTTCTGTCTGAATGGACACAGGAAGCTGCAGCTCAGCTTGGGTGCCCCCATAGCATGCTGCTTGCTGTGGGGGCACCCAACAGGAGGCAGGGACCAAGATGGACCAAAAAAAAAAAAAAGAGGATCTGGTCTGCTTTGTGCAAATCTACAGGTAATTGTAATTTTGTTTTTGTTTTTTTAACAAAAAAATAACAAAACAAGACTTTAGTATCCCTTAAGTTAGGGGGGTTCTCTACACAAGAATGGATGTACAAGCATCATCCTTCCGCAGACTGAAATATATTCATCTGCATAATCATAATTGGTATCCTGGAAATAATTACTGAAAAAGGGAATCTGCCTCTGGGCACTCAGTAGAAGAACTTGGCACATGACTAGAGCCCCTATGATAAACCAAACCAATATTTGTCCTGGCATGAGATGGAACTCAACAGGACTGGATGTCACATCCGTGTCTCCATACAAAATATCTATAATGTTGCACCCATCAGAGGGAGTTGTGGTTGCTGCCCAAGAAATGATCACGCCATCAAAGCGTTGATTTTTAGCAGACACGCATATAAGCTGGGGGGGGGGGGGGGGGTACCTGACGCCTTTGCCTTGCAATTCTAGAGCCCTGCATTGAACTCCAACCAGTGGCACTAAATAAAATGTATTACTCTGACTTTACCGATTCATAATTCTGTTACTACAAGATAAAAGTAACACTTTAGGGTTGAGGGTACTTGAAAGATACTTCTACAACATCTGCCTGTTTTTTCAATGCTAATTTGTATGTTGGACATGCAGCCTCTTTAAACAATCAGCTAGCATTCAAAAGGGTTTTAGCGGAGGATGTCAGAGGTGTTTGGTAAGGTGAACATGACCACAGACAGGACATCATTGAGCAGGTCATATTAAGACCTACTCAAAAATGTTTATAAGCACATGGTATATAAATATGGGACTTTACTAGTGTGCATTTCTCAAAGAAATTGAGCACAAACACATCTAAAATCACAATTTGTTTGATAGTTCAGACAAAATAAGGATTAAAAATACACAAACACATATATATATATATATATATATATATATATATATATATATTAGGGTTGTCCAGATACCGATACTAGTATCGGTATCGGGACCTATACCGAGTATTTGCGGGAGTACTTGTACTCGCGCAAAATGCTCCCGATACCTAAATAGAATACTTTTTTTGTATTTATCAACATGTTCTGTGAAAATTCTTTGAGTTTTTTACTACTGCGTGACAAGAAAATAAAACATTTTTATTCATTTTTACTCATTTTTATTCTTATAATGTCTTGAGTTAGAGTTCTTCATAATTCTAAAGAAAATATCCTTAGTCTGTATTGTGGTTTGAAAACTGTCACATGACATTTAAAAAAAGTATCGGTATTCGGTATCTGCAAGTACATGAAAAAAAGTATCGATACTTGTACTCGGTTCTAAAAAAGTGGTATCGGGACAACCCTAATATATATATATCATATATATTCATGCTGTGTACACACCCCTGACTGGCGCCGCCTAGTGACCCATCTTTAACTTAAAACAAAACACTTAAAGTGCTTAGCATCCTATAAGACAGGGGTGTCAAACTCAATTTCATCGTGGGCCGCATCAGCATTATGATTGCCCTCAAAGGGCTGGTTGTATCCGTAAGATTAGATGTCCAGCGCATCCCCTCCCCTTTACATTAGATGTCAAGAGCCACACCACCATCAGAAGTTGAGTCCCCCACTCTCCCTTACGTCACAGTGCACCCCCCTTTCCTTATGCTGCTGCTGGGAAGAAGCTGGATGCATTACTTGAAATCAGAAAGTAGGGGTCTGGAGTGGAGCTCTTCTGCAGGAGAGGTGTGAGGGCCACATGAAATGGCCTGGAGGGCCGCATTCGGCCTGCGGGCCTTGTGTTTGCCACGTATGCTATAAGACCTACTACTCTCTAGCTCTCTCATCACCTGCTCCCATGCTCGTCTCCAGGACTTTTCCAGAGCCTCTCCAAGCCTATGGAACTCCTTACCCCAATCTATCCACCTATCTCCTTCTCGATTAGCTTTTAGAGGATCCCTGAAAACCCTCCTCTTCAGAGAAGCCTATCCTTCCCACACCTAACAACTGTATTTTCATTTGAGTCCATCTGATCATCCCCCACAGCTACTACCTTTCGTTCCACTTGACCCTCCCTTCTAGATTGTAAGCTCTAATGAGCAGGGCCCTCTGATCCCTCCTGTATTGATTTGTATTGTGACTGTACTGTCTTCCCTGATGTAAAGCGCTGCGCCATATAAATCCTGTATAATAATAATAATAATAATGAATAACTACCTAGAAAATCAGGTTTTAAATGCACCTTATGTAGATACATGCTGCATACATACTCAGATATTAGATATGGATGAGGCCTTTTGACGTGCTTCGTTTGCTGCTTCTTGAGAAATGGAATACCAAAGATGTTAGGCAACTACCCATCGACACGTGGGACAAGTATACCCAAAGTAAAACTGGGTACACGCTGACTGGCAGATCTCCCTTGCTGTTCTATTGAATTATGACAGCAGGAAGGCTCTCCTGTCCCCCACCCCACCAGAATTCAGCAATCGGAGCTATTGGCTGCGAGCACTGATCAGATGCATGTCCCTTTGACAAAAGCCAGTGTTAGACCATTTCCTGTTGCATAGACAGCTGTACACATTGACCAAAAGTCGTCCGGTTCCTACTGAACTGGCCAATTTATGGCCTGTGTGTATCCAGCCTAAATAAAGAGCACCAGCGGGACAGGAGTCACCGGCTCAAACCAGAATAAGACCCTCCCAAGCATGGTCTAGGCCAGTGATGGCGAGCCTTGGCACCCCAGATGTTTTTGAACTACATTTCCCATGATGCTCAACTATACTACAGTGTGCATAAGCATCATGGGGAATGTAGTTCCAGAACATCTAGGTTGCCAAGGCTCGCCGTTGCTACTCTAGGCCTTCAAAAATAATTTTACTAGTAGAACCCTTCAAAATTTGCTATGGTCACAGCATCCCAAAAGAAGGGTCCCGTTGAAAAGTATGGCCCATATACGCCAATGATATAGTATATATATATATATATATTCTGACAGGAAGTCAGGTAAATCTGCGGGCATTATCACAGACGGGAGATACATTTCTGCCTTGTTTAGACAATTCACCAATTATTGGGTGTCGGCTGCAGAAATAGCTAGAAAGGTTTAGGGCGTTGGAAAACGTCAGCTGTTTAGAATGATGCAATTAAGGCCTCTATAAGTCATCCAAAGGATGACTACTGATTGCTGCATCCTGAGACATTTGAGTTAAGGAGAGCAGTGGACTGAGAAAGACTTCTGAAGGTGAGGTCGTATCAGTATTTCTGTGTGATAAATATCAAAGAGACTTTTTGTTTGCTGCTGTATGACCAGCAGTGTCTGCCCAGCAGTAGGCTGTGCCAGACTCCATAGGTAGGTTCCTGTGTTGTGAAGGTAGATGCCCCAAGTGGCAAGGGTTTATTTTATGTTTTGTTTATGCTGTTTTGATGCCTGCACTTGTATCCAGCAATATGGAAGAATAAACCATATCCTTTGTTTTCAACCATCCTCAACTGCCTTTCTGTATAGTTCTGCGTGTAGTGAACCCATCCAGGGGGTCACACACACCCGCTACCAAGCAAATCCCTCACTATATATATATATATATATATATATATATATATATATATTCATAGGTAAAAGATGTGTACAAAAGAGGCCTATAAAACACAGCTCAGCACCAAAAGGATGTTAATCTGCTTTGCTAATCCGAAAAATAGATAGAAATGGTAATTTCTATGACTTCCACGAGTCAAAGAAAAAATATATATTCATACTGTATGGTCAGTAGGCAAAAGAGCGTTCCACAATTGCTGTTATACACAGTCCAGAGGAAATATTCGGAGAAAAGATCCCATTAGATTTCTTGACCTGTCTATTTCATAGACAAGGCCTAGTAAAAGGGAAAAAAAAATATGCCTCAACATTGGTCCCAGTGCTGTTAAACGCAGCAAAGGAATTGATCCCGAAATTCTGGCTCCACCCACATAAACCACCCCTAAAAGAATTCATACACAGGGTCGATCATATTGCTGAGATGGAGTATTGGAGTATTTAAGAAGGGTTGACCTGGGAGAGGAGGAGGGAGGAAGAGGAGGAAAGATCTGGGACCAGTGGAGAACCTATAAAACATCGGAAAAAGTCACTTCAATACTACTTGAAATAAATCAGTAAATGTTTTGACCCGACCCAATAGGGAAATGAGGGAAGAAGCGGGGGGGGGGCTAGGGGAAAAGGGGGAGGGGAAAAAAAAGTGGGGGGGGGGAATAAATAAATAAATAAAAATAAATATAATGAGATCTAGGGAGGTGGGTACTGAGGGGAGAAATGGGTGAGTCAATTATTAAGAATATGCGTAGTCATCTGTAACTATACCTTTGTTTTTATAATGTATGATATATTGGGAAAAAAAAAAAAAGAAAGGGAAAAAAAAGAGAGGGATAAAGGGAAAAGGAAAAAAATAAAGAGGAAAAAAAAAAAACGAGATAAAACAATTAAAAAAAAAAAAAAATATCGATTTATCCACAGATGATGCAAATCCGAGGTGGAAATATGAAGGGCGGAATAAAGATGAACCCCTCCAACACCTCAAAACCCTGGGTTAAGCCTGATGTGGAATAGAGAAAGAAAAAAAAAAAGACACAGTCCAGAGCCATGGCTGACCATCCAAGCATGCTATAAGACCTCATGAATGCTCCAGTGCATCACGGGTTTCCAGTAACGTGGAACAAACTCATCAGGCCATTTGCACCTTTATAAAAAATAAAAATGCTTTTCAGATTCCACAGCTTGAACAGCTGCAACCATCCCCATAAAGGCTCAGGCAGATTCTGGTCCCTCTAGTATCCACAATGAGACAGGGCCCTGAATTAACCCAACCAGCATCTTACCGCTCAACAACCTCTTCTGCTACAGCTGTGCCTCGGTTACACCAGCCGATTGCCACTGCAGATCTGACATTCATAGGACCACAGAGAGCTGTGGTTTCTGTTAGCACAGGGAATATAAAAAGCTGTTTTCACCAACAGGCAATTCCACTCCATTCTAAAATGGCAATTAATTTACACTCGAAGAACAGAATTAAGAGTTTCCTTCTCGTATTAGTTAAGCAAATTTGCTAATAGGCTGGTAGTACGCATGCTAAGCACCTTAGACACATAATGAGGGTGGCATGGTTTTGGACAGGATCATGATACAATTATCTGAGTTTGCAGAACCTCCTGGAAGACAGACAGCCTTCTGGTCATGTTGTGCATCGTGTAGCAGTGTGTTTTGCATTTGATGCACAGATTTAAAGATAGAATTGAATCTCTGGGCTCCAGCTTGTTATTTCTGACTTTAGAAGGTAAAAAAAATAGCTTCTGGGCATGTGACAGTGTTCACAAACCTTTAATGTCAGACATAATGATCATGGTAAATTGAAGCTCGTTACCACGAAATGAGAGCTCATTGAGTCGTCTTTCTCTCCCCCCTCCCCCCCCCCTCCATGGAGAAGGGAACTAAGCAGGGGCGCTAATCACTAATCTCAATGCTCTGAATGGCTCTAGCCAAGTTGGTTTGATTAGGTAATTGTTGTTTATAGCTATCCAAATTAAAAAAAAATATATTTAGCAGCCTACCTTATATCTGGTAAATGTGGAGATGAGAAGATCGAAAAGAGGCCAATCAAGCTTGTAGTTTTGTTTGTTGCATATCACTCGATTGCTCTTTTCCAGTGGCTCGCTGTTAATCAATAGCGTAAGCTGGCAGTAGATACAACGTATAGGTTAAATGTTTGTGGACACCGGATTGTCACATCTGACCATAAATAGGTGGACATCCCGCAAAATTATTGAGTTCTAGACATATGCATTCGTTTTCGTCCGAATTTCAGGTATTTTCGTTATCGTTTTAACAAATGATAACGAAGGCACAGAAGATGAAAACCGAAAGATCCGACATAAACAAACGCTTTATTTTCGTTTTCGTTGCGGTCGAATGTGCCTAACCTTAACTCTATTAGTCCAATATTATTCTACATAAAGAGAAAAGATTTGAGATTATAGAGACACGAAGAAGATTCAACATAAAGAGAAAAGATTCGCGATTATAGAGAGAAAAGATTCGCGATTATAGAGAGAAAAGATTCGACATTATAGAGAGAAAAGATTCGACATTATAGAGAGACATGAAGATTCGACATAGAGAGAAAAGATTCAACATTATAGAGAGAAAAGATTCAACATTATAGAGAGAAAAGATTCGACATTATAGAGAGAAAAGATTCGACATTATAGAGAGAAAAGATTCGACATTATAGAGAGAAAGGATTCGACATTATAGAGAGAAAAGATTCAACTAAATACATTTATTTTTCGGACGAAAACAAAATTACGAAACAAAATATTTCAGTGTGCACATGTCTATTGAGTTCTGCTATTTTCAGTGAAGATATTGTTAATCATACATAGACATTTTAGACAATTGTTTGTGCTCTTCCAACCTTCTGGAAATAATTTGGGGAAGGCCCGTGACTGTACCCTGTGCACAAAACCAATCCGATAACGACAAGGTGTGATGTGAAGAAACCTAGGTGGCCGGCACACAGCCCTGATCCCAACCCTATTGAAGACTTTTGGGATGATTGGAAAGTTGAGTCTTCTCCTCCATCATCAGAAACCCTGACCTCACATATTATCTTTTGGCTGAACAAGCAAAACTTTACACAGAAAATATATAATAGATTTGGTATTTGGCTTGACAAAGGGGTATGTATAGCCCCCGATAAGTGTATTATTGTTATTATACAGCACTTATATAACACCAACAGTTTATGCATCACTTTACAATACAAATAGGAGACAGTACAGTTACAATACAATAAAATACAAGAGAGTTAAGAGGGTCCTGCTCATAAGAGCTTACAATCTAATAGGTTGGGGTAAGTGGTACCAAAGGTTGTAACTGTGGGGGATGAACTGATGAAAGTAATGAAAGATTAGTTGGAGGCGTGATAGGCTTTCCTGAACAGACCAGTTTTCAGGGATCACCTAAAGGCAGCCAACGTCAAAGATAGCCAGACATATTGAGGTAGAGAGTTTCAGAGGATGAGAGAGGCTCTGGAGAATTCCTGAAGGATTTGGTACCTGCCCACACTGCCAAAAGTACCAATACCTGGTTTAATGATGATGGTATCACTGTGCTTGACTATAAAATCCCATGGAGAATCTGTGGAGTATTGTCAAGAGGAAGATGAGAGACACCAGACCCAACAATGTGGACAAGCTGAAGGTCGCTATCAAAGCCACCTGGGCTTCCATAACACCTCAACAATGCCATAGGCTGGTCGCCTCCATGCCACGCTGCATTGATGTAATAGTTAATGCAAAAAGGAGCCCCGGCCAAGTATTGTACTGGACATGGACAGACTTTTTACTAAGCCAACATTTCTGTATTAAAAATCCTTTTTCTTATTGGTCTTATGTGATATTCTAATTTTGTGAGATTCTAAATGTTGGCGTTTCAAAAGCTGTAAACCATAATCATCAAAATTAAAATAAATAAATGCTTGAAATATATGAGTTTCCCTATTGAATTGAATTACTGAAATAAATTAAACTTTTTGATGATATTCTAATTTTGTGAGATGCACCTGTATGTGCTTTGCTCAGATTCCATGCCTGAGGTTTACAACCACTTTAAGTGAGTAGATGCCTTTTTTTTGTCATTATTACAGTATTTTGGCAAGAAAAAAATCCTTCCATCACCTGTTCCCTTATAATGGTCAGTGCAGACAACTTCTTTGCGTGTAGCATATGGATTTTAGAAGTAAGGCCTCGTACACATGACCGTTTTCCTCGACAGAATCCATCAAGAAACATGGTGGCAGAGCTTTTTTGCCGAGGAAACGGTCGTGTGTATGTTTTTCATCAAGAAAACTGTCGTGGAACTCGATGAGAAAAAAAGAGAACAAGATCTCTTTTTCCTCGTCGCGTTCCGCGTCAGGCTGGTTTTCGACGAGAAACACGTTCGTGTGTATGCTTAGAAACCTGCACATGCTCAGAAGTGTGGCGCCAGTGGAATCAAACTTCCCCATTATAGTGCCGTGGTACGTGTTTTATGTCACCGCGTTTCAGAACGACAAAATTTTGTCTTGACAGTGTGTACGCAAAGAAAGCTTGTCAAGATTCTCGACAAGTCTAACAAGGAACTCATCGAGGAAAACGATGTTTCATTTACGACGAGTTCCTTGGTCGTGTGTACGAGGCCTAAGAACTGGTAACCTTTCACATTGTAGCCTATACTACCTTCTGGGCAAAGAGCACAAACATTCCATGTTTTCATCTTTCAATGCAATTCAGTCCATATACTGTATGATTATGAACATTTATAGCATGGCGTCACCCGGAAAGCAAACTATTAAGACAAAGCTTTCACGAATACTGACACACTTGCATAAAGACTTTTTATTTCTTATAATAATTTTGCCACCTCCTGTGTGACTTGTTTATTGCCATTCTCATTGAGTCTTGTTTGTCTTTGTCTTTCTGTGTCTCGTCTACGTCCTTCCCGACCTCCCTTGCTCCAATATCAGTATTCAGATCTTGTCTCCTGTAGGTTGATCAGTTCTGTCTCGGGGGAGTCAAGAACTTACTCTAGATGTCACAAATTCAATTGGAGTAGCAGATATTTAACAGCAATAAAAATATCTCCAATGCTTGAGGACATCTCTCAGTCAGACAAAATTCTGTTACCTAATCAGAGATCGAGAGATGATCTGATAGATATCTTTGTTCTTTTCATTCCAAGAAATTAGAGGCCATTTGTTCCCTCGTAAGAAGAGTTTTTTTCTTTTTTTTTTTCCACCATCAAATCCAGTCGTTGCTGCCATGTCCAAATCTCATTCATGGACATTAGATGTTGGGCAGTAATTGCAATATCTGTGGGCACTTCAAGACTACAGTGGACTGGTGGAGCCCTCTAGGGCAGTGCTTCTCAACCTGAGGGTCGGGAATCCCTTGGGGGTCAAATGACAATTTGCCAGGGGTCACCGAAATCTGGAGTCGCGTACACATGATCAGACATGTCCGATGAAACATGTCCGATGGACCGTTTTCATCGGACCACGCTGAAGTGGTCTGTTGGTCTGATGTGCGTACACACCATCGGACCAAAATCCCCTCGGACCAGAACGCGGTGACGTAGAACACAACGACGTGATAAAAAAAAAAACGAAGTTCAATGCTTCCAAGCATGCGTCAACTTGATTCTGAGCATGCGTGGGATTTTGGTCTGATGATTTCATGTACTAACCATCGAACATGTCCGACGGACAGGTTTCAAGCGGACAGGTTTCTAAGCATGTTTTGAAACTTTTGTCCGCTGGAAAACGGTCCGATAGGCCGTACACACGATCGAACATGTCCGCTGAAACTGGTCTGTGGACCAGGTTCAGTGGACATGTTCGATCGTGTGTACACGGCCTGGGATGTTCATAAAGCCAGTAACCCTCTTCCAGACTTTTTGTGCCCGCCCAGCTGGGCTGTTCCTGTAGCCCACGGCCACCCACTCAGCCTCTTCGCAGTCACCTATTCAGTTCACGGGTGGGGGGGGGCAGAGGCTAGAGGTCAGCTGACTGGTGAGGAATGTGAAGTGGGAGGGGTTGGCAGAGACACTACCTCCCGATTTCGGCATAGGTGTCACTGCTGCGAGACACCACAAAGCTGGAGACACTGTGAAGCCAGAGACTCAGTGAGTAACACTACATGTGATTAGTGTTGCCATTAAAAGTCCCAACTACAGTTCTCAGATCAGCAGATGACCTTGATCAAGAGCACCCAAGTTGGCTGATCAGAACTCCCCCCAGCACTGCCACTCATCCCAGCTTCCCACCAACACTGCCACTCATCCCAATCCCCCCATCCCTTACCAAGGAGTAAGAGAAGGAATACAAATAGGGAATACATGGAAGGGAGAGAAAAAGAACGTGAGGAACAAAGGAAAAGGGAGAGAAAGAACAAGAAAGATGGCTAGCGAGAGTGTTGCGAAAAATAAAACAAGAAATTAGGATAGAGAGAGATATAGGGAAAGAAAGGAGAACAAAAAGAGAATGTGGTACACCCCAAAATGTACCATAAGGGGTTTTAATATTGTACGAGTGGAGCGGACTTTGGGAGCGCTAAATGTTCGTGGGTTAGGGGCGCAAATTACTTATTTTGCCTTGGGTGCCAACTATGAAAATAAGTTTACTATTAGGGGTCCCTACAACTTGGGAAATTTTATCAAGGGGTCATGGCACTAGAAAGTTTGAGAACCACTGCTCTAGGGCTCTAGGGCTCCAGCAGAGGCTGGTTGTTAAAGGACAAGGTTGAAACTTCATATGGAAAAAGGTTGATTAACTAAAATTGGCAGCCAATCAGCTTCTAACTTCAGCTTGTTCAATTAAGCTACGACAAAAAAAAAGGAAGCTGATTGGTTTCTATGCAGAGCTAGATTTTGCACTAGTGGACCAACCCCAGTATCTGTAATGTTGGCTGAAAATGTTGTTCTACAGCTATGCATGGTCAGCCAAAAAAAGGTAAGCAGGTCTATACACGGATATAAATAAATGATTACTGGTTGGATTAATGGACTCCATGTTTTTGCTTTTTTTTTTCTACAAACAATGCTTGTAAATACAAGATGCGACAGCATCATGGTTGAATTATTAATTTTTTGTTGCCTAGAATTCTTTTCACACCTGGCATGAACATACACTAATGAAGCTAACAACAGAGGATTATATCAGGAAGCTGCAGGAGACATATTGGGGTTAATTTACTAACTGCCAATAGACTGCACTTTGCAAGTGCTGTTGCTCCAGAGCTCAGTAGATGTGGAAAAGCTTTATCTTACAGAGAATACCCAATTACCTGCAAGGAAAAAAAAATACAAAAAAAAAAACAGAATTTTGGCTTGCGCTTGATTGAGTTGAGTTGAGAGGTATTTAATATAGCGCAGTCTTACCCCGAAGGGTCCCGACGCGCATACAGGGTTTACAACCACTTTAAGACACTGGGGTTGATTTACTAGACAAATAGACTGTGCACTTTGCAGGTCCAGTTGCACCCATTTTAACAACTAAACCTGGGGAATGCCCAGGGAAAAACCAAGCCTACTTACCGACCAGCTCGCAGAACAGCTAATTAACCTGTCTAACAGTATGCGTTAAAAACAGGGTTTTTTTCCCGCACGCATTTGCAAACGCATGCGTGAGCCACAGAGCCGCGCCAAGGCATCCTGTAATCTGTGGTCCTAACACTAAACAGTGAGTTTCCCCACAATGGAGGCACATGCATTCTAATGGATAGATGAGGGCAGGTGGACTGAAGGGGAGCCACCCCTCCTTAAAGGTGCAGGAGAACACCAAGCACCCAGCATGTAGCACAATGGCTACAAAGGTGCTGGTGCGTTGCTGGACCAATACAAGCACCACAGGTGAAACATAAACATGTTCACCGCCCCCATCTATAGCTGGCCATAGCAGTAAGTAGCCTTGGAAGGCTAAAGCAGATAACAACAAAACCTGGGGAATGCCCAGGGAAAAACCAAGCCTACTTACTGACCAGCTCACAGAACAGCCAATTAACCTGTCTAACAGTATGCGTTAAAAACAGGGGTTTGTCCGCATGCATTTGCAAACGCATGCGTGAGCCACAGAGCCGCGTCAAGGCACCCTGTAATCTGTGGTCCTAACACTAAACAATGAGTGTCCCCACCATTTTCCCCAGAGCTTAGACAATGTAGTAAAGCTTCACTTAGTAAAAAAAAAAATATCCTATCAGGTGCAGGGAAAATAAAAAAACAGCATTTCTTCACATGATTGGGTAAACCACATTCACTAAGTTCTTAAAAATATGAGTGCAACTGCAACTTTACCTTTAGTAAATCAACCCCAAGACCTTTGTAGCCGCAGGCACTGTGGAGAAGTTCATCCTCAAAGTTCAAACAGAAGCACACATGTCAATTATTTAGTATGAATTACTCCACAGTGCCTGCAACTATAGACATTATTTTAAAGCATATTTAATGCTTTTTAAAATATGTAAGTATTCTAATATCCACATTGCAATTATAAGCACTGTTAGGCCGCATACACACGATCGGATATGTCCGCTGAAACTGGTCCGCCGACCTAGCGGACAGGTTTTACCAGCCGACAAATTTCAAAGCATGCTTTGAAATTTGTCCGCTGGAAACCTGTCCGTCGGACATGTCTGCTGGTTAGTACGCCTAACCAGCGGACAGAAATCTCCTGCATGCGTCGAATGGATTTGACGCATGCGTGTAAGTATTTTACTTCCTGGAGTGGTGACGTGGCGGCGTCAACGTCACCGCGTCCTAAGTCGGAGGGGATTTTCGTCCGATGGTGTGTACACGCCATCGGACTAAAATCCGAGGAGACATGTCCGCTGGAAACGGTCCGTCGGACATGTTTGAGCGGACATGTCTCCTCGTCTGTACGCGGCCTTATAGGCCTTTTTTTGGCAAAGAATATTTTAAACCCCAAGCAAATGTAAAAAAAAAAAATTGTCAAAAGTTGGTCCACAACAAGTTTCAATCCCTTCTTAGGGTATATATTCATACTTCAATCTGCACCTAGAACCAATCTGATCCGAACCCTGCTTTAGAATCAGTACACCTTGCACATTGCTTGTTGTTTTTTTTTGTTTTTGTTTTTTCATTATTTTGGGAAAATATAAGTGCAAAAAGCATATTTACTTTTGAAAAATATATTTTTTTTTCTAGCTAATGACATCTCAGTCTAGATGATGATGACACACATTTCATATTTTACACCTTGCATAGTTGTTTACAATTTCTTTTTTTTTTTTTCTATCAATTTTGCTCCATTTTTAATATTTGATATGCATAATGAAATCTCCATTTAGTGATTAGGGTGATTTAGATGGACGCGGTTTTGGAGTGCTGTCCAGAGGAAATTTTGCTCTCTTAAAAATAAATAAATACATAAACAAATAAAATTACACTTCGCTTTAAAGGGCGACTGCTGAATACACACTTGAATATATATATATATATATATATATATATATATATATATATATATATATATATACATACACAGGCCCGTTGCTACAGGACAGGCAAGACAAACAATTGCTTGGGGCCCCGAGCTGGCCTGGGGCCTCCAACTTCCCCTTCCCAGGCTGAAGCTTGGCCGAGCTTCTCTTCCTGCCTTCCTGTCAGTTTGGCCAGGTATCGCGCGTGGTACAGGAGATTCGGTTTCCTGTTCCCGGCCGGACTGACAGGAAGTGCACACTGAGTGCTTACTTCCTTTCAGTCCGGTCGGGAACACAGGAAACTAAATCTTCTGTACCGCACGGTACCCGGCCCGGGCACTATCTGATAGGGGACTGGGGACCTATAATGATAGAACACCCGACTGACAGGAGGAAGAGGAGCTCGGCCACGCAACAGCGGCAGCCTACAGGGAAGAAGGGGAGGTGAGAATAGAAAAAAAATTTGGACTAGGGGGGGGAGTAAGAACATGGGTGTAAAAAATTAGTGAAGCGCCAACGTAGGCTTTGCGTGCAGGGGTGGGGGGCTGCTTGGGGGCTCCCATTTTGATTGGGGCCCCCAAATTCCTTCAAACGGCCCTGTATATATATATATATATATATATATATATATATATATATATATATTAGGGCTGTGGGAATTAACTAATAATTCCTTGATTAATCGTTAATTTTTTTTGATCGATCAAAATTCTTTTGATTGGTACTCACCTCTCCACCGGCTTCCGGGTCTTCAGGGAGTTCCGTCGGAGATCCGGTGACATCATGGACACAGGCGGGGCTTCCCGTGTCCATCTGAAGGGCTTCTTTGCCTTTGCTGTGCCTTCATATCTGCATGCCGGCAGGATCTTACTATCTGCCACACGCAAGGGCTGTTACACTTCCCTCTATCACTTCCCTCTATCAACCTGGGATTCTACAACCATCCACTGGGAGTTGTGAGAATTCCCTACACGGGACATCTACATGCCGACGGACTGATGTTAACCCCTCCTCATCTGGATTCAGCAGTGGTATCGTTGTACATATTTTTATACCAGTATCATACTTTTGCTACCGTTTGGTATTACTCGCACCATTTTCACAGTTTATGTAGCTACATCGATTTTATCTCAAGTGCAATATTTATTTTGTTACCTACTTGAAGACTATAAAAGTTTTAATGCTATTCCCATCGAGCGCTGGCTTTGTGTGTTTTTTGTATTCTGCTATCCATTTTTCCAGTGGTTGGAGCTGCACTGGGAATCGGCCTGCAAGGAGATACGCTAAAAGTAGTTGGATCTGCATGTCCATTATAATGAATCGAAATCAGTCGATTAATCGATTAAAAAAAAATTGATTAATCGAACACAAAAATTGTAATCAGTAACAGCCCTAATATATATATATATATATATACAGTGTAGATATGACACTGTAAATAGTATTTTACCCTTTACCTTAATAGCAAATGGAGAAAATAGTGGCGCTGATATCACAATATTACAATAAATACTCTAGTGAAAAAATATTTACATTAACACCATGTGAGAAATGTATGTATAAGAAAAAGTTTATAAAGTAATCAAGTTAATTGACCCAGTGAAACTCTTTCTATAGTCGTAATCCTATATTGGATCTTAGTGACAGTGATTCCACTCACCTTTAGAAAACACACTCACCAACTTTAAGTGCCTTGCACTTTCATGCTCGGTATAAACCAGGGGTCTTCAAACTACGGCCCTCCAGGTGTTCAGGAACTACAATTCCCATCATGCCTAGTTATGTCTGTGAATGTCAGAGTTTTACAATGCCTCATGGGAAGTGTAGTTCCGCAACAGCTGGAGGGCCATAGTTTGAGGATCCCTGGTATAAACGCTTTAAACCACCAAGGGTTAAAACTATCTCCGATATCCAACCGTGCAAACAGAAGGGGATCTCTCCACACGTAAATGAAATAAGTGTTCCAATAGTGTGATAACATAAAATCTATTTAATAATGTAAAACCTACAACCATTACACTTGCATAAATCCAATCAAAGTCAGAATAAAACACAAATCTCCTATTGGCAGCCTGTAGTTGTATGTTGTGGTCACGGCGGACCCACGTGTATGATCTAAGTCTCACCCCCACTCGCTTATCGGATTCGGAAACGTCACTTCCGGTTTAACGTCAGAAGTCACAGATGGTTGCCGTACAGCCATGCTCCGACGCGTTTCGTCATCACGACTTATTCATGCCCCAGTCAGAACAGCACTGTTGTAGTAGGTTTCAAGAAACTAGTATTCTTACAGAATTGGGTAATTATTGTAGTTATGTGTAAAAAAAATTAATTCTGCCCTTATAATAAACATTTAAGGGGGTGGAATGTGTTTTTTTTTTTTTTATATCATGGAATCTAAGACTGTTTTTGTGTGTAGATAAAATATATCAATGAGGGGGATTTACTAAAGGCAAATATACTGGGCACAGTGCAAGTGCAAATTGCATTCATTTTTCGAAGAGCTTAGTAAATGTGGTGAAGCTCTGTTGATTCCATTATCCAATTATGTGCAAGCAAAAATTGTATTTATTTTTTTACACCTGATTGTAAAGAATGTGAGACTTTACCATGTTTACTAAGCTCTAGGGGAAAATTAGTGCAACGGCACTTTTTAAAGTGCACAGTCTATTTGCCTTTAGTAAACTTACCTCTATACTTCCCGCACTATTGCCCCTTGGTAGCTGGCAATCCAAAACCCTTCAAAGTGATGGCGATGGTATACATTTCACTCTTGGGGAAATGCAGGCCTATACAAATACTATACAGTGCAATCATGTAGTATCTCTTCTTTTTATCAGCTTATTATCTAAAACATCCATTATCTGAAGACTATACAGTATTAGATGGATTTTTCAGAGCAGACAGTTAGAAGAAGAGCTTGTTCTGTCCGCTCCAGGCATGGACCTGCTATAGTAATTGCTCCAGCAAGCAAAAAAAAAAATACATTTTCATTTTAAACTGCAGCCAATTGTGTTTTTTCTACAACCGCCCAAATAATTAACATTTCCTATAGCTATGGCACTCATATGCATAAGAGAGTAAGTCTTTCATTTTTGGTGTGGTACTAGCGTGACCACACATTTCAAAACTGCCATTTAGGGACACCCCCCCCCCCCCTTTTCCAAAAAAAAAAGATGATTTTTGATACCCTTTTTAGACAATTTTTGGAAAAACAAAAGCAAAGAGATGGTCACCAGTTTAGACAGGTGGTATACAATGTGCACCCGCTTTAAGGGGTACATTTACTTACGTTTACTGCATGCGAAAATGTGGTTACGTGGTGTGACAAACTCACCCGGGACATCCCCGAATGGACGGATTAAAATGCGGACATACGTGTGAAAGGGCCCGAAGTGAGCCAAGAGAACCAGAAAAGCTGGACCATACAGTCATAGGGACTGGTAAGAAGAACAGTGGAGCTGCCAGGTGGCTCTGCATTTTCTGTTGACCATTCATGTGGATGTGGAAGAACTCCTCCGTGGGCAGCTGATGTTCATGTGAACTTTCCATTTAGTTAAAAAAAGCGGGCTGCCATGCCCAAAAATACAGTCGGAACTGGAGCACCTACCACATGAGCATACCCCCCCCAACATAGGTATAGGCAAGGAAGTAGGTATAGGCAAATCAACTCCTCCTGGAGGGGATTATTTTCTTCTTTTTTTTTTTAATCCCTCATTAAAAAAAGGAGTTTCACTTTAATTTCAACCCTTATGCTTCAACATAAATCCTTGTAAAATTCTGAACTGAAAGCAAATATCACAGGAAAAACAACATAGAAAATGCTGTAGAATATGTAACTACACAACACAGTATATTTGATGATGAAACATATCTGTATATTCTGAAGGGATGAAAGGAGCCTTTGATATTAAGGGGAGGAGATGTGGTTCTAAGAAATAGGAGTATCATTCATACTACAGAAAGTGGGAGGGATTCATATGCAACATGAAGGAAGCACATCTTCTAAACAGAATCCTGTGTACATTGGACCATATTTAAGATATCTATACATGTTTTCGGATTAAAAATATGACTTATTATCATGAAGCCATCATCTTCTGCCTTTATTTTCAAAGGGGGTCCTCCTACTCTGGGCCTAGAATTGCGAAAATGCACATGGAAGTTACAAATGTGCCATCAAGTGGGGGAAAAAACCTGCATTGTAAGCATTATCCATCTGATCAAATAGGTGTTACTTTTATTACAAAAAAAAAATAAAAATAGTATGCCTAGCCTTACCTTTTAAATAAAGAGTTTACAGTAACCATGTGGACCACGTGGACACACAAGTATTTTCTATACATGTGAGCATTATACCAATCCCTAACTGATCTCAGTAGCTGCAGGTACTGCGGAGCAGTTCATCCTAAAATTTCACAGTAAAAGCACCGAGGTCCACCCAACATTGACTAATGGGTTTGTCAACCTGGTCCTAAAACCTGCCCTAAAATAAAGACACAGACTGCGCAGCTTGCGTTTTAATATGGCCACAGCCGCCAATTTATTAACAAGGAATAAATAACATAGCAACGAAAATGTCATTCAACAATGTAATTCCAACAATGTGAACAAGGGGTCTTTGGGTGTCCATAAGACACTAGGATGTTACGACCTCACAATACTTCCATTCTCAACCCCCCCCCCCCCCCCGCCCAGGGGACCTAGCTCCTGGTGAGGGGAGAGGGGGTTACAATAACCAACCACGTGGAAGTGCCATACCTTAGGTCAGGCGTTTCAAACTGGCGGCTCTCCAGATGTTGTGAAACTACGAGGCCCATCATGCCTCTACCTGTTGGAGTCATGATTGTAACTTTCAGCCTTGCAATGCCTCATGGGACTTGTAGTTTCGCAAAAGCTGGAGAGCTGCCAGTTTGAGACCCCTGCCTTAGATGGAGTCCACAATTTAGAAACAATGTCAATAATGACCCCCCAAAGACCCCTGAACCACCAAGCTGCCGTGACAAAACCCCACCAACATACGTGCCCGCTGTTTTTTTTATTTTTTATTATTGATTACAAACAGAAGAACAAAAACAAGACTTATACTCCCCAAACTTGACACCTCAGAAAAAACTTTGACATAAGGGCGGGTGGGAGGGAAGTTTCTTCTCTGCCTGAAAAGGTCAGAATGCCTAGACTGCCTGTCTGCCACATACCCCCTACAGCACCCCTCTGGCCTGCTGCCTCCAATCAGGTAAGTCTACACGCCCCCCCGTCTGCCCAACTGACCTAGCTGACTCAGTTTCTCCCCTAGTCAAGTAGACCCTTCGGCCATTTTTCTTCTCCAGGTCTCACTTTTACTTAGTAGCTTGGCTCCCTGTGCTCCTCCTCCAAGGAGCGATTCTGCAGCTCAATACCCCCTCTCCGCCCCCCCCCCCCGTTCCCAGCAGTAAATTAACAGCTCAGGTTCCACTGCTTTCCTGTGATCCACAGTTCAGCCACCCCCATCTCCCCCTCCTAGCATTGCCTCAGCAGCTCAGTTCCCCTGCTACCCTCTCCCAAGCAGAGGGCCACAGAATGCCTACCCCTGCTCTGCATGCTGCCCACCGCCCCTCCTATCCCCCTCCTGCTGTGTCTCAGTGCTGTGTAGTCCCCTGCCCCCCCCCCCCCCTTCATTCCCCGCAGCGCTGCCGTGTTGCTCCTCCCCAGCCAGCTGCCAATCTTCTTTCTCTGTCTCAAATGTAGACCATCTGAGGTATGTTTTGACACCTGGTAATTCACCAAAGCCCCCAACGGGGCTGATAAATATATATTTTTTTAAATTGTTAAAAAAAAAAAAATAATTGTAAAAAAATAATAAAAGAAAAATAGCAAAAAAAAATACGGACACCAGTGGCGGAACTACCAGGATAGCAAAGGTCACACTTACAACTGGGCTCTGGCATTCCGCCAGACCGCCACCATAGGGGCTCCCTAGCATATGATGGTTTCTTGCACTGGGGCCCTGAAGCTTCTAGTTAGGCCTCTGGTCTGCGTGTTGCGCTGCCTGTTGGATGACCAGCGTTACACTGTACTGTGAGTTGAGGAGCAAGGCTACTTTTATAGATGTCAACCTCAATGATAGTTACTAAAAGGTGGAAGTGACGGGGGGTGTGCTTTAATTTAACCACCCCCCTAATATTTTCTTTTTTGGGGGGGTTCTTTAATTTAGCAAAGGGCCCTATAAATCCTATGGCTGGTGCTCAGCAGATGTATGGAAGCTTTAAATCTCTTTTCACTTGTCTAGTCTCACCGCAAACAAGTGCCAACCCCTCTATTGCTCTGCACATGTTTCTTGAACCGGCACTCCGTCTGCTCTGTAAGATCTGTGACTTGTCATGTCTACAATTTGTCAGCGGTATTTAGCATTGTGACAGCCGGGATGAGATCTGGGTGTCATATGGACTTCTGCTGTATGGTGACAATTATTATTTATCATGGTCTTTAGCTGGTGATGATAAGTTTGTGGCACCACATGTCTTCAGCTTTTATTTTGGCACCAGGCGTTCGCAACAAGCATGTAAAAACACGTGTGTGCGTGCGCAGCGCCGTATATATTAATGTCTGCGTGGAAATTGGTCCGTGTTTTAGGCGCAGAAGATTGATTTTTTTTATAAAGCTGTTTCGGTAGCTGCTAATTTGATGAGACAGAGTATTACAGATTTAGCCTGTATGTGTATTGATTAGAGTTCAGTCCCTGACTTTTTATAATGATCAAACAACTATTGGTAGAAAATTACTGAATATTGATGAATAGACTTAAACTGAATCCATACATATTTTAACACTGGTTAAGTGAGCCTGGGTCATTTATAAAAGAACAATGTGACGTGCGTATTTTCTTACACTTTTTAACTAGGAGGTAACCAACGTGCGAGGCCGAACGGGCTTCACATCTATCTTCAAGGGGTCTGGGAATATATTTCCTTCCCTTTTCATATATATATTTTTTGTGCTCAACTTTTTTTTCTTAACCACGTGACCTCCAGAAGATTTACCCCCCCCCCCCTTGTGACCAGGAATTTTTTTACGATGCGCCACTGCGTTACTTTAACTGACAATTGCGCAGTCATGTGACGCTGTACCCAAATAAAAATATATATGTATTTTTTTCCCCTCACAAATAGAGCTTTATTTTTCTGGTATTTGATCACCTCCGTGCTTTTGATTTTTTTTTAGCTATAAACAAAAATAAAATACTGTCAATAAAAAATAAATAAATAATGAATAAATATATATATGTGTGTGTGTATATATATATATATATATATATATATATATGATTTTATTATTATTTATTTATTATTTATTCATTTATTTCAATTTTTAATTGACAGTATTTTTTTTTTGTTTCTAGCTAAAAAAAATACTATTACTAATTTCTATATTATGGTCCCTGGGAAGGACCCGATTACTTGCACGTTTTTGCTTAATAGATAAAGGACAATCCGCAACTCCATACATGCTCTTAAATCAGTCCGAATTTATTGTATCTCCATAACCGCTTGCCGACTGACGCACGACGATATACGTCGGCAGAATGGCACGGTTGCGCAAAAGGACGTTGTGTATATATACGTCCCCTTTAAAAAGCAGCACTGTGGACGCGCGCCTGCCGCCGCAAGCTCCGTGACTACGACCGTGGGTCCCGCGGACTCGATGTCTGCCGGCATACCCACGATCGTGTCACGGTGAGGAAGAATGGGGAAATGCTGATGTAAACAAGAATTTCCCCAGTCTTCCTAGTGACAGGACACTGATAACAGCTCGCTGTAATCGGAAGCAGTGATCAGGGTCGTTTCACACACACAGCCCATCCCCCCTACAGTTAGAAGCACTCCCTAGGGCACACTTAACCCCTTCACTGCCAGTGTCATTTACACCGTAATCAGTGCATTTTTATAGCACTGATTTCCCCTCACCCAAGATAGCTGTTGAGGTCATGTGGGGTGCCAGCATCCAATTGTACAGCTATCCTCCTGCATCCGCTTCACTCGAGATCCACCTACAGTGGGGAGTCCAGACTGCACCTGCCTACAACCTCATTGGACTCCAAGTTGCATACATATGTAGCACTACCCCAGAAGGAGCTGCTGGTTTAAATTTGGGCCTGCAGTTACCTTACTGTTCCATAAGCTCGCTTCAGGGGTTCTCCTTGAAGATTTGTCCACAGAAATGTCGGCACCAAACACAAAGTCATTTTCAAGGTTTTTTATTGAACAAAGTTCTCCAGTAGAGGGGTGGGGAAAGACTCGGGTACCTTTGCTTTGCAGATCACAGGTACAACTTATATTCGGAGGATTAATTCAGTTCCACACTGGATGTCAGCAACCACCACATAGGCCTACTCTCACTGGCCTAGCAGCTGGTGCGAAGCTTGTGAAAGAGTCTGCCACAGACTTGATAAGTGTTGTCAGGCCGTCCCACGATCTTCTGCCACAAGATCGTGTAACCACTCGCACACTTTGTATAGCTCCAATAAAGTACACAGTGCCAAGAATCTTTCAGCCAGGCCGCCAGCACAGTGAGGTAAATTTGCCAGGATATGTCCTTCAATTGAATCCCACTGGTTCAGCTTCCTCCTGTAGGTAAGGTAGCGAAGGACCATCCCTGGATTAGTAGACTCCTGGGCCTACTCTCAGTTGCGCGGCCTTGGACCAGCCGGCCCCGAGGCTAAGAAACAGCTCACACATCCCTGAGGCCAGCAGGGCCATCAGGTCAGGATCCGAAGACCCCGCCAAAACGGTGTCTGTCCCTTAAGTACCCCTCCCCAGAATGTACAGCGGTTTGACTACGCCCCCTGAGCTGCTTCCGAGAAAGAGATACCCAATGCATCCAGCCTGCTGCCTTTCCAACCTTGACCAGTGGTAACAGCGACACCCACCGCCGGGGGGAAAACTGTGCAACCCAGCTGAACTGAAACAGAACCAACAATTCAGCATAATCCTTCTGAGCTAAACTACAGCTCAGGCAACTAGAATTTAACCCAATACCGCCTACTCAATGGGAGCATGGCGCTACACATACATAGAACTCTAGGCCCTAAAAATATGTGTTTGCCAAAGGTGAAAGGAAGCTTGGAGTTTGTGACAGCAGATGAAATATTATTATTATACAGGATTTATAAAGTTTATGCATCGCTTTACGCGAGAGCAGACAGTACAGTTACAATCCAATTCATTACAGGAGGAATCAGAGAGCCCTGCTCATTAGAGCTTACAATCTAAGAGGGAAGTGTCAAGTGATACAAAATGTAATAATTGTGGGGAATGGTCTGATGAAGTAAATAAAAGTACAGTTGTTAGGTGGGGGCAGAATAGGCTTCTCTGAGTAGAAAAACTTTTTCAGGGGTCGCCTAAAAGTGGATATAGTTGGAGATGGTCGGACAGATTGGGGTAGGGAATTCCAAAGAATGGGAGAGCCTCTGGAAAAGTCCTGAAGGTGTGTATGGGAAGAGGTGACGAGGGAGCTAGAAAGGTTGGACTTTTGAGACCAGGTTAGTGATGTAGCTGGGGGCCAAGTTGTGGATGGCTTTGTAAGATATTTTTAGTATTTTGAATTTAGAGGGGATGGAGGGATTGGCAGAGAGGGATAGCAGATGCTGAGCGGTTTGTAAGGTGGATGAGTCTGGCACTAACATTCATGATGAAATATAAAAACGTAGTCTGCATGCCGTGGTAACAACATGTTCCACTTTACACGTTGTTTAGACCTTGGCTATATATGTGATCGTGGTGAGCATGTTCCAGTTTTATTAGAAAAAACTACAGCTTTGCCCTAGAATATTTCACTCCCAGCTCTGCTTATTTCTGGAATTAATTCCTAATTTAGATTGATGTGCAACACAGTCATTAGCAAATGGTCCTCAAATATTATAATGACAAGTAGATTTGCACCATGGGCTATGCACAGTTTTATGTGACTGCATAACAATTACTTAATTGCATTATCATATGCCCTTAGAATGAGCCTTTTGGGGAACCGAGCCTTCCCAGCAAGAGCGAAGCTCAACACCAGCTTGAAACTTGTCAAATGCTCTCACTGCAGTCCTATAAATTCTATTTCTCCTGGGCCCTGGTCTATTTTCTTTTTCTTTTTTAAGGGATTTAAGAACAGTATATGGGAGGACGTATCTGAAAATTAAGGCTCTAAATTTTATGGAGATTACAGGGTGCATAATTGCAATCAATTCTAAATGGATGGTCTAGATGACAGGAGGTGGGGGAGAGGGTGAGCACTTAACTCCCAAGTGTCCCTATTCTGGACTCAAATTCCTCCGTGCGTCCTCCTTATATCTATGTTGCTTTTTCTTTTTTTTTATCCAGGTGCCAGCAAAATTTGTGTTATTTATGTAGAGATAAGTCTGGAAGAATTGTAGTGTCCCTTCACCCATTCCCTTACCACTGAATTCAGCAATAGTGGCTCAAAAGTGTGTCAATAGGGCCGCGTTACCATAAATTGTATTTATTAGGGCATTTATGTCACAGGCCAAAGAGCAGCGTGCAAAGAGCTATCAATTGGAAAAGTGCATTTCGAATATCTGTTCCTTGATTCGTTTTATAACTTGTTTAGAATTGTTGGTGAACTGGTAATACAATACTTTGCCATACCTTAATTTTATACCTTGAATCCACTTTGCCTACCTTAATTTTATACCTTGAATCCCCTTTTCCTACCTTAATTTTATACCTTGAAACCACTTTGCCTACCTTAATTTTATACCTTGAAACCACTTTGCCTACCTTAATTTTATACCTTGAATCCCCTTTTCCTACCTTAATTTTATACCTTGAAACCACTTTGCCTACCTTAATTTTATACCTTGAAACCACTTTGCCTACCTTAATTTTATACCTTGAAACCACTTTGACTACCTTAATTTTAGATCTTGAATTCACTTTGTCCACCCTAATTTTATATCCTAAATCCACTTTGCCTACCTTAACTTTATAACTTAAATCCACTTTGCCTACCTTAATTTTATACCTTGAATCCACTTTGCCTACCTTAAAGAGGAGTTCCACCCTAAAAACAACTTTTCTTTAATCCCCTCCCCTCCCCCTTACATGCCACATTGGGCATGTAATTTTTTTGGGGGGGGGAGTGGGGGCTTCAGTAGGAGTGGGACTTCCTGTCCCACTTCCTGCTTCCGCCGAGGGGCTGGTTAGGCGATTAAGCCTTAATCGCCTACACCAGCCCCTCCCTGTAGGCGATCACATGGGACACATGACAGGTCCCATGCGATCGCCTCTCCAATCAGCGGCGAGCTGCGCCGCGCACGCATGCGCAGTGCGGCTCGCGCATGCGCAGTAGGTGCCGGCCGTGAATCCGAAGGCTGTCACGGCTGGGTGCCCACAGTCGGGATGGAGACGCCGGCTGGGGAGGGGGGGAGAGGAGCGGGGCCCAGGTCGGGGCGCGTTGCTGGAACGCAGGAGCAGGTAAGTGAGTGTTTATTAAAAGCCAGCAGCTACACTTTTTGTAGCTGCTGACTTTTAATAAACACAATTTTGGGCTGGAACACCCCTTTAATTTTATACCTTGAATCCCTTTTTCCTACCTTAATTTTATACCTTGAATCCAATTTGACTACCTTAATTTTATACTTTGAATCCACTTTGCTTAGTTTAATTTTATACCTTGACTCCACTCTGCTTTCCTTAACCTTTTAACTTAACTACACTTTGTCTACCTGAATCCACTTTGCCTACCTTAATTTTATACCTTGAATCTCCTTTTCTTACTTTCATTTTACATCTTGAATCCACTTTGCCTACCTTAACTTTATAACTTAAATACAATTTGTCTACCTTAAGGGTCCTTTCACAGGTGCGGACCGTTTTTTAGGTCCTTTTTTTTCATCAGTTTTTTGTCCGTTTTTTATCCGTTTTTCATCAGTTGTCATCCGTTTTTATCCCAGACCCTCTCAGGTGGCCCAACTCTCTCAACTGACCTAACTTTCTCGATCCAATGGCCTGAAACCTCTTCCACATCGAGCTTTCTTGAGGATGTTGCCTTGATTCCCAAACAGGAGCACATCTCCCTCCTGGCTGCAGCAACTGCAAGAATTCCAAAAAGAACTGCAACTGCAGTAACTCTCATCAAGCTTATATTGCCCCTGTACATTTGTGCACTCACACTGGGGATCTTCCTCGGCTCCCCACCCAGTAGTAGCCGGGGCCAGGAGAGTAAGGCTTGACAGGCTGTGAGGCGATCGGCGACGGGCAGAGAGTCGCTGATTGCCACCAATACTAAATAGAGAATAGGGAAGAGGGGTAACAAACCCTGGGGACTTTAAACGGTGCCAATGATTTAGTCATGCAAATATAGTAAAAAAAAATTGAAATGTTTTATTTTTACAAAATATGACATAATAATTTATACATACAAAAACCATCCAATGAGAGTGAATCTAGCTCAAACCATGAGCTGTTGCAGGAGTTGCTCAACATGTTTCGCTCAACTTGAGCTTCTTCAGAAGCTTAAACAGGTTATGCTATAGGTCATAAAGAGAAATATATACACAAGATGGAACAAAGATTAGTAAATCTACATAGATAAGTGAAAAATACACAATGTATCGAAATCCAAAAAATCAAAAGAATCACAAAAATAACAATTTAGGAATAGGTATGTAAATCCATGTTCATATAGATTAGAGTGCACAGCCCTGGCACAAACTCACCATGCCAGACCAGTCAGAATCACAGGATAAGTAATAACTACTGAGGAGAAACAGAAAATCACTCACCATCAACACCTTGGAACCATGAGTCACAACTACTCGATATTCAATCAACAGGTCATAGTAGGGAAGAGTCTAGATAAATAGAAATATAAAATAATGAAATAATGTAAATAGGGGAACTATTGTGTCAAAAACAATAAAATGAGTACGATCACTTTAATATATAGAGACATACCTTATTTGTATGTAATGATGTTGAATCAATAAATTGTCAGTACACACAATAATGAAATTGTGGATTTATGATAGACTGTAACCCAGATTCAAAAGGACAGTAAGAATCCAGAAATGATGGATATCATATTACGCACAATAAGTGCAGCACTGTAAAAAAAAAAAGTATAAATAAGAAAATATGGCCCGGAATCACGTAAGACTTACGCCAACGTATCTATAGATACGCCGTCGTAAGTACAAATGTGCGCCGTCTCTGCGCCGATTCCCCAAGCTAGGTACGTCGGAAAATTTGGCTTGAGCCGCCCGACGTAACTTGCCTACGCCGGCGTATCGTGGGCGCATAGTTACGCTGCACACATTTGGCGTACCCATGTTAAATATGCAAATGAGGGAGATACGCCGATTCACGAACGTACTTGCGCCCGGCGCATGTTTTAAGCGATTTGCGTAAGGGTAACGTCCAGTGTAAAGTTATTCCTCATATAGGAGGCGCAACCCATGCAAAGGTATGGACCAGGGAATGAACACCATTGATTTTTACGTTGTTTACGTAGTACGTGAATAGGACTGTGCGTAGGTTACGTTCACGTCATAGGCAGTGTTTTGACGTATCTTAGCCAGTTATTTAGACGTGACTGTGAGCATGCGCACTGGGAATGCGTCCAAGATACGACGCATGCGCAGTTAATTTTTTGAAGCTCAGCCCATCATTTGCATGGGGTCACGCTTCATTTAAATGTTACGCGCCCACTTCCACCTACTTTGACTTACGTCAGCTTACGCCGACAAATATATGCTACGCTGGCGCAACGTTGAGAGCATTTGCTTTGTAAATTCCATGCTTGCCTCTCAACGTTGCGCCGGCGTAGCGCAAAGACGATACGCTACGCCGGCAGAAAGATGCGCCGAGGTACGTGAATCTACCCCTATATATATTTATAAAGAAAAGAAAAAAGGGGGAAAAAAGTGCCATAGGAGGAAAAATATCCAAAAAGGAATGTCCCACACAATGGCCAATCAAAGTTCTCCAATCAGTTCAGAGAGACTGTAGTGAGCGAGGATTACCTGAATTAGAGAGTCCCAAACTAGAGCCAGGCATCGAGAGTGAGAGAAAAGAACCCACATCTACCTCTCTGCTTCCCCAGTTAGTAAGCCAGAGATCGAGGCCATCGCTGCGCTCTTAAGTACCATCCCGACGGCGTCTGACATCACCGCCGGGATGCGGACACATGACAGCGGCGTGAAACCCCGCCCAATGGCTGCATAACATCCAATGGAAGCAGCGAGATCCAGCACATGTACAGACATGCCTACGGGACAGACTGCAGTGGCGCCGAATCGCCAACCACCATCTTGGATGAGGGATAACACCCATGCAAATAAAAACCAGATGATAGAAGCCCAGCAATAGATGATTTAAGCGTGCACTAAAAGGCAGACAATTTAAATAGCCGAGGAGGCCATTACTAGTAAAAAAAAAAAAAATATGCCCCCGGATTTCAATTAAAAAAATCTGGTCACCTTCCTCTATACCAAGTCCTAGGCAAAAACTTTTCCTAGAGGTCTCCTGTGCTTGTTTTGGTGTGGGGACGTGCTTTTAGACAGTCTATATCTCCGCTTACAATCAAGAACACTATTAAATATACATCTGTCACATAAATGCTGCTCTCCCCCAATATGCCCTTGATATATTGACTCTATGGGAGTTTACAGCCTTATGCTATTTACTTACTGGTCTCAAGCTCTGCATGCAAAGAAAACCTCAAGTGCTAACTGGGAGCAGCCCTGCCAACAGTTATGTGATTGACACAAAAGAGATTATGTGTAATCAGAATCTGAGCCCCTTTGGGGACATCTTTAACACGAGGATTAAACATTTCCAAGACAGGCGTTTGACGTTTCTTATGCTGAAGTATTCCTTTACCTCTTTGATGTTTTTGTGCAGGAAAGAAGTGGCATGCTGAGGGTGCCTCCTTTCTTAGGGGTTCCGGTTTGACAAGTTTCTTTAGTTTGTTTGGGCCCCGTCACTTTGGATTTAACAGTCAATGGGGCCAACAGGAACGAGCTGCAGTCTATAAGATTAGCTGACACCTGCTCATCACATATGCAGATTTTCATAGAGGTTTGAAAAGCCATTCCAGTCTTTCTTCTTGCCCTGGTCAGCCAAATTCATGGACACCGGTAACTGAGTGATGTGTGTGACCTGCCACCAAATGTCACTCATTGAAGGTATTATGGAGTCAACATATGCAAGGCACTAAGCCACCCTTGTAGCATACTTGATTGTTGTACTCAGAGAACAGGTTCCAAACCTCACACCTGCCAAATTCCCAGTTTATTTATTTCTACTCAACCACTCCATGGAGTCTAGGTCCTGGATTTGAAGGCCCAGCATGGTGGTGGCTTAGGAGCTCACTTAGAAGCTTGCTCTTGCATTGCAGTTTGGGACTTCTGTGTTTGATTCTCATTAGCATATCATGGAGTTTTGTTATAGGTGAAATTGTTGTTTTGCAGAGGAGCAGTGCCCAGGCTCAAGGACCAGCTGCCCACCCCCCATGCAGCTGGGACCCCTGGGCAGTGCCCAGGTGTGCCCTCTCATTAAGCCAGCCCTGGCTTTAATCATGAACCATGTCAGTTTCTAAATGTTGTACCTTCATTAAATGTAACGGTATTGTTACACGTAGAGGCGCCTCTCTTCTATTGTATACTTAGTTGTGACATGATGCTACTCTTATATCAAGACATTGATTGTATATCAAGTCAAAATGTATTAAAACATGTATCTTGTATTGCAAAATTCTCTCAACCCAAGGTTTTACTTGTATATTCCTGTTTACAGTTTGTATTGTTAGGGTAATGTGATTTGGCCCTACCTGGTCCTGTGTGCTATATACACATGTTCACTTCATCAAATCTGGCCCTCTTTGAAAAAAGTTTGGACGCCCCTGGTTTAAGTGGTCAAATACAGCCAACCAAAAGGGCACCAGAGCCGGACACGTCCAAAACATATGCATGAAAGTCCCCCGGTCTGTCCGACACCGCGGGCACTGCGGGTCCCTATCAGGGTAAATCCTGGAGAGGCGCTCCGGGGTAAAATAAACCCTATGGGCCGGATTCAAATAGTATTTACATCGGCGTATCAAGAGATACGCCGCGTAAATACTAAGAATAGCCGGCGTATCTTTTTTTTGCTATTCAGAAAAGAAGATACGCCGGAATTCTGCTAATCTACGAGCGGCGTAATTCTGTTACATCGTCGTATATTAGTTGCAGTTTTACGCTGGCTGCTAGGTGGCGTTTCCGTCGTTTCACGCGTCAAATATGTAAATTAGGGATTTACGCCGATTCCCGAACGTACTTGCGGCCGGCCGTCATAGTTTACGTCGTTTGCGTAAGAGTTATTGCGGCGTAAGGTTACCCCTGCTATAGGAGGCGTAACCAATGTTAAGTATGGACGTCGGGACAGCGTCGAATTGTACGTCGGTTACGTCGTTTGCGTAAATCGTTTGGGAATGGGGCTCGAAGTAAGTTACGTTCACGTCGTTAACATTGACAAATAGCGACATGATTTCGCGCATGCGCACTGGGAACGTCCACGGACGGCGCATGCGCCGTCTAAAAAAACGTCAATTACGCGGGGTCATGATTCATTTACATGAATCACGCCCCCACATCACAAATTTAAATTGCACGGCCTTACCCCGGGCACTTTACGCTACGCCGCCGCATATTATGGAGCAAGTGCTTTCTGAATAAGGCACTTGCCCATAATATTTGCGGCGGCGTATCGTAAACAGCATACGCTACGCCGCCGGACAGATACATCGCATGTATCTGAATCCGGCCCTATGTAAAAAATTTGTCTGCACGACCTTGTCACCTGCGAAAATAACCAATTTGGGAGCACGCTTTAGACAATCCTCCCAGTCCTCCCTCTCCAGAGCCGGTATGTCCGACTTCCAGGAGTCCCAGAGCCTATTCATTTTAAGGGAGTCAATGGGAAGCAATACACCATATAGAGCAGAGAGGTTTTGACAGGGTAGTCAATAATTTTAACTTTCGGCTGTCTGTGAATTTCACAATAAAGGTTTTACGTGAGACAATTTTATATGTCACCATTAGTAGCACGTTGAAATCGAATGAAAAAAAAAAGGCGGGGAGATTTGCACTCTTTGTCTACGGTTGTCACCGACAAAACAGTTAACAACATTAGCGGGATAACAGGCGGAGTTCAGAGGACTCGTCACCTGCTATAAATAGAGATGAGTTACAGCTAAGTAAGTAATTCTTTCTGTAGAATTATCCTTATATGAGTAGGGCTTTACTATTTAGGATTTGTTAAAACTGGACTAATCCTTTAACAAATCCTTCCCGCTACACGTTCTCCCCTGTCATAGCAAAGGAAAACATTACATAAATATTTGTACTTTTGCAAAGGTGTTATTTCCTGCTCTGTACATTGAAACGTTTATTTTCCATATAGAAAAAATAAAAAAAAGATGCAGAGCGGTCAGTGGAAATAAAAGAAAGTACATTGCTGACTTACGCGTTGTGTTTATGATGACAGAAGCCGAGTATCTTCACAAATAAGAGTTGCGGGGGGAAAAAAAAATCCATTCTTCACCCACGTTGAGGGTTCAAGGTTGGGAAGCAACTCATTCCTGTCGGAACGTACATCCCCGAACACACCTCTAGAAGATTATCCAGTCATTAAATATTTGTAGGATAACAGAGGAAGCCTAATTTAGTTTTTGTTTCTTTCTCTCTGTGGTTTAATCACAGATGAAAGAGACTAATAGCACTACAGAGCTTTCTGGTGATCAAAGGCCGATCAATCCTCTTTGTGGAGTAATTAACTATTTGCTAAACTTGCAGAATTGATTTCCATTTAGGGCTAAGAGAGAGGGTTTTAAATGAAGACCGATTTACCAGGCACGAGGAGGGAATCCAGGCACTGATGCCAAGAGATATTCTACATGACGAATTAAACAACGCTGCGTCGATGACGAGAATTAGGACTCGCTCCTGGCCTTTTCTTTTTTTTCTTTCTTTCTCTGGCTGAGAGAAATCAGATACAAGAGCTCTCTCTCGCTCTCTCTCTATCTATCTCTCTCTCTCTCTCCCTCTCTCTCTCTCTCGCTCTCGCTCTCCAGCTTGCATTGGAGTTCAGGAAGACATAACAGCCTTTAAGTGTGATTCTGAGAATGTGGGCAGGTCACGTTACACTTTGGTCATGTTTGCGTCTAATAAGGCGACACTAGAGCCTCTTCTAGATCAGTGACCCAGTTGTGTGCGAGGACTCGTGAGTCGTGTTTCTCTGTTAACCTAACTGGATAATCCTTTCCTAGGACCAGGGCTGACCTCATGTTGGCGGCATGTTAAATAGATCTGTCCCCGCCGGAGTTCACTGAATAACCTATTCAGTGCCAGGAACATCCACGTGTAACAATGAAGGCAAGATCATTTACTTGAGTGACTTACAACGGGCCAGTTGGCGTGTTCAGTCCGGGCTGTATGTAAACATCACATTGCCCTCGGCGCAGATCATATGGTGTTTGTTTGTGCCGGCTTCAGCCAAGCTGCATAGGTCTTATTTCAGAAGATTAAAGGGGTTGTAAAGGAAAACATTTTGTTCCCTAAATAGCTTCCTTTACCTTAGTGCAGTCCTCCTTCACTTACCTCATCCTTCCATTTTGCTTTTAAATGTCCTTATTTCTTCTGAGAAATCCTCACTTCCTGTTCTTCTGTCTGTAACTCACCACCGTAATGCAGCTCTTTCTTCCTGGTGTGGAGAAAGCCTCTTGAGGGGGAGGGGGCAAGCAGGAGTGTCAGGATGCCCACTAACACACAGCTCCTTTCCCTATCTGCAAAGTAGAGAGTGTCCTGACTTGCCTGCTCGCCCCCTCCCCCTCAAGAGGCTTTCTCCACACCAGGGAGAAAGCCTCGCATTACTGTGTGGAGTTACAGACAGAAAACCAGGAAGTGAGGATTTCTCAGAAGAAATAAGGACATTTAAAAGCAAAATGGAAGGATGAGGTAAGTGAAGGAGGACTGCACTAAGGTAAAGGAAGCTATTGAGGATAAAAAAAAAAAAAAAATTCCATTACAACCCCTTTAAACCCAAAGTCCACTTTTGGAGGCCCCATCTATCTGCTTCTACCATTGCATTTCCTGTGCGGTTCCCCAAGTGAAATGTATGTAAAGCCAAAACTTTTTTTTTTTTCAATTTTAGAGTAGGGAAGGCTTAAAATCCCAATCTATGTCCCTATGGGGAAATTTTCCTTCACTACCTGTCCTGGAAAGTGCAACAGGAAATCTCTCCAATAGTGAACTGAATTCCGATCGTAGACAGTTGTGGTAGAAAAAAAATAGGTCCCCTTTGTAGGATTTTATCTCACCTTGAAGCTCTGATAACTAGCCATCGTATTGCACGATGGTCACTTTCTACTCACATCTCCCACCTTCCTTCTCCCCCACTTCCTTTTTTATTTTTCCCCGTGTTTGTCACTTGTTTGTCTTTTTTTTGTTTGTGCACATTAATTGCCACTGTGTGGGATTAGTAGGGTGCGGGTCCTCGGGTCAGCCCTAAACATCTTGGGAGTGGGTGGACATGGCCTTCTGGCTTCGCCTGCTCTCATGGGGCCTCCCTTCGGGGGAGCCCCACCTAGTACTGGGAGGGTTCTGTTTCGGCAGTCCCTCCAAGAAAGTTGGGTCCGTGTCGGCTTCGGCTGCTCGGACCACAGTACCTCAGTCCCCGTCTGGAGCCTAACGCCCCGGGGGTTCAGGGTTGGGTCCTTCTTATGGAGGTCCATTTGACGTTTGCACTCGTCTGCACGTTTTTGTGAACACTCTTTATGTGTGTTCACATTTTTTCTGCACGCCACAGGCTTTTCAATAGAAAAGAAAACTAAAAACTAGACATATGCATAACGAAAAAATGTGTTTTGTTTTGTTCTATTGTGATTCATTCATCTAGTTATTTCATTTAGTTCTATTCAGTTGATTCGTTCAATTCATGTTCGAAATTCATATTCTTCTTTCGAATTCACCGATTTTTTTGATTCGAGGCATTCGAACCGATACATTTTAGAATCGGTCAAAAGGAAACTGTTATATTGTTTTCGATTTGAATGCGGCAAAGTGAACAAACAAAAGAAAAATCTTCATCAAATGATTACAATGACTCTTTAAAGTGGAGTTCCACCCAGAAATGGAACTTGCGCTTTTTGGAATCCTCTCCCTCCTTCGGCGTCACATTTGGCACCTTTTAGTGGGTAGAAGGGAGCAGATACATGTGTAATCAATGTATTTTCTCCCACTTCCGGGCGTAGGTCACCGCAGTGACCAACGACATGTCCGGTGCCTCCTCCGTCCCCCCGATATCTTCTGGGAGCCACACAGGTCCCAGAAGACAGCAGGGACCAGTGGGATCGCGCAGCGTGGCTCGTGCATGCGCAGTAGGGAACCAGGAAGTGAAGTCTTGCGGCTTCACTTCCTGATTCCCTTACCAAAGATGATGGCGCCTCCACCCGAGAGCTAAGGGACAGATCGGCTTCGGGGTGCCAACATCGCGGGTGCCTGGAACAGGTAAGTGTCCATATAATTGCCAAAGGAGACAGCGGTCCTATCTATACGGACGGGGTGTCCGGCTGGAGGCCTTCACCTATATAGCCGTCTACCTATAGAAGCCTTGGAGTCTGCCAATTAACATTGCATCTACCTAAAGGTGTCCTGGTGCTAGCCCTCTCTCCCACAGTTCTGTTTAAGAGACAATCAGGGTTGGTGCAGGGATTTTTGACATCCTCATTTTGCCGCCCCCATTGGCTCCACCCCTGACTCCACCGCCTTTGTCCGGCCCATGTGACAGGAGGTGGCGCTATACAGGAAGCGTCAGCTCTGCTTCCTCTAGTGCTGGCTCCAGTACAGCACTGTGCCTCTAATTAAACTACCGAACGAACCAGCTGCCTGAGTTAGTTACATGTCGCAGAGCATTTAGATGTGGAGGGCAACCATTGGCCTGGCGTTCCTAGGCAGCAGTGCGCCCTAGGCAGTTGCCTACTTTGCCTAGTGGTAGCACCGGCCCTGGAGACAGTAAATCTATTGTCTGGCGCCCACCTGTTCATCTTGCATTACACCCACCATGCCTTGTAACCCACCGAAGGATGTCGGCAGGCCGTAACTCTGTTGGTCACCATGGGACTTCAGGGGCCCAGGACTTTGCTACACAGCCTTTTTAACCAATTCAGAGGATTAACCCCTTAGGTTCCACAGTGAGTATAACAAGCATGCTTTACTGTATATACACACTGATTTTACTGTTGTGGGTTTAGTAAGGCCTCATACACACGACCGAGGAACAAGCTGTCAAGACCAAATCTCGTCGTTCTCAAACGCGGTGACGTTCAACACGTACGACGGCACTTTAAGGGGAAGTTCGATTCCACTGGCACAACCCTTGGGGCTGCTTTTGCTAATCTCATATTACTGCGTGTTAGTAAAAGTTTGGTAAGAGACGATTTGCACTTTTCAGTCTGTTACAGCGTGACGAATATGCTATCTCCATTACAAACGCTACTTTTACCGAAGGTGCGCTCCCGTCTCATACTTTATTCTGAGCATGCGCGGGTTTCTAAGCATACACACGAACATGTTTCTCATCGAAAACCAGCCCGACGAGAAACACGACGAGGAAATTGAGACTCTCGACGAGGAAAAGGAGAACTTGTTCTCTTTTTTTTCTCATCGAGTTCCACAACAGTTTTCTAGATGAAAAACGTAGGCCTCGTACACACGACCGAGGAACTCGTTCGGCTGTCGAGGAATTTGACGAGCCAATTTTCTCCATTCCCGTCGAGGAAAAAGACAACATGCTCTCTTTTTGGCTCGTCGAGTTTCTCGACAGTTTCCTCGTCGAAAAATGTACACACGACCGGTTTCCTCGGCAAAACACGTCTCCCAACAAGTTTCTTGCTGGATTCTGCCGAGGAAACCGGTCGTGTGTACGAGGCCATACACACAACTGTTTTCCTTGGCAAAAAAGCTCTGCCACCAAGTTTCTTGATGGATTCTGTCGAGGAAAACGGTCGTGTGTACGAGGCCTAACACTTTAAGCCCACTTAAAAAATGATATAAAATAGAAGTCATTAGTATTCAACTTGCTTACTTTATTAAAAAAAATATGTTTATTAATACACTGCGACCCAATGAATATGAGTATACATAATTTTTTTTTTTGTGTTTTGAACCACAGAAATGTGATTCCACTAAGAGCTTCTGCATTGTTTAGTATATAGATAGAGCAATTACATTAGGTCTTTACAGCATCCCATAATAGTTTACTAAGAACATGTTCAACTTGTATATTACATCATTTCCACTTCCAAATTAACCTCCACCAGCCAATTAACCACTGATACAATTGCTTGGAGTTTTCCTAGGTAGATCTGAAACCGGGGTAATTTAATAGTACATAATTATTGCATAATTTAAGCTTGCATTATTATTGCCGGCAAATACCAACATCAAAAGCAAACTTTAGCTAATTATCACAACAATCCTCTCTGCTGTCCTCGGCAATAATAGATCTGGCATAGTGAAGATGAATGCCGGTGTGGGTGATTAGTGCTATGAATTGTAGACTCAACTAATTTCCACCAGATCTATGATGGGGTTCCCCCAATATGAAATGGGGTATCAGGTAGACCCGAAGGATGAAGGAGTTGTCCGAGACAAACTTATGCTTTTCACAGTCCTATGTACAGGCTTGAGGCCTCGTACACACGACCGAGAATATCATAAAAGAAACGTCATTTTCCTCGATGAGGAAATTTACTTGTCAGGCCCCGTACACACGGCAGAGAACCTCGACGAGCGGAACACATCGTTCCGCCCATTTGAGGTTCTCTGCCGGCCGTCAGAATCGGCGACTCGCCCGTCGAGAAAGGCAACCAGCCATTCATCCCGACGGGCCGTCGAGCAAATAGAGAACTTGTTCTCTATTTGCTCGACGGGTTTCCCGACGGGCGGGGCTCGCCGAGAGCGTACACACGGCCGAGGTTCTCGGCAGAATGCGGCTCCCAGCGAGGTTCTCGCTGGTTTCTGCCGAGAACCTCGGCCGTGTGTACGGGGCTTCAGGCTTGTCGAGAATCTTGTCAAGCTTTCCTTGCATACACACTGTCAAGACAAAATCTCGTCGTTCTCAAACGCGTGACGTACAACACGTACAACGGCACTATAAAGGGGAAGTTCGATTCCACTGGCACAACCCTTGGGGCTGCTTTTGCTAATCTCATGTTATTGCATGTTAGTAAAAGTTTGGTAAGAGACGATTTGCGCTTTTCAGTCTGTTAAAGCGTGACGAATGTGCTATCTCCATTACAAACGCTACTTTTACCGATAGTGCGCTCCCATCTCATACTTTATTCTGAGCATGCGTGGGTTTCTAAGCATACACGCGAACGTGTTTTTTGTTGTAAACCAGCCCGACGAGAAACACGATGAGGAAATTGAGACTCCCGACGAGAAAAAATAAAGCATGTTCTCTTTTTTTCTCGTCGAGATCCACAACAGTTTACTCAACGAAAAACTACACACAGAAAAAGCAGTGCAGCGCTACAAAACAAAACCAAAAATGTGAAATATAAAAAAACAAAATAAATAAATGAATAAAAATTCAGTCCAAACAGGTGATCAATTGGAGTGGTCAAGCAGACTCTTGTGCCTCACTAAGGTGTTCAGATGTAACAACTACAGCAAACTGGTGTCTTCAAATGGTAGTACATGCCGCTCACCTGAACAAATGGACCTGTATGTGAATAGCAGGTCAAAAGCGCAGTCCCTCACAAAAGGAGGATTTGGAGTTCAGCGATGTCTCCTTAGGAGCTCTTAGTGGTAGATGGTCAGCCAGAATATTCTCTCACATGAAAGGTGTCATGAAAAGGTAAAAAAATTACACATAGTGCTTTCCGTATAATCACAATGGCATAGAAAATGTATTAAAAAAGAAAAACACTCACAAATAAAGCACTATGTCCTAGTGCATGGATACGAGTGTACAGCAAATAAAAGAACCAGGTAGGTGGCTGTCCTGACATCAAATGAAAAGCCCCCCGCACGCGTATTGTCCACAGGTGCAGGACTTCTTCCGCTGAAGAAGTCCTGCACCTGTGGACGATACGCGTGCGGGGGGCTTTTCATTTGATGTCAGGACAGCCACCTACCTGGTTCTTTTATTTGCTGTACACTCGTATCCATGCACTAGGACATAGTGCTTTATTCTGAATATTCTGGCTGACCATCTACCACTAAGAGCTCCCAAGGAGACATCGCTGAACTCCAAATCCTCCTTTTGTGAGGGACTGTTACAAAATTGAGTTTGACACCTCTGATTTAAAGAGCAGAACATATTCCCATACACCATCATTTACATGCTTGCATCATCCCAGGGCCCAGCACCTCAGTCCAGGAAGTGGATGCTTACCTTAGACAATGGCTGAACAAAGATGGCGCAGGTCATCTGGTGGGCGAGGAAAATAAAACCTTTGCCAGGAGATGTTCTATGAGATATGTATTGCACTTGAACATTACTTAGAATGTACTTAACATACAAATACATTCTGAGGAAAGGCCTGCTTTAAGTGGCAGTATTATCTATACACAGTAATTCCTTTAATAGGTTTACTTAATATGCAGATTTTACTGCCAGAGTTTAAAAAAAAAAAAAAAAGGCAAGTGCATGCAAACTGTCATGGTGAGGTCATTTGTATCTTCAGAGGAACTCTACTTTGGGTTCATTCCGGCTCTGAGCTCTGCCTGACTAGCAGCGAGAGCGTCTCATCCAGCCGCCTTATTGGCAGGTAATTGTATTAGGGAGCAATACAGCCGCATGAAAGACAATTCTCCCGGCCCCGTGCGTTTGTGTGGGAATCCACCGAGACAATTTCAGAGTACATTAGGCCACGGTCTGAGTGGGGTGACCTTGCCGCGATTGGGGTTGACACTTGAAGGAAGGAAAGTGTCCTTTTAAAGGACAGTCCTACCAGTAGACTTTTATCTCTTTTAAATTGCATTACCTGGATCTGCTTGTTCTCCTTAAATATATCTGTTCCCAAGCTGCTCCCTCCGTCGCCGTCCGTGTCACTTTGTTACTCACTGATTACCTCTTAGTTGGTGATTCTGCACACTTACCCTTATGCCGCGTACACACGATCGTTTTTTTTGCCATGAAAGCTCTTCGGCATTTAGAAAAAAAACAACGTTTTTCCAACTACATTTTTAAAACGACTTTGTCTACACACGATTGTTTTAAAAAAAATGCTCTAGCAAAGCGCGGTGACGTACGACGGCACTATAAAGGGGAAGTTCCATTCGGATGGCGCCACCCTTGGGGCTGCTTTAGCTGATTTCCTGTTAGTAAAAGACGATTCACGCTTTTCTGTCTGTTACAGCGTGATGAATGTGCTATCTCCATTACAAAATGTATTTTTTACCAGAACGAGCGCTCCCGTCTCATAACTTGCTTCGTTGTTTTAGCCCACACACGATCATTTTTTACAACCCAAAAAACAACATCGTTTAACCACTTCACCCCGGACCATATTGCTGCTAAAGGACCAGGCCCCTTTTTGCGATTCGGCACTGCGCCGTTTTAAATGACAATTGCGCGGTCGTGCGACCTGGCTCCCAAACAAAATTGGCGTCCATTTTTTTTCACAAATAGAGCTTTCTTTTGGTGGTATTTGATCACCTCTGCAATTTTTATTTTTTGCGCTATAAACAAAAATAGAGCGACCATTTTGAAAAAAAAAAGAATATTTTTTTACTTTTTGCTATAATAAATATCCCCCAAAAATATATAAAAACATTTTTTTCCTCAGTTTAGGCCGATATGTATTCTTCTACATATTTTTCGTTAAAAAAAATCGCAATAAGCGATAAGTTATAGCGTTTACAAAATAGGGGATAGTTTTATGGCATTTTTATTAATATTTTTTTTTACTAGTAATGGCGGCGATCAGCGACTTTTTTCGGTACTGCGACATTATGGCAGACACTTCGGACACTTTTAACAAATTTTTGGGACCAGTGCTATAAAAATGCCTCTGGCAGGGAAGGGGTTAATACTAGGGGGTGAGGAAGGGGTAAATGTGTTCCCTGGGTGTGTTCTAACTGAAGGAGGGGTGGGACTGACTGAGGGAAATGACAAATCGCTGTTCATACATTGTATGAACAGACGACAGGTAATTTCCCCCCTGACAGGACCTGACACACACAGCTCCTGGTCCTCGCTCTGTAACGAGCGATCGCACCCACCGGGCACGCGCATGAGAGTCAGGGGTGAGCGGGATGGCTGCTCGGCGAGATGACGTAGATCTGTGTGATCTCGCCCAGCAGAGCCGACCTGACGTTTTTCAGAACCCGAAAAATTATGTGAAACCCACACACCATCATTTTTAAATTACATTTTTTTAAACGTGTAAATGATCGTGTGTATGCGGCATTAGAGGTGCTTCTACAGATTCGGCCTCCTATTATGCCGTGCTTTTAATTGATGCTGAATCTCCCATCATTGCTGATCGGCAGAGACAATTGGGAAAATTGTTTATCAGGGTCAGATGAGTTGACCACCACAGATGCTGCAAAGAAAAGGAGTTTGAGTACGTTCTTCCATTTATACAGTCAGAATAGAATACTCTTACCTCGCCTTAAATGTCTCCTCTCTTCCTCGAGTCTATAGGCTTCCAAGGCCATATATTAAAAAGAAGCACTTGTCTTACAAGGCTGCAGAGAAGAATTGTAGGATAAGTATACAAAATGCAATCTAAGGAGTGTAAATACAGGTTATGTTCTTAAAGCGGAGTTCCACCCATAAAATGAACTTTACAGTATTCATCAGCAATAAACATCAACAACAACATTTGGAAAAAAAAAAAAAACATTTTTTTTTTACTTACTTGTTCAGGGTTGTTGCTATGGGGTGCCTTGTAATCTGCCCCTTCTTCTCCACGGTGCCTGACGTCATTTACTCAGGCACCTGCGCTCTCTAGTGCTCCTAGGAAATGTGTGCAGGGCCGATCCGCCCTATAGGCTCACTATGCAAGCCGTCTCAGGGCCCCGCAAAGCTGCGGAGGGCCCCCCAAATTACTAGAGCCCCCGCCTGGTGAGAAGTCAGTTTTGGGCCCCTCACCCTGCTGCATGGGAGAAGAGGTAAGAAGTCAGCACCCCCCCCCCCCGCGCGCGCTTCTCGCTTTAATGTAAGATGTCATTACCGACAGCGCCCCCGCTTCTCAACTTTAATGTGACATGACATGTTGCTTAGGGCCCCAGGGAGGTCAGGATAGGCGCTGGATGTGTGTCATCACTTCATAGGAGTCACTGAGCAGCCAACGATGGGGCACTATTCCTCCCACTGACACCAAAAATCTGGCACTATTCCTCCCACTGACACCAAAAATCTGGCACTATTCCTTCCACTGACACCAACAATCTGGCACTATTCCTCCCACTGACACCAACAATCTGGCACTATTCCTCCCACTGACACCAAAAATCTGGCACTATTCCTTCCACTGACACCAACAATCTGGCACTATTCCTCCCACTGACACCAACAATCTGGCACTATTCCTTCCACTGCCATCAACAATGGGGCACAATTTCTCAACTTGACAACAAGCATGGGGCACTATTCCTCCCACTGACACCAAGCATGGGGCGCTATTACTTCCACTGACACCAAAGATGGGTAACCTATTGTTACCTAGGTCTTTAGCAAATTAAATGTTGGTCAGTTAGGGTTTACATATATTGTAATAAAAGGGCATTGCTATAGAAACAGTTCTGGATGAAGACATAATGGTAGAAGTTAAAATCTAGGAAAAGAAGAATTGAAAATACTGCTTTGGGTGAAATCGGAATGATAAAGATAGATGTTTAGATAAAAAAAGAATGATAGAGTTATAGTTCTAGATGAAAGAACAAGCTTAGAGGCAGAGCTCTAGGAGAATGAACAATGAAAATGGCAGAACTGTAGACAAAAGTAAAATAGTAGAGCGGAGCTCTGGATGAAGAATAATTTCTAAAGAAGACCTTTAAATGAGAAGAAAGCCAGAGGGAAAGTTCTAGCTGAAAGAAGATTGGTAGAGACAGAGCTTTAGATGAAAGAATAATGATAGCGATAGAGCTCTGGATGGCAGAAGAATGGTGGAGACAGAGCTCTGGATGGTAGAAGAGTAGGGGAGATTGCGCATTAGATGATAGAAATTGGTAGAGACAGAGCTTTGGATGATAGATGAATGGTGGAGACAGATTTGGAGGTGATAGAGGAATTGTATAGACAGAGCTCTAGATGAAAGACAAACAGTAGAGACAGGGTTCTAGATCAGCGGTCTCCAAACTGTGGCCCGGGGCCAGATACGGCCCTTTGATTGACTTTATTTGGTCCTTGGGGCAATATTCCTTCCACAGACACAAACAATGGGGCACCATTCCTCCCACTGACACCAACGATGGGGCAGAATTCCTCCCACTGGCACCAACAATGGGGCAAAATTTCTTCCACTGACACCAACAATGGGGCAGAATTCATTCCATTGACACCAATGATAGGGCAGTATTTCTCCCACTGGCACCAACAAAAAGGCATAGATAGGGTATTGTTTATGCCCCCTGTATGCCAGGACATTTTCTACTCCCAGTGGCCTTAGTTTGGCCCCCTAAAGTCTGAAGGTCAATAAACTGGCCTTTTGTTTATAATTTTTTAAGACCCCCTGCTCTAGATGATAGAAAATGGTGGAGACAGAGCTCTAGATGAACGAATAGTGGAGACAGAGCTCTGGATAATAGAAGGAAGGTAGAGATAAGGCTCTATAAGATACAAGAATGGTGGAGACAGAGCTTTGGCTGATAGAAGGAAGGTAGAGATAAGGCTCTATATGATACAAGAATGGTGGATTATAAAAGGAAGGTAGAAATAAGGCTCTGGATAAAAGAATAATGGTGACGACAAAGCTCTTGTTGAAAGTAGAATGATGGAGACAGCTCTGGATAAAAGAATAATGGTGACGACAGAGCTAGGGATAAAAGAAGAATGGTGGAGACAGAGCTATGGATGATAGAAGAATGGTGGAGACAGAGCTATGGATTTTAGAAGAATGGTGGAGACAGGGCTATGGATAATAGAAGAATGGTGGAGACAGAGCTATGGATGATAGAAGAATGGTGGAGACAGAGATATGGATGATAGAAGAATGGTGGAGACAGAGCTCTGGATGAAATAAGAATGGTGACAACAGAGCTCTGGATGAAAGAAGAATGGTGGAGGCAAAGCTCTAGATAAAAGAAGAATGGTGGAGACAGAGCTCTGGATGAAAGAAGAATGGTGACGACAGAGCTATGGATAAAAGAAGAATGGTGGAGACAGAGCTCTAGATGATAGAAGAATGGTGGAGACAAAGCTCTAGATGAAGGAAGAATGGTAGAGACAAAGCTCTGGATGAAAGAAGAATGGTGGAGACAAAGCTCTATATGAAAGAAGAATGGTGAAGACAGAGCTATGGATGAAAGAAGAATGGTGGAGACAAAGCTCTGGATGAAAGAAGAATGGTGACAACAGAGCTATGGATGAAAGAAGAATGGTAGAGAAAAAGCTCTGGATGAAAGAAGAATGGTAGAGACAAAGCTCTAGATGAAAGAAGAATGGCGGAGACAGAGCTAAGGATGAAAGAAGAATGTAGGAGACAGAGATCTGGATGAAAGAAGAATATTAGAGACAGAGCTCTAGATGATAGAAGAATGGTGGAGACAGAGCTCTGGATGAAAAATGGTGGAGACAGAGCTCTGGATGAAGAATGGTGGAGACAGAGCTCTGGATGAAGAATGGTGGAGACAGAGCTCTGGATGAAGAATGGTGGAGACAGAGCTCTGGATGAAGAATGGTGGACACAGAGCTCCAGATGACGAATGGTGGAGACAGAGCTCTGGATGAAGAATGGTGGAGACAGAGCTCTGGATGAAGAATGGTGGAGACAGAGCTATGGATGAAAGAAGAATGATGAAGGCAGAGCTATGGATGATAGAAGAATGGTGGAGACAGAGCTCTGGATGAAAGAAGAATGGTGACGACAGAGCTCTGGATGGAAGAAGAATGGTGGAGACAGAGCTATGAATAAAAGAAGAATGGTGGAGACAGAGCTCTAGATGATAGAAGAATGGTGGAGACAAAGCTCTACATGAAGGAAGAATGGTAGAGACAAAGCTCTGGATGAAAGAAGAATGGTGGAGACAAAGCTCTAGATGAAAGAAGAATGGTGGAGACGGAGCTATGGATGAAAGAAGAATGGTAGAGACAAAGCTCTGGATGGAAGAAGAATGGTAGAGACAAAGCTCTGGATGAAAGAAGAATGGTGGAGACAAAGCTCTAGATGAAAGAAGAATGGCGGAGACAGAGCTATGGATGAAAGAAGAATGAAGGAGACAGAGATCTGGATGAAAGAAGAATATTAGAGACAGAGCTCTAGGTGATAGAAGAATGGTGGAGACAGAGCTCTGGATGAAGAATGGTGGAGACAGAGCTCTGATCAAAGAAGAATAGAGTTAGGGCTCTAGATGACAGAAGTTTGGTAGAGACGGATGTGTGGATGATAGAAGAATGCAAAGAGCTAGAGACAGGTAGAAGAAACATGTGGTGGGAAAAAAAACTCAGGTGAAAGTAGAATGGTACAGAGTTTTAGATAAAAGAGAAATGGTAATTATTGAAAAAAAAGATGACCTGTCGAAGCTGATCTTTAATTGAAAGTAGAATAGTACAGATTGAGGGATAGAGGAAAAAACAATGCTAGAAATGGAATTTCAGATGAAAGTAAAACTGTAGAACCAAGGCCTCGAATGAGAGAAGAATATTCAAAGAGCTCTGGAATTTAGAGAAGGGTGCCAGAGAGAAAGATCGAGTGGAAAGAAGAATACAAGGTGAAACAAAGAATGACGGAGAGAGATTTATAATGAAATTTGTAGACAAAGCCCTAGACAAAGTAGGAATGGTAGAATCAGAGCTCTAAATCGGAGAGGGATATTGGGCAAAGAGCTCAAAGACTTAAAGAAGAGTGCCAGGGAGAGAAATCCAGGAATGTGAGTGGGAGGGCCATAGATATAAAAAAATACAGATTTTTAGCTGAAAGAAGAATGGAGAGCGAGAACTTCAGAAAGTGTTAGAGGCTGTGCTCTGTATGATAAAAAGCTCTGGATCAAAGCAAAGTCATGAAGACGCAGCACTTGATGAAAGAAAAACGTAGAGGCAGAACTCCAGGTAAAAGAAAGGTGGGAGATACCAAACCATAGATAAAAAAAAAACTTAGCTAGGGCTACGCTCTCAATAAATGCAGAACAGGAGGCGCAGAGCTCAAAAAAAAGTGGTGACAGAAGCAGAACTGTAGATGAAAACTGAGCTGTAGAGGCAGAACTGAAAATGAAAGTCAACCGTAGTGACAGAGCCCTAAGGGAAATTGTTAGTGGAAGTGTTGGCTAAAGCATTACACCGGTTGAAATGTGAGTTTATAAGAAAGAGAGCGAGAGGCAACGTTTCAGAAAAACATACTTGGGACTCGTATAAATCTCTTCAGTGGGTGTTACATCGATCTCTCTTCATTACACAGCTAAAGTTGGGAGCAGACAAAGGAACAACAATACGCTTTAACTGGAGAGGTGGTTATGGAAGCGCAGGCAACGTGCTCTTTTTTTTTTATATATATATCTATACGACTCCTGGCGCTAAGAATATAAAACATATCACAGTGCTGAATGGCCCTGCGTTGCAGACTAGCTGCCTCCGCTCAATGGTAATGTCACTAGGTGTCTGCGTGTAACCAGCATTCTCACAATAACACGATATTTATTTCTGCAAGGAGGTGAAAATTACCCTTGCAGCGTTGGGATGCTCTGACCTTTCATGTTCCACAAGGTGTTGTTGATGGATGTTAGTACAACAGATTTATCCAGCTGAGAGTTCACATCTTCAAAGAATTTTCCGTCTTTTGTCCAGTGTCATCATTTGCATTTCACCTCTTTAATGAGAATAATAACTGTTTAACATAAAGACATTTAAGAGATGTCAACGTAAACGGTTTACTTGGCTGATTCTTTTTTTTTTTTTTGTAACTCAACAGAATCAGGGGCCCCAGTGTGCGGTTGATCTTTACCTAACTCAATACAGGTCAGTCTAGAGGAGAGATCTGTTTTAACCAAATCTAGGGTTATTCAATATTTAATAAACTAATCAATGTACAAATTGGTCAAAGTAAACCCTCAAATCTTTATAATAATGTATTTATTTTATCAATACCTTGTTGTTAGTTGCAGGGTCCATTACGTAAAACCACACTTTTTCCAAAGGGCAGGTGAAATTGTCAAAAATGGGTAAGAAATGCGCAACCAAAATAAACAAAACAAGTCAAACAAAGTGTCCTGATATGAAGTGTGAGAAAAAATATTAGATGCAAATAAACAACATTTGGTGAATCCCACGGATAAGGACATGCAGGTGGGATTAAACAAAAATAGTGTCCACTGCAGCTGATGTTGATTTGGTGTAATCACAAAGAAAAAACTTCATCCAACAAGGTCATCCAAAGAATTTTTCAACCGTTGGAAAAAAACTCAGACAAATATGCCGCTTACCAGATCTGATGGACCTCTATTACGGAGGTCTTATGAGCTCATCAAACCAGGGGTCACTCCAAGGGATCCTCGTTGGTTAGGCACTGGTGTAGTAGCGTATCCTTCTTCCTTCAGGCTTACCGGAGCTATGATAGATTCTATTCCAGGTAATCTCAGCTTCCAATGGAATAGCGTGATGTGCGGGTATGTTAGAGGAAGAGCAAAAAAAGCTTCATGGTGCAGTATGATTTAAATAGTCAAAAAAACTCTTTATTGACAAAGCAGGTTTACTGACATCAAGTTAAAAGCTTATTCAGCAGAACAGTTAAAAAGCCGATAAAAACTTCCATCAGCGACTCAGGCCGATCAGCTGGGGCGTGGTGACGTCAGGTATACTTGCTTTGCCCGACACTGCGTTTCTCCTCACAAGGCATCAACAGGGATAGGAGGCAATGAAATTGGCGAAATTGAATGTTTCAGAATATCCATTAGTAAAGCCTAAATTTAGCCTAAAAAAGCACAAAAGGCAATGGCAGCCAGTCCATAAGGGGCGCAGGGGCGCCGACCCCCTAATCTCCATGCGTTGGCCTCTTATATCCATGCGGGGAGCCGCACACAAAGATTTCTACAAGGTTTTTTTTTTTTAAGCCTGTGGCTCTAATTGGCTTTAAAAAGGTTGAGCCCACCCACGTGTCTTCTTGCTTCTCCTCGCAAATCAGGACAGGAAGTGAGTCCTAAGACTGGATTGGCCGGGCGGAGAAGCAACCAGAATGGCTGGGAGGAGAAGCGACTGGATTGGCCTGGAGGAGAAGCCGGGAAAGCAGCCAAAGCTGCCCGCGACCTGGATGGGGTAAGTGCAGGGCTAGCGAGCTGGAGGGGGGTGAGGGGTTTAGGTTGCCCCCCCTTAAAAAATGGAGCACCAGCTGCCACTGAAAAGGGATGGTACCTGCATTCAATGTGACGTGGAACCCTTTGCTTTTCCCCCATACCCCCGCACCCATATTCTGCAACTATGCCCACCATTTCTGCTGTCCTCCTCCATTCACAGCTTTCAGTAGATGACTGAAAAGTTCACCTCCTTCATTCACAGAGAGCGTTTTTCATTGAGTGAAGTTATAGTACTGTAAAGCATCTAATAGAGGAAGGGTTACCCATAGCAACAGCAATATAACTCTCTGTTTTACATGACCACCAAATGAACCCTGCACCACCCTCTCTTCATCCCTATTACAAGCCCTGTTCTTTTATACACCATGCATGCATCCCCTTCCTCATGGAATGTCAGACCAGGCACTTTCTTGGAATTTTAGAACTTTTACTTGACACTACAGTGCTGGTGCTATACCTAGCACCCCACTAGGCCATTGTGTAGCCAATCACAGTTGGTCCATGGGAGGCGTGAATTTAAAGAGATTGTGAACGATCACCTTGTAAAACAACCCATTCAGTTTAAAATAGAAGTAATAGGGAAACCATTTTTGTATAGATTTAAAAAAAAAATATATTAATAACTTTGTTCCCCATGTTTTATAAATGATCACATTCCCTCTGCTCTTGGCTGCATAAGAGCTGGGGGAGGAGAAGAAGCAGCACACTGAGCTTTTCAGTGAATCATTGTGCAGTGGGGGCATGTCAGGACATGTCTGATCATTGGAGGAGAGCACACTGAGTTCCCAGAAAAGCAAGAGAACTGACCACAGTGTGTTCTCCTGCTTAGTGTGGTCAGTTTCTAATAGTAAAGCAGAGGCACTGGCAGGAGTACCAGGGATTTCACACAAAGTTAGCAATAAAAAAAGAACAGGAGACTTTCTCATACAAGTACATGGTACAACAGACACATATCAGGAATATGAAATGTTGGGGTGACAAACACTTTAAGTTGAGGTCTCCATGTGCCAGGGATTGTGGGACATCTTGGGTACACAGCACAGGCCTGGGAAATATCTGCATGCATCTTCATGATGTAGTATTGCCACCATTGGTTTAGCATTGTAGTTTTAAACACTTTGCATAACCTGACAGATTTGCTTTAGGCTGTGAGTAAATCCAGGTTTTACTAAAAACTACCTGAGACATGTTTTAACCCCGTTACAAGTCAACTAGACACTTCTGAGGCTTATTTATTTAATCCTTCAAATGCAATTGATACAACTTTTTTGACTGGCTTTTATGGCCCTTTAAAGTAAACCCGTGTTTGTATTAAACCCTATAAATATGTGATCAGACATGAAAAGCACCCCCCAGAGATTACATAGTTACATAGTTATTCTGGTTGAAAAAAATCCATCCAGTTCAACCAACATAGAAAGAAAAAAGAAAAACACAATTTGAGAGTTTGGCCATGTCCCTACCGCTGTCTCTGTATTAGTTAGTTTATCTTAGTTCTGAACCAATAATGAGGCTCGGGATAGAATGGGCACTCCTTATGTTGTATAGGAACTGGTCGCATTTCGCATTAGAGAGTACTTTGGGTTTTGGTAATCTACAAATTGGGTGACCAGTGCAGGCACATCTAGAAAGGCACGATGTTCACTTTCCACCCACCTCTCCCACCTTCCTTCTCCCCCACTTTCTTTTTTATTTTACCCCCTTGTTTGTCACTTTTATGTCTTTTTCTGTTGGTGCACTTTTTGTACACCTTTGTTGTATGATGAGTAGGGTGCTGGTCCTCGGGCCTGCTCTGAAAGTCTTGGGAGTAAGTGTACATGACCTGCTCTCATAGGGTCTCCCTTCAGGGGAGCCTCATCGAGGAGGGTTCTCCAAAGAAGTTGGGTCCATGTAGGCTTCGGCTGTCCCTGCCAGGAGACTAACGCCCCGGGGGATCAGAGTTGAGTCCTTTTCGGAGGACCATTTCATGTTGCACCTGTCACAGTTTTTGGTGTATCACTCTTTATGTGTGTGCTCATTTTTTTCCTGCACCGGGTGAAGTTTTTTGGGTTATGTTGTGCACGCCTTAGGCTTTTCAATAGAAACCCTCAAGGAACCCCTAGCAATCGGCCGGGGGGTGGCTCGTATGATCGGGGCTCAGTTTACTTGCTGGATTGATTACACTGAAACGTCCTTTACTTGCTGGATTGATCATATTGAGGATTTGCGTATTCATCCCATATGTCTGGAGAGAGTCTATTCGGGAAGACTTTAAATATCCCTATGCTCATTTGGACCGCTGTAATGACGGTCATTCATTTGTGGTAAGGAGACTACATCTCACGATTTGGGTGTCCCTTTGGTGGAAGAAGATTCCTATACACTTCACTTCGATTTGCTTTAATATATGAATCATTATGGACTTATACATACACCATTTTTTGGAATGTTGACCACACTTTATCAACTCTATGTCAGATTAGCGTTTTTTTCACCTACCTTTATCACCTATTCATTTTTCAATTTATTTTTTTGGGTGCATCAACAATCTTTTAGCGCTGTACTTTGTTTTGTATAACCTCTGGTGGAACCCTAGGGATCCATGGAACCCCCGGTTGAGAAACCATGGTTTTCAGGGTTTAAAATGGACACAGTTTATATGCACAAGGGCCCCTGCTGCTTATACCCAATAACTATGAAAAGTATCGGCACTACAACCCAATTGCACCTAAAGGTGGGTGCCACACTGGAAAAAGACCCAGACTCAATGGCGTCTGTCCCATAAATACCCTCTCCTAGCATGCCTAGCGAGGAAACTCCCTCCTGATTGGCTTCTGGGAAAAAGCACCCTTGTCTAGACTCCACTGCTGCCACCTATCGTCCGGGGGTGGAACAACATCCCAGCAACAACAGAATGAGCCCACAACACAGCCAAGCTGAGACAGAGACCCTGTTGTGGACATAGTAATTTGGATCAAAGTCTATTAATACTCGAATCGCCCTCTAAATTTCAATAGCACCAGTACTTGGAAGTAACCAGGCGCTACATATATATATATATACCAAGGCCTTCCCTTATTGCTTTGGGAAACTCTTTGTAGTTAATATATAACCCTTACTAAGCAATTTGAATGTTCTATCTATACAAAAATATATGAAATGCTTCCTTATAAATTGGTAAGGAACTTGAAGTATCCTGAGACCAGTCAAATGCTCCTCTTCCCTGCATTCTACATATATATATATGTAAAGGATATTCCCTTAATATAGCCAAAGCACAGTGTAGGTTCAACCTATATATCTCTCTAATGAATTCTGAAAATCTAGCACAGGTATAAATAGCAATATTAACAAATGAATCTTTGGGGCTACCCGCGAGTTTGTCGTAACCCTGCGCGTTTAAGGAAAAAGGCCGTAGATAAAAAAGATTCCGCCACAAAATCTCAAGCTTATCCTGTTTACATAGCTCATCACAGCACAATAATAACAATCTCAGTAGTCTTTAATGAAAATCATAGAAATCGGGGTTGCCCCTGCAAGACCCTGTCAAGATGGCTCTTTTTCTTGATCATAAATATGGAAATGCTGATTCTGCCAGGGGTCCTGGCTCACCCGTGCCGAAAATTTGTATTGTTTAGTACGTAAACAACAGCAAGTCAGGCTTTGTTCCTTTGTGCCATTATTAATCCCCACCCCCCCTCCCTTTTCCCACCAACGCACACTGGATTACACAAAGCAAAAGTCATTAATTTTTATCTCTGACTATCTGTAGGGTTTTTAATGTGGCCTCGCTTCCTTATGCACCACCAATTACATGTCATAAGTGCTTGTAGATGCTGGAGCTGTATCATGGGCTGATGAATCGCTGCCTGTCTCCTCATTAGTATGTAGGAGCTGTTCTCAGCACCGAGCAGCTGGCATGCCAATGAGGATCTGACTCCGCTGGTCAAGGCATCTGGACATGAATTCAATATGGATCGCTTTAATTAAATGGCTAAGCGCACAAGAAGCAAAGAAACAACTCCATCATTGAGTCAAACTGGAAAATATAGTCTACATGAGAGAAATCAGCTACATGAAAAAAAAAAAAAGAGGGAGAGTGTTAAGCCATCCAAAGGCAAGGGGGGAAAAATATGTATTATCTACAAAGATTCGCCCAGAGAACGATGGTTCATTCAAATGATGTTACCACATACCAGACAACATGTGCAATTTATGCCTTTCAACACACACCCCAATGCTGTTACATTTCCTTTGTACAATACAGTAAAAAAGAAATGAGAAATGCATTGTTCAAATGTACTTGGGAAAGAAAAATGCTGGAAGAAAAATGGCGTAGTAATACCTGTGTAACATATAGGGCAAGGCCAAACCAGCAAATGTGTGCGGCTTTTCAATTTTTTTTTTTTTTTTTTAAAGAGAGGATTCTGTCCCGGTCTTGTGCTCTTGTTTTAGAAACCCCCCAACCTATTGAAAAATGTATCTAAAGCCAACATTTTTCTTGTTTTAGTTATATAGCGAGGTTCCGAACCTCTAGAGGCCTAAAGGTGACCTCTAGAGCCAGGGAGAGCTGACATACTTCTTGGTAGAGTGGGTTACAAGGCATTGTAAGTGTAATACACGCTGAAGTGATGGGCGCCAGACACTTTTATCGAATGCAAAGAGATTCATTGTCTCTTGGACAAGGGGAATCAGGTTGAGCTGAGCTCCTGAGCCACTACAGGGGAGAGGGAGCAGGTTGGTCGAAGCTCCTAAGCCAATACTGGGAAGGGGGAGCAGGTTGATCTAAGCTCTAAGCTCCTAAGCCACTACTAGGGAGGGTAAGCAGGCTGAGCTGAGCTCCTGAGACACTACTGGGAAGGGGTAGCAGGTTGAGCTGAGCTCCTGAGCTACTACTGGGAAGGGGGAGCAAGTTGAGCTGAGCTCATGAGATACTACTGGGAAAGTGGATCAGATTGAGCTGAGATCATGAGCTACTACTGGAAAGGTGAATCAGATTGAGCTGAGTCACTACGGGGGGGGGGGGAGCAGGTTGATCTAAGCTCCTGAGCCACTAGTGGGAAGGGGTACCAGGTTGAGCTGAGCTCCTGAGCCACTGCTGGGAAGGGGTAGCAGGTTGAGCTGAACTCCTGAACCACTAATGGAAAGGTGGAGCAAGTTAGACAAGTTCCTGAGCCAATAATGAGAAGGGGGAGCAGATTGCGCTGAGCTCCTAAACCACTACAATGAAGGGTGAGCAGGGAGAGCTGAGCTCCTGAACCACTAATGGGAAGGGGGAGCAGGTTAAGCTAAGCTCCCGAGCCATACTGGAAAGGCAGGGCAGGTTGAGCTGAGCCCCTGGACCACTACTGGGAAGGGGGGAGCAGTTTGAGCTGAGCAGATGATAGGATAACTCTAATGACTTCATTGCCTCTGCTGTAAACTTTGAGGATGACTTGCTGCACAGTGACTGCAGCTACAGAGGTCAGTGAGGGCTTTTTGTAAAGCTAGTTACTGCTTATTAATAATATATAAATAATTGAATGACCACAGGTCCACTTTAAGGGCTTTGAAGATTGTGCACGCACATTGTTGAATCTAAAACCTGAGAAATGGTTTGGGTCTTCTGTTTTTACTGTACAATCTATGGGTGGAAAGCTTTAGATTTATACCTAGGAAGGGCAGATCCCCAGAGACTGGTCAATCACAGTTAAAGTCTAGACCAGGGATATGCAATTAGCTGACCTCCAGCTGTTGCAAAACTACAAGTCCCATCATGCCTCTGCTCTGGGTGCCATGCTTGTGGCTGTCAGAGTCTTGCTATGCCTCATGGGACTTGTAGTTCTGCAACAGCTGTAGGTCCGCCAGTTGCATATCCCTGGTCTAGACTATGGAACATATATAGAGAGACTGAACAGTAAAAAGCTTTAACTGTGTGTCATTGTTACGGGGACTTGCAATGCCGGGTCACTTCTTAACATCAAGCCATTGGAGCAGATGTGCGGATGATTTCCACAAAGGACTCTTAAGGTTTCTAGATCACTTCCTTCTGATTCATGTAGCCATTCAAACTGCCACATAAAGGGAAGCAGCAGAAAGCAATACTCTCTTCTATTAGTGTGTTAGGGCCTTGATCTTTGATGTTACAGGCGGAGACTGGACAGTGTATACACGATACAAAAAAGGAAATCCCTCGCTGTCGCTATAGAATGCTCTGATGCTCTTGATACTTTATACTCAGGTACACAGTCCCAATTCATTAGGAGTAGTCTAAACGCTGGTCCATGATATGTGGCCCTTAATGACTCTTCTGTGTAACCCAACCTGCCCTGATGATTTTTCCATCGTGGCCTTTGCCAACATAGCGTTATGGCAAAGTGCAACAAGGAGCTGTTATCAGATGCGGCAGACTAGGTTAGATAACAAAGGCAGGGCAGCAACAAATGTGGCTTCAAATGGCCTAAAATGTGTTTTGTATATAACTGTACTCATATTTATAGATTGATGGGAATCTTTTTAGAATTTGTTCAATACATTTTTTTTTCTGTTTTATTTCATTTTGAAACAATTTGGCTAATTACTATTTGCAGTATATCGCAGCAATTTCCCTATAGAACAGACCTTTCTAATAATTCAAATATACTGTGTGTAGATCTTACTCTCAGTAACAAATTTATTAAAGGCTTAAAGTGGCTCTAAAGCCTTAAAGGAGAAGTCCAGCCAACGCTCGTTTGGCTGGGCTTCTCCTATGGATTGCAGGAGTGCAATTCTGTGACCTGATGTCACAGAAATCAGTCCAGGCACCAAGTCACCCCGACAATGGGAGCCTGGATCCACCAGGTGTTTGGACTGGCACCCGACTCAGCCTCATGATGTTCGATCTCTCGGTTTTCGGTGTTAGAGGCGTCGGGGGACGTAGGTAAGTATGATTAGGTGAAAGGGATGATTAGGTGAAAAAATAGGTTACCTCCTACTGTCGGATGCTGGCTCCATAAAGTCATCTCGACAATGGGAGCCTGGATCCACCAGGTGCCTGGACTGACACCCGGCTCAGCCTCTCAGCGAGCTGCAGAGACCCTGAGACAGGCACTCCCCATCCTCTCCACAGCTCAGCGCTCCACTGAGCATGGTAGGAGCAGAGAGGAGAGCTGCTGATTGACAGCTGGAGCTGTGAGGACCAAACCATTCACGATGTTCTCAGTGTTAGAGGCGTCGGGGAACATAGTTAAGTATGATGGAGGGATACATACTTTATCTCCCTTAGGTGGAAAAATAGGTTACCTCCTACTGTCGGATGCTGGCTCCATAAAGTGGGAGAATTCAATAAGATGGAAGATCTCACACTTTCGGCACAAAATAAGCAAGAAAAGTACTTTGAGGTATGGAGACAGTGGAATACATTTACCCTTTCTGAAGAAGGTTTGACTGCTTAACTCATGATGGCCGGACATAGGTACTATAACTAGATTTACGACAATTAGTTATCCATTGTTTATACAGGGTCCCCTCCTCCCTACTTTCCCTCTTCCTTTTACCCCCCCCCCCCCTTTTTTTTGTGTTTGTTCGTAATTTAGTAAATGGAAAATGGATAGGGTGAATCCGGGTACAGCGAATAGGGGTGTTCCCCTTGCTCACTGTAATACTGGTGCTATATTTTCACTGGATGTACATGGGTGAGAAACTTGTATAGCGCAACACATGCAAACTGAATCGCCTCAGAGTGCTTAGTATCCTTTCCCTACTGTAATTTTGCCTCAGAATAGATGGGTTTTGAGGTTTTTTTTTCTGAAGTCCTGGTGATTCACCTCCATTCGATGCTGGTTGGTAGAGCGTTCTATAGTCTAGGTCAGGGGTCCTCAAACTACGGCCCTCCAGTTGTTCAGGAACTACAATTCCCATCATGCTCATTCATGTCTGTGAATGTCAGAGTTTTACAATGCCTCATGGGATTTGTAGTTCTACAACAACTGGAGGGCTGTAGTTTGAAGATCCCTGGTCTAGGTCCTTGGACTGCAAATCTTTGTTCTCCTTTGGACTTGTATCTGGCCCTGGGTATCTGGAGTAGATTTTGGTCGGTGGATCGGAGAACGCGATTGGGGTTGTAACATTTTAATTTTTTTGCATAGATATTGGGGGGCATTCCTTGAACACACTTATGCGTCAGACAAAGTGCTATGCATGATTTGGGGTGCTATGAATGATTTGATTATTATTTTGGACTATTGTTTTATCCTTCAAATGTATTATGTTACTGCTGTGAGAACCTGAGTTCGTTCTTGGTGGCTGAAATAAAATATAAGAAAAAAGAAAATGTATGATGGAGAAAAAACCCCAAGCCAAAAAGCTCTAGGCTCCTCTAAAAAAAAAAAAGTACAAATACTGAAGCTGCTGACTTTTAATATTAGGGCACTTACCTGTCCAGGTATCCAGGGGTGTCCGCACCTGAGCGTTTCTTTAATGAGCTTTTGGGTACTGGTGCAGTCTTCTGGGACCTGTGAAGTGTCCCCAAAGGCTGCAGGAGAAGGAGGGGGGCCGAAACGTTTGTCTCGGACTGGGCTGGAAGTGGGAGCGGGTACCTGTCAAAACCATAACTGCGTGCCCCGGGTGCCACATTGAGTGGGGCGCTACCATCCCCATGCTCCAGGGAGCCCGTGCAGCCTGTCACACCTGGACAGGAGGACAGCATTTACTAGAACCGACTGCCTGTATTTTCTTCCTGCAGCAGGCTGTGCTCTCCTTCTGACTGACTATTACAGATGGATGGTGGAAATACATCGAACATATCCCATCACTAGCAAGAACATTTATGTGCAGAGCAGCTATAAAATATATCAAATGTTTGACCTCTATAGTGACTTACTGAGTGATATGGTGGGATGAGAGGTCCTGGAAACATCCTTTTATATCAAGGTCTACAGGCATTTTTAGATATTACTGTAGTTATATAAGCCTAAGTTTACTTTTGATGGCACAAAACCCAAATCTGATTTTAGGCATTTTTCATCGTTAACAATCCGTGTTTCCAGGACAAGTAGCATTAGACTCCTATTCATTCAATTTGGGATACAAAAAAAAAAAACTGAGCTGAATTTAGGTCCTGATTTCCAGACCTTAATTCTGTCCAATCTTTACCTTCAGAATAATGAGCTGAATCAACAATATTGTTTTTCGTATTGTGCCGTTACTTGGCTAAAACAATAGATCATGTCAGGAATAATTGAGGATAAGATTTGCATTTGATTTGCACACGGCCACAGATTATATAGATGAAGGCGGTGAGCGTATTTCTTAATGTGGCTACAGGGACGTCAAAGCCGTAATCCAGGCAAATGGCTAAATACAGGTCTGAAATATAACAAGAGCTGTCTTACCAGCCAAAGGATTTGTATCTCTCTCCACCCGGTCCTGAGGTTTACACAGCCCTGCCAGACAGCAGTTAAGCAGCACAGGTAGGTAGGTTACCTCCTGCCCCCCCCCCAATTCCCTGGCCTGTAATTGGACAGTAAAGCAGCAGCAGAAGGCAGATGAGGTCATCTTATGCCCCTTAACTTATGTGATGGGAGACACCCGGGAAGATCTTTTTTCATAGCCTCAGGAAGACTACGTTCTTTACTTTCTCCACAACAAGGCACTATTGGGTTTTTGCCCGACACCGTTGTTTATGCTGACTCCATTACGTTTGGACTGTTCCTGAGTTCTCAGCTTGAATCCCGGCTGTCACATTCATCAAATTATTCTATCAGTTCATCAAAATAGCCTCCCGTGTTCACCCCCCCCCCCCCCCCCGGCGGGGGATCACCCACTTTGGGTGTCTCTATTGATGCCATTTGTTGCCCAATTGGGCCTCCATTGATGTACTTGGTTGACTCCTCCTGAAGAAGCGGCATTGGCCGTGAAACTTGTTGAGGACTACGTCTGCACCTACATCACTGCACCTCTACATATCTGTGGGGGTTTCTATGTTAATGCTTTTAAGTGTCAATCCAATGTAGAATTTTCACAACAATCACAATTCTGTCATTGTTTTAACTCTTGTATGTTTTGTCTTTTTGTAATAAATGCAATTTTTGTCTTATGTTTGGGTACTGAGAGAGTGCTTAACATCATTGGCGACTGAGGGCAATATTTGGAGTAGCCCTTGACAATCCCCTTTCCCCTTCATATCTAACTACAGGATGATGGTACCCACCCCTATACAATTTACTGGTTTATTGAGGCAGTATCCCTTAATTTTACCTCCTGTCAGCATGTTCCTTGTTAGCATGTGTAAATGCAAAACATCTGTTCAGAGCCATTCGCTAAAAGTGACAGCGGTCTGCAGTCTGCAATGAGGAAAGGGAATGTGGCCTGGCTTGTCCATACCCAAAGAGGAGGCTTCCTTAGGCAGAGATAGATGTAGTCCCTGCACTGTCCTTACTCCTCTGGAACCTTACTTTCCTCTGCACACTTTCTCTGACAGATGGGGAACTTGTCCCTACTCTGACTACTAAAATGCATGCCAAACCTGGGGGCCAGTTTCCTAAATAGACACTGCCCTGACCCAAGATGGCTGTTGAGGTCACGGGGTCACCAGCATGCAATTTGGCAGCTGTTCCCCAGTTGACCACAGGAAATCATAGGGGAGCCGAGTTACCTACAGCTTTCTTCCCCTCCTGCATTGCTGCTTCGGTTGAGCGCCAACTACAGTCAGGAGAGCAGGCTGCACCTGCCTACAAACTTCTCGCCACGCTGTCAAAAAATAAGGGATCTTTCTCACTCACTGCATTATGCAGCGCCCTCTGAAGAGCACTCCACTTTTGTCAGGCAGTGAGGAGGCAATATATCCCCTCCTCACATGCTGATTTAACTGTAATGTCGCGTACACTTTGGTCGGATATTCCGATTGTGTGTAGGCTCCATCGCATATTTGCTGTCCGAATTTCCGACAACAAATGTTTGATGTGAGACTTTGGTCGGATATTCCGATTGTGTGTATGCTCCATCGGATATTTGCTGTCGGAATTTATGACAGCAAATGTTTGAGAGCTGGTTCTTAATTTTTCCGACAAAAGTTCTTGTCAGAAATTCCAATTATGGAATGCTCAAAATCAATTCGACACATGTTTAGAATCTTGAGAACAAATATGGATTTTTTTCTGAATAGATGGACAGGGAACATATAATAATAACATACATGCTTCTTAAGCGATTTATATAGACAGGCTGTTATGCATGTTCAGAATCATTGAATGTCAGTTTTCTCGGCTCTTTGTAGTGTTGTATGTCACCGCGTTGTCGGCGATCAGGATTTCCAACAACATTTGTGTCACCGTGTGTATGCAAGAAAAGATTGAGCGAACATCCTTGTTTTGTTGTCGGAATGCCCAATCGTGTGTACCGTGCCGCAGTCGCGGGGATCGTGTGAGGTTGCGGTGTGGCCCCATTGAACTCAATAGGCAGGTCTGTCAAAATCTGCACCCCAAGATTTAAAATGTAGCAGTTGCAATGCAGGGCATGGTGGCCTTGGCATGTGAATAGTCCCATCTGGCTGTCGCCCGTCTCAAAGAGACCTAAAATAGTGATTTGGTGATTTCTCTCACACCTCCGGTAAGTGGACACTGTTGGGTTTTGAGAAGATAGTGGCTGTGGAAAGGCTCATACTGAGATAGAGTAAAAGGATTCAAAGCTGCAGCAAACAATGACAAATGGATCACTGGTGTGCAATTCACCTTCTATCTCCTTTTTTTTTTTTTTTTTTATCCAACAAAAGGTTATTTATTGATGAAAAGGTGGTATACAGCTTTTGACAACGATACATTGATCAACATGACCATACAAACAGCCATCAAAAACATAATACAGCAGTGTTATTATTACTACAATGTCACCGCTTCTACTACCCTTAAATTTCTATACTGTTACTTATCCCACATTCAGTCCCAATAACCTGTCCATGACCAGTTCCAACGGGCCCCCCCCCCCCCCCCCCGGCGTATCTAGCCACAGAGCCCAAAGATTCTCATATTTCTGTGTGCTCCCCCTGTGTTGGTAGAATAAGTTTCTCCATACGTAGCATATCTCCTATCTTACCAATCCATTCCCTCGAGGTTGGAGGTTTCTCCGATTTTCAGTAAAATATGATCAACTTTCTAGCCTGGAATAGCACTCTATGAACAGCCTCCCTTGTGTACACCTCTATCACATACTCCTCCAATACACCCAATAGACACACCCTGGAGTCCACAGGTATAGATACCTCAAATACCGAGTTGACAGTACTCACCACCTCGGCCCAGTATTTATGCAGTTTGGGGCATCTCCACAGGAGGTAGATAAGATCCCCATGGTCACGCTTACATCTAGTGCAAGTGTCTTCAGTCTGCACCCCCATCAACTACAATCTATGCGGTGTATAGTATACCCTAAAGATGATATATAATTGAGTGAGCCGCTGGGCCACATTCAGTGAACAAATGCTCACCCCTTGAAATATCTCTTCCCACTACTCTCCGTCTATTTGGCCCACGTCCCTCTCCCATTTTTCCCTCACCAGTATTGGATGCTACCCCAAGAAGTTCTGTAATAGGATGTAATAGGATGGCGTAGCATTGAGAGATAAATCCCTTCAAAGACACAGCATCCCTAATGAGACTAAATACCGGGGTTGGCGACAGATGCCACTCTCAAGACCTACTTTGAGCCCTTACTGCCCTTACTGCAGGGCCGATCCTAGGGTCACAGGCGCCTGGGTGCAGAAATATTTCTGGCGCCCCCACATGGGCGTTGTCATTTTACTAACTCCTCCCCTTTACAAATGTTTTTATGGCAATGACTCAACCACAGAGATGCTCCCCCACATTACCCTGGGATCCTTACATGATCTCTTAACAATAAACAAAATACAGGAAGAGAAGCAGAGTACTTTATTGGGACCTGAGGGGGGGCCTCTCTGATGGACACAGAATGGGCTTCTGTTGGGGATACTGTTAGAAAGAGCCCCCAGACATACTACAGACATGATACAGGAGATGGTCAGATTCTGCAGACATGATACAGGAGATGGTCAGAGACTGCAGACATGATAAATGAGATGGTAAGAGACTGCAAACACAGAACAGGAGATGATCAGAGACTGCAGACATAGTACAGGAGATGGTCAGAGACTGCAGACATATTAAAGGAGATAGTCAGAGACACATCAGTTCTGGATGGACACACACCTATGCTCAGAACACTAGTTCTAGACGGACACAAACAAAGAGAGAAGGAGGGAGGGGAGAACTTTTTTATTCTCTCAGGCGTATGGCCTTAATTAGGGTTAGATATTAGCAGTTTTTTATTAGTTTTAGTTCTTGATGTAATCATGTGGTTTTAAGTGGTTATTATATTGTATTGTGAGATGTGTCTTTACATGTATCTGTGGTTCTATGAGCGCATCGTGGCCTTCGGGTAATGACTGCGCTCCCAAAAAGCATTTTTATAAATAAATAAATAAATAACTCTGCCACTTTGGTGCCCACATCTCCTCAGGTGCCTGGGTGCAAAGCTCGGCCCTGCCTTACTGCGTGCTGGAGCTGCAGGTACTGAAGGAGCATTGAGGACGGAAGTCCATATTCCGTCCGCAGATCTGCAAAAGGTCTAAGCCTTCCATGCTTAAAAACTTGTTTGATATGTGTGATCCCATATGGTTTCCACCTAGTCCCTATCTGTAGTTTAGCCAGCTCTCTGCATGTATCATTAACCCATAGTGGGCTATATTCAGTGTATCTATCAGTCTGTTGAACATACTTGCATTTATTCCACACTTTTTGTATGAGATTACCTTCTATCTCCTTACCGTTGTGTCTGGTCAACAACATACACTTACAAAATGGTAGCCATGGGACTAATTTGCTTACAGCATGTTGTAATTCCCCTTTAAGGGACGTGAAGTGGATGTACATTTGTGTGGAGCCCAAATAATTCAGAAACACTCACACCACAGAAAGCTAAGTATTGCTTTCACCCAGCATCACCGACACTTCCCAATACTCGCCTGTAAGGAGATCATTAGGCAGCAGAAAAGTCGCCTTCTCATCTACCAATCTAACAGGTTCAGGGTCCTCTCCATACTGAGTTGCAAATAATATTTTTGTCACCTCTCTTGCCTAGCAGCTGCCGCACGCCCCGGGTCCGGGGGTAGGGCATTGAGGTTGTATAGTGAAAAGTGATATTAATATTTATTTGCAATGTGACCTGCTTTCCTCTCTGCGGGATCAAGGCAGCTGTACTCGGGGGCGCTGGGCATTTTTTTTTTCTTTTTTCTTTTTTTCTTTATGGCCATTTAAGTATCGGCAGATCATCTGGCAGGCAAGGGGTTATAAAAGCATCCATATGCATCTACTATCCTGCTCATCTCATCACTTTAATAGTGGACCGCAGGTATGTTGCCATGTGAACAGGCGGACATGTCTCCATGGAAACAGCCAGATTGCAGCACACCAGTCTGGGGAGCAGACACTTTTTTTTTTTTTTTTTTATTAAAGCTCCTGGTTTTCTTTTGTTAAATTTACAGAAGTGTTTCCAGGGGGAGTGGGCTGCAGCTCTGCACAATATCGCTCTACCTATCAGACTCTTACCAAAGATCTTCCTCCATGTTTATGGCTTGCTTTTGTCGGTTCGAATGAAGGTCAGGTTAGGATGGAAGTCGGCTTACAGGGGGGAATTCATCTGATGCTGCACTGGTCAGCAGCGAAGTCTGACCAGTAGATGTAAAAATAATCACAAAACCACATACAAAATGTAAACATTGTGATTACAAGTCATTTTCTATTTTTTTAATTATTCAGATTTCATTAAAATAATACCTGATGATGCTGCCATAGTGGTCCTACTTTAGGTACTTCCTCTTATAGGGTGACAATGCTCCGTCCCTGTCTCCCAGTGCTCCTGCTTTACCACCATGTCCTATAGGGCCTACAAGTGTTTTTTTAAAGTGATTCTAAAGTAGGGTGACCAGACATCCCCAGTTTCAGGGGACAGTCCCCTGATTGAGGACACTGTCCCTGGACCAAGTCTGTCCCCGGTTTTGTCCCCAGATTGGATTAAATAGGGGACAGGGGCAATTTCAAAGACAGTCAGTGCAGAATTAAAATTTAAAAATAACAATACACCCCTTCCCGCGCTCCGCGGTGCCTACTAGCATAGGGGGGGGGGTGTATTTTTCCCATTATCTGTGCCCCTTTCTGATGATCATGTGCTGGTCGGAGCGGAGGGAATATTTCTTCAGTTTCGGGTGCATGCCCATTCAGCTCCGCTCGCATGTTCTTCTGCCTTGGCTCAAATCCTGGCCAGACACCTGCCTATCTCCTTGCCTTCCCTGGCGGAGTGATCTTCCTCCGCTCCCCATCCAGTAGTAGCCGGGGCCCGAAGAGTAAGACTTGAGAGGCTGTGAGGTGGGCGGCGACGGGCAGAGAGTCGCTGATTGTTGCCATTTAAAAATATGGTCACCTTATTCTAAAGGTTCAGGTATTATGTTTTAAAAATAACAAACATGTCATATTTACCTCCACTGTGCAGTTTGTTTTGCACAGAGTGGCCCCGAACATCCACTTATGGGGTCACACGGCACCTCTCTTGGCTCCTACCCCTCTGGGAAGCTCTCTCCCGAGGGGGTTAGATTGTGGGCGCGCTCCCGTATCATACACTCAGCATACATAGCCGCCGATTGTAATGCCGCGTACACACGATCATTTTTCGGGTTGTAAAAAAACGTTTCAGGCTCTAAAAAAACAACTTTTTTTTCAACTTCATCATTAAAACGGCCTTGCCTACACACGATCGTGAAAAAATGCTCTAGCAAAGCGCGGTGACGTACAACACGTAAGGTGAAGTTCCATTCGTATGACGCCACCCTTTGGGCTGCTTTAGCTGATTCTGTGTTATTAAAAGACGATTTGCGCTTTTCTGTCTGTTACAGCGTGATGAATGTGCTTACTCCATTACGAACGCTAGTTTTACCAGAACGAGCGCTCCCGTCTCATAACTTGCTTCTGAGCATGCGCAGGTTTTTCACGTGGTTAAAGCACACATACGATCATTTTTTACAACTTAATAAATAATGTTTAAAAACGTTGTGAAGAAATAGAACATGTTCGAAAAAAAATGTGCCATTTTTCAGAACCTGAAAAATGCTCTGAAGCCCCCACACGATCATTTTAAATTGCAATTTTAAAAAACGTTGTTTTTTACAACCCGAAAAATTATCATGTGTACACGGCATATGACTCGGTCCCACCCCCGGCGCCCGCATCCTTTGATTTGATTGACAGCAGCGCGAGCCGATGGCTGCTCTGCTATCAATCTATCCAATGAAGAAACGAAAATACCGGGCAAAGATCGCGACGCATGACTTTCCAGGGCTCAGGTAAGTAAAACAGGGGGGGGCCCTTAAAGCGGAGGTTCACCCTTAAATCTAGATATACTGTTATATCCAGCATACTGCTGACATCAACAGTATGCTGGATTTGCTGTTTTTTTTTTTTTTTTCGGGCTGTACTCACCTTTTTTTCTTGTTTTCACCCAACTTCCGGGTTCTCGATCCCCCCCCGGGGAGTAGGCGTCGCATAAATGATTGACGTACGGGTAAAGCGCGTCATCGCCTTCCGAAAATATCCGTCGCCTGCGCAGTCAGCTCTACACGGCAGGCGCGTGCGCCGTATAGCCTAGTAAAGAGCCGAGTCCCCGTCGGATATTTTCGGAAGGCGATGTCGCGCTTTACCCGCACATCAATCGTCTCCTGGGAGGATCATCACTCACTCCCAGGAGACATTGCGCAGAGCTCCCCGTCGGGGAAAAGGAGCGACACGCCTACTCCCCACAAGGAAGAAGACCCGGAAGTGTGGCTGAAGACAGGTAAGTGTATACATTAAAAAAAAAATGACAACACTACAAGCCTTTATTAAGGCTGCAGATAGGTTAGCAAAAAAGTTCATTTTGAGGGTGAACCTCCGCTTTAAGGTGAAAAAACATGAACCTTTACAACCCCTTTGAGCACACATTTCAGGCATAGTTCACTGTTGTCACCATTAGGAAATCCACCTGAGCAAAACCATGCAGCCATTGGTGGAATGCATGTAGACAGGAGGTGTACAGAGGGTGCAGGAGATCAGCAATGCTGAGATACAATAAAAGATGAAAATAAATTGAAACAAGCATTTCTTTGTCGTCCATTGAGGGACACAGGAATTGTAGGTAATCTTAGACAGTTGAGTTATACTGCTGTCTACAGGAGGTTGGGACCCTGGCAAACGATAAAAGCCTAAAGCGGTGTTCCAGGCTATTTTTAGTTTATTGAAAGTCAGCAGCTACAAAAAGTATAGCTGCTGACTTTTAATAAACAGTCACTCACATGTCCCACGGGCCAGTGATGCAGCCGCACGGACGTCCTCCTCTCCTTGGCGCTTCCATAGTAACTGTGCACGAAACATGCTGCACTCTCGGAATGGATAGGCGTACTCCTGGGACATAGGAGATCGCCTAGAGGGAAGGGCCGCTTAGGGGCATAGGAGGAGTCGTCTAGGCGGAAGGAGGAAGTAGGACAGGAAGTCCCCTTTATAACAAAGAACCCACTCCCCCCCCCCCCCCCCCAAAAAAAATGACATGCCAAATGTGACATGTAATGGGGCGAGGAGTACTTAAAGCGGAAGTTTCACTTTTGGGTGGAACTCCGCTTTAATTCAGCCCCCTATATAATCCCTCACTTCCCCAACCATATTGCCTCAGGGGAGGCTGGATGCTTTTTACTCAGCTCTGCTGGGAAAAAATTGAACTATATTGCTTTCTTCTTTTTTTTCATTTTTTTCCTTCAACATACACACTACTATTTGAACGTTCTTTATCTTCAACAAAGACATCTAATTTGTTGCTTGAGCTGGCCCCTATACAGCAGCTGTCTGGATTGGCCTATCGTCAGCAACAGCTTTGGAGGCCGTATCCGGGCAGTTAATCTCCCTTCAATATGGAAGCTCAGGTCCCTCTCTGTAGCTCTATTCTAGACCCTACAAGCACTGTACTCCAATGTACTGTACCTTGTCCCAGATTGTTTCATTTTCCTATAGCTTGGGATTTTGTTTGTCCTTTTTTGCTTAGTAGCCTATTTATTTAATTACCATCCTTCTCTTACTTTCACAGTCCCCTTTACAAGATGTATGTTACCTTCAAAGAAAATTGTATCCCTTGAGGTACATGTTTCTCTCCTGAGGTACCATTTAACTTCCAAGTTATAAACCTTTGGTTCATGGTTGAACCAAATGGGTGATACTATCAGATTAGAGAAATACATCTGTCAACATAGGGGGAGTATAAAAAATTTGACAAAATTTGAGCACGCTGGTTGAATGTTCCTGGTTTAGCTCTGGTTGATCTGATTATGGACCGTCTGCTATGGGAGGGGTGCGCAGTGGGGGGAGAGGGGCACTAGGGATACCAATCCCCCGCAAAAGTCTGTTGGTGGAAGGGGAGGTTGTACTTTCAGTGGTGTTTGCTGTTTTTATCCCCTGCTTTGTGTTGCCAATTTGGGTTTATCTCATGGTGTACATTAACGTGTGGTGCAAAATGCATTTCCTGCTATATATCAACATTTTGACAGTGTAAGACTACTTTGTAAAAAGAATGTGTGTACCGTACTGCTTGTATTCATTTTGTGTTTTTTCAATAAAATCCTACTTGATTTAAAAATTAAACCTTAGGTTACTTGTATCCCTTTCCTAAATTAGGAACTGACTTCCTCTATGTGAAACTCTCTGAAAATCTTTTTAAGGTCAGTCAGCTAGTAGGCTTAAAAACTGTGGTTCTCCAGATGAGCAGGGCCAAGGAGAAATAGCGGGATAAAAAAGCCATGAAAGAGGTACTTCTAAGGCCTTGTACACACGATAGGTTAACCAGAGGACAACGGTCTGATGGACTGTTTTCATCGGTCAAAACCGATCGTGTGTGGGCCCCATAGGTTATTTAACCATCGGTTAAAAAAAAGACAACTTGCTTTAAATTTAACCCATGGATTCCTAACCGAGAGGTCAAAACCGATCGTTAGTAGGCACGACCATGGGTTAAAAATCCACACATGCTCAGAATCAGGTCGACGCATTAAACTTCATTTTTATGTGTTGTGTTTTACGTCACCGCTTTCTAACACGATCGTTTTTTTTAACCGATGGTGTGTAGGCACATCAGACCATCAGTCAGCTTCATCGGTTAACCGATGACAACGATCCATCATACCATTCTCATCGGATGGACTGATCGTGTGTACAAGGCTTAAGAGTAGTATTTGGTTGTACGAATGTAAAAATAAGGCAAAAAGTGTAGTAAGCAAATACTCACATTTATAAGGTTGCTGGATGCCCGTCCTGGGGTCAAGGAACCTTTTTTCGCACATGTGGAGAACATCATGGTCTTCATGCAGAATGTAGGTGGACGCACTTGATTCTCATTGACGTTTTCCAGAAGCTCTTACACTGCGCTAGGCTGCGATCAGAACTGGTGAGCAATGGTAATAAGGATGAGGCCCCAAATGGTACCAATGTGTGGTCAGCAGAGGTGAGCATTACATAAAAAGGTGCTTCCAAGTGGATTCTTCTGGAAGGTCAGTAATTATTGATCAGAAAAACAAGTTAAAATCCCATCAACGTGTTTTGCAGCTCTTTAGTAGCTCCTTCTTCAAGAAAGGGTATACAGAACACTTTGATCTTTAGGATTGTTGTATTATCCTTTATGGTCTTGTAGGATCTCTTTTTAGGGTACCATTCGGGGGTTTATGGGATTTTTGTCAATTTCTCCTCTAAATAGTATTAATTGGAGAATCTGGAGAATTTCGATTTTGTAGCAATAATCTATTTGATCTCCATTACTGTTGCACAGCTTGGACATATTGCAGACGCTTCTCTTCCCATCTTAATGGTCTCCCTTAGTTGGAAGTATCTTTACTTCTAAATTTCCAGTTTCTGTGGTGTTGAAGATATTTTTCCTTGGTCATTCCTTGATCTGACCTTCCCTACACTTCATCTAATGGCAAATCATTCTCCTCTAAGAAGGTTTGGAAATTCCCCCCAGTTTTAAGGCTGGTCCAGTTCTTCCGTGAAGTTCACCAGGCAAGTGAAATGGCGTTTTCCTATTATCCTGTTTCAAAGGATACCATGTAGCGCCAAAGGCTGTTTCTTCTACCTTACCGAACTGCAATCCATAATGGAGACTTCTTCTATTATTCCTTTTTCTTGAAGCTGATTTTCCAAGAATTAATTCTAGATTTCTCATCCTTCACTCTTTGGAGGAAGACCTATTCTAGCAGGTGTATCCAGGCAGGATTATATTCTGGCCTTTCAAAGACAAATCTGCTGCGTGCTTATCACCCTTTGCACCCTTGGGTGTCTTTTATGGACAGACTTTGTTCTCGTTCTTCTATTTTCTGCCCACCTTCTTTTTAATACAGGCAGTCTTGTTTTTGTGTACCTTTTCTTTTAAGAAATGTTTCTGGGCAATTCTATTCAAAGTGTTTGTTTCTTTGATAGCATTTCTCTTGTTCTTCTCTCCTTGAGGTCAATATGATACCCTATTGGGCCCTTAACAGCTCACTGACTGATCTTTTGCCCAGTTTTTCCTTGTAAGCAAGTGCTTCTAAGGGATTTTTCTGTGCTGTGTATCTATTCCATATGTTTTAATCATTTTAGTTTTGATTAGTTGTTTAGTAACTGAATATTCTAAATGTGAGTATACTTGCATTGTTGACTTATGTTTGTCTGGTAGAGGTGGTTCTCCCTGGGAGATAGGGGTTAACACTGCTGGTTAGGTGTTCCCACACATTTAGGGGAAGTACTGCCTTCTACTGGAGCAAACACACACAAAGGAGAGGGAACCACCACTCGGAGGTCACATAATTATTAAGATGGCCAAAAAATCTGTTCCAGGTCTCTCAACCTAAAAAGGAACCAGATGCTGCTAAAAATGCTAACTGTTGCATAGACCCTCCCTTGTGGGAGACCAGCTGGGGTTCCAGGGTAAGGACTCTTGCTTATGAAGGGGGCACATAGAAGATTATGTACAGAAATGTATAACCACATCTTGTGTTGACTGTGCATTTGTTACACTCAAATATCTTCAGTAAAGAATGTTGATCATTATTAAACTTGGCCTGGTTTGAAGTTACTTGAGGACACAGTTAAAGGGGTGCATGCATGTATGGTACATCACAAAGAACAGGGCTTCACTAGGGGGCAAGACAAGGTAGAGAAGATGCAGTACAAATGTCTAATGTGCAATAAAGCTATACAAAGAAAGCTATTTTGCCAGTCGGGAAGCAGTAACTTGGCAAAGGTGATGGAAGGCCCTGGTAGTGAAGAGCTTGAGTCCTTAGGCTCCTTCCCTACTGACCAGAAGCCCAATGCTGGGTCTGACGACATGGAGTGGGGCGTCCTAGGGATCCATTTAGAAAGTCACAGGAGTCAGAGTTGGAGCCTCGGAAAAAAATAAAGCATGAGTATAGTATAAGGCCTCGTACACACGACCATTTTCCTCGACAGAATCCATCAAGAAACTTGGTGGCAGAGCTTTTTTACCGAGGAAAATGGTCGTGTGTATGCTTTTCATCGAGAAAACTGTCGAGGGACTCGACGAGGAAAAAAGAGAACAAGTTCTCTTTTTCCTCGACGGGAGTCTCAATTTCCTCATCATGTTCCTCGCCGGGCTGGTTTTCGACGAGCAACATGTTCGTGTGTATGCTTAGAAACCCGCACATGCTCAGAAGGGTGGCGCCAGTGGAATGAAACTTCCCCTTTATAGTGCCATTGTATGTGTTGTACGCCACCGCGTTTGAGAACGACGAGATTTTGTCTTGACAGTGTGTACGCAAAGAAAGCTTGTCAAGATTCTCGACAAGCCTAACAAGGAACTCGTCGAGGAAAACGATGTTTCATTTACGAGTGTACGAGGCAGTAGAGTTAAGTTTCCTAGTATTAAACATATAAAATGTATTGAAGAACTGTTTTCTGGAGTGCATAGAGTGTAATGAGGAACTGATAATTGGAAGGAACAATGTAAGGAGTACCGCAGTTGGGCTACAGATTACAAGGAGTGAAATATGTTCTTGAGGAGAAGTTGCGCTTTTAAATTGGAGTGTTGCCTTTAAAACTTGCGTTGAACCGCAGCCTCAGGCTACCTTTGGGGGCCACTAGTGATCGCTTCCTCCGGGTCCCCGCTTGGGCACAGTAAGCTGCCTATACAAACTTCCTTTCCATGAAGTCGCCTGAATGGGGTGGGAGGAGCACCCGGTGACCAGAGTAATACCACATTTGATGGGATTATAATAATAATTTATTGAGAGTATAGAATGTACAAGTTGAGCTCTGAAGTCAAGGATTAAGCTGAGCATAGATTAATTGAAAATTCAGCACTTATAGCCAGGATTGGTCAAATTTCAGTCTGTGTGTGGCCCTCCCTGTTTAACAGAAGGTGATCTATGCCCAGCTTTAGGGAAAATTAGACTTACGCTTGTTCTGCATTTGCTTAATTGATTTTTTTTTTGCTACTTAGTCTGGATCTTTTGCTTTTGCATATCTTGCAGTGTTTCCAACTGTATTCTGGTGGACTGCTACGTGAGCTTCATCACATCCCATGGTTCCTAAGGTATAGTTTTTCTCCTTGTGTTGATTTTTTCTGTACTGGTCTATAACACCCAACTATTTTTCAGTGCCCTCTCCATTCAGGTTTTTATTCATGTGTTGATTTTATATCCACATTGTTTGGGTTTTTCCGTGGCAATTGCCTGTCCATCAGTTGGAAAGCTTTTGGATGTCCCAGTTGACACTTCCTGTGTCCCTCAATAAATGATAACGAAAATACGATTTTTATACTTACCGGAAAACCTTTTTGATTGGCCAAAAATCCTTTTTTTATTAAGCAAAATTGCAATGTATTATGATACACAGTGTTTTAGCAAACTAAATACCATTCCATTAGGTTTTACTGTAAAGCAGGGGTCTCCAAACTGTGGCCCGAGGGCCAGATGTGACCCTTTGCTAGCCTTTATCTGGCCCTTTGGGCAATGTTCCTCCAACTGACACTAACAAGGGGGAAGTATTTCTTCCACTGATACCAATGTTGGGTTACTATTCCTCCTACTAATAAGGCCACTACTCCTCCTCCTACTGAACACCAACCCCGAGGCCATATTTATTCTCACTGATACTGGGCCCAGGACATTTTTTTCCCCCGCTAGCCACAATCCGGCCCTCCTAAAGCCTAGATGACAATAAACAGGCCCTTTATTTGAAACGTTTGGAGACCCCTGCTGTAAAGCATACTTTAGTGAAATAACAAACCTTACATAGGATTCATTATTTATTATACTCCAAGTGGCATAGCTTGATATTGGGAGGACCTTGATGGATCTACCTGGTGGGACAAGTTAGACGATCACCACATTTAATCACACAGACTGGTTTGTGAATTTATAATATATATAAGGCTGGATTACCTTATATTCAGTGTTGTGGCATTAGTTCATCACTGGGTTTAAGACTGTCACTGCTATCCTTGGTCCGGTAATACATGTTTCCCGTTTTTTAGCCATATGTGATCAGCCCTTATTTCTCCCATACCCGTCGTGGAGAGGATTTGGCATCCTGGTTGGTAGTCCTGGACCGGGCGGACCATTTCCCACTCTTGGATATTGTGACTTCCACATCTCCTGAGGAAGTGGCTTAGAGCCATGAAACATGTGGAGAAACACTAAATGTGGAATTGTTCCCTATGTGTTTAAATGCATACAGATTGCTTTGTCAAGAAAATGTTGTATTGTTTGTGGCATTAGCTACTCTAGAGATCTATGCATATATCGTATGGGAACAGTGCAGCTTGGTGGGAGTCCTTTCTAGGCATAACACTTGCATAATTTTGATGTTTTTAACATATCTTTTTGTAATACAAATTCCTTTGTATGATTTTTTTTTAAATGTGTCTGTATTGTACAGTTCTTTTTGGGGGTCCCAAGAAAGTCCATCTTTCTTTGCACACCATATTTTTGTATAGTATATCTCAGATGTGTTGACCCAACAATTTGGGGTTTTGGGTTTTCACTCTTACTAGTCAATTTCTAGGCCCAAAATACAAAACATGGCACCTGGTACCCAAATCCATTAATCAATATTAAATAATTTAAGCTGGATCTATAGACATAAATGTCATGGTTATGCAGTAATGTTTGTCTGTCTGCTTACCTCTCCTCTATGTGTTCTGCTTTAGCGGCCAGCCACTCTCACCTGGCTCCTTAAGTGATCTCTCCTCAAAGCATGGCTCCACCCCAGCCAATATCAGAGAACTCTATATTAACCTAGTGGGCTGTATGGCAAGCCAGCCTTGCTGATCAATATTGTGTGTTTTGGCTTCTGTGTACTTATTGCTCTGTGTCCTACGTCTGATCCTGTTTACAGACTTTGGCTTATTCTTGACTGTCATCGTCTGCTTCATACCCCAACCTTTGTAATTTTCTTTGACTATCCCTATCTGCTTGTTGCCCTGACCTTTTGGCTAATCTCCTGACTATCCTTGTTCCAGGCTGCTGCTTCCTTCCTCTTCCTCCTGTAGTCTACAGTGAGCGTGAGCTTATAAGCCCCTGGGGGCCGCAACCTGGAGCCAGTTGCAGCGCAGTCCATCCTCACCACTAGAAGCTCTGGTGAACACCTGCTGGCTCTTAGACTCCGCGCCCTGGGAAATCTATGCTCTAGCTCCCAGTGGGACCTGTGTTGGTGCTCCAGTGGACTTGCCTTCCTGAACCTCCAAGAGTTCATTCCTCAGCAGTCAGTCCTAGGGTCCACTACATTATCGCTGAACTCCTACGGAGTGCATTTGTCACCTGGACTCAGGTGACCCGACAATAAATTGTTTTGGGAGATCAAGATGTCATCATCAAGATACAGCACCACGTCCCAATTTTTTGTTGCTTCATACAAACTAACATAAATTTCATGAAAAATTCATTATTTATTAGAATTTTTTTAAAAAGACAAATCAATTTAAAACCATGTACAGTCTTGACGTATTACTTGTTATTTTTAAATATACAGCGGTAATAAAGTGACAATTCCTGAAATGTTTCGCCGGTTGGGCTTCTTTAGGGGATACATTGTTCATAGCACCCAAGGCCACATGGGGGCGCTAAGTCTTCACAAGGGGGTCAAAGCCAAGATATAAAGGGCTATTTGGTGAGTATATTGCAGCCAGTATATTGCATTCGCTGGAGCCACATGGGGAGAATGCAATATACTCGCCATATAGCCCTTTATATATTGGATTTGACCCCCTTGTGTGGCCTTCCTTAGTACATGACTATTGTGGTTCCTTAATGCCTGCTGTGGTCACACACTTGCCCAATTAATTGACATCACTGGGAATTGCAAAACGGACAATCTACATCGTACACCTAAGCAAAATATGGGCAATTATGGATGCGATGACCAGTGCATGCCCTGAAGAAGCCCAATGGGCGAAATATGTTGGGAATTGTCACTGTAATACAGCTGTATATTTAAGGATAAGAATATGCCAAGACTTTTCATGGTTTTAAATAGTTAATTTGTCTTTTAACAAGTTTCCTAATAAATAATTATAATACAATTTATGTTGGTTTAAATGAAGCAACAATAAAGTCCCAATATTTTCTTTTGTCTTGGCTCCAAGCTGGATCTATGCCTATGTGCAGGCAGAAAATGGTAATTAAAAAATCCAATGTGATTAAGTTCAGAGAGAAAAGGGCCATGACATGGGCATCTTGGGTTTTGGCAGCTGTGGTGGCCTTCTTCACCGCCCTGGTCTTCCTATCTGTTGCACAGTCTGACGTTAACTCCACTTAGCCTTCAGTTAGCTGATTGATGTTGGGGGGCTGATTGTTCCTTTACCTTTTGTTTAGCTCAGGGGACCTGCTTGGCAGTGAGGAAACTAATTACATGTTATAATTAAACTGTGACACTCGGATATTATAGTGTGGGTTTACTAATGACATTGCATAGCTGTACCAGCAACACAGGACGCTGATTATGCTTCATATATTATTTAGCCTTTTGCTAAATGAGAAGGTGACATTTTCAAAAATTACTTTGAGGTTTCTTAATTGTCAGCAGCGAGATGGAAAGATGAGGAAGAACCGGCAGCTAGATGCTCACATATTTCTCTGTGGCTTTCCACCTCAAGAAAGCAATAGGTAAGAAAAGGCAACAACAGTAAGTGGGTTGTCCTATCTGCTCAAACATAGTCATCATGGCTGGAATGGACAATGTGATCGCATCAGTGCTATGTGGGGCGCCAAAGGAAAGGGAGAGGCATCAAAACGAATGTGAGCTTTCAATTGAAAATTAAAGTGTATCCTCAGCCCTTTTACGCCTTTCTCAAAATTTGAGCATCATCAGCACCCCTCTCATATATGCTTCAAGAGAAGCGAGACCTTCAAACCTCTGTGGATATTGCAGATTGGAGCAAAGCCTAGAAATGCTCCTTCACTACCAATACTGCTGCGGTGGTACTGGGCCCCTGCCTGGATTGCGCATGATAACCCTGGTTGCAGCGACAGATGCTTCCGGAACTGTGGTCAACAGGAAGAGGTTTTGCACATTTGGTGGTCCTGCCCACGGCTGGTGGGGTTTTGGTCTTTGGTCTGCTATAGTCCCTATTCCAGCCTGTAAGGATGCCAATCTTGCTTTATTGCATTGCCTCATATCTGGCCTTTTTGCCCACCAACGAAAATTGGCCTCTTACCTTTTTATTTCAGCCACACAGACCATTGCTCAGGCCTGGAGGACCCCAATGGTTGCCTTTCAGAAAATTAGTATAATCTCTCTGATGCTTAACGAGAAAATGTCAACTATTCTGAAGGATTCGCACTCCAAATTCCTCAAAGTTCAGGAACCTTGGATCTTTTATTCCTTCCCATCGCTTTATTCAGCCTGTCTTGGACAATTGTAATCTAAGCCAGGTTTCCAGGTCCATGGAGTTCCATCACCCCCTCCTCATCCATTCTCTTCTCTCCTTCTGCCTTCTCTCTTCTCTCTCTTCTCTCTACCGCTTTCCTACCTTTCCTTTTAAGAATCTGGTCACTTGAGGGTGGCCTACATCCCTTAGGGTGTTTACGCACCAGGAGGGTGACATCCTGGCCTTGGAGGCTTGCCACGCTTTGTTTTTTTGTTTTGGAACTCCAGTGGCCTTGGTAATGTTTTGAAATGACGATATAGTTCACCTCGTTTATGCCTGTGTTTGGTATGAATATCTGAGCCCCTGCGTGGGCATGCCATGAGCTTGTTTGTTCCTTTTTCTTGAAAACAATAAATGCGATTGAAACAGAAAATTAAAGTGTATCTAAATTCAAAAGAATTATTTTTTTCTGGCTTTGAATAGAATGGCGAAGAGTTAGAACCCCTGTCAAATTGACATTACTGTCCCCACCAGGGATTTATACTATTTCTCACTATTTGGCTTGGTGACCTTTGTGATTTAGGATAGAAGTGAAAAAAACTCCAAAATGTTGAGTTCCCATCAGAAGAGTAACAAAGAAGAAATCTTCCAGTGAGCACATGAAATTCTGGGGACAAATGTTTAACAGGGAAATGACATCACTTTGTAGAGATTTCCTCTCAATGTGTCCACAGGACAGGAAATAGAAGGACATTTCCCCATTGGGATGGAGATCAGTTTTCTATGCTGGAGAGTAGGCTGTACCTGGGGACCTGTAATACTAAGACCTCCTTGCTTCTGCTTTATCCATTATGTTGCTCTGTGCTTTATCTACCTCTCCTGCTGCTTCTAGATCATTACCCCTCTAGTCATCTGATCACCAGTTATCAGGGATGGGGGCGGTGGCAACCCTTCCTCTACCAAGATGGCTGCTTTTACAAAGAGATGGTATTGGAAGCCATCGGAAGTTATCACATGACCAAGAGAAGAGGTGTAGATAGAGAAGAGAAGGGGTCCAAGAACAGAACCTTGAGGAACCACTACAAAAGAGGAAGTGGAGAGGAGGAGACAGAGTTGTGACACTGAAGGAGAGCTGTGATTGATAGGAGGAGGAGGAGGAGGACCAGGACAGGAACAAGGAGAATCTTGTAGGACAGGGGAGTGGAGTTTATTGAGGAGGAGCCGGTGGTCAACATATCTAAGGCTGCAGAAAGGTCTAGTAGTAAGAATATGGAGTAGTGGCCATTGATTTTAGCAGTCAGTAAATCATTAGTGAGTTTTAGTAGTAAGTGAGTTTTAGTAGGGCAGTTTCGGAAGGGGCAGAGTTGCCAGTAGAAGTAGAAAATGCCCCAGGGTCAGTGGGAGTTAAACAAATGACATAGTGCCTGAAATAGTGTCCCATTATTGGTGTCAGTGGGTGGAATGGTGCCCCATCATTGGTGTCAGTGGGAGGAATAGTGTCCCGTCATTGGTATAAGTGGGAGGAATGGTGCTCCTTCATTTGCGTCAGTGGGATGAATAGTGTCCCATAATTGGTGTCAGTGGGATGAATAGTGTCCCATAATTGGCGTCTGTGGGAGGAATAGTGTCCTATAATTTGCGTCAGTGGGAGGAATAGTGTCCCATAATTTGCGTCAGTGGGAGGAATAGTGTCCCATAATTTACGTCAGTGAGAGAATTAGTGCCTCATCATTGGTGTCAGTGGGAGGAATAGTGTCCCATCATTGGTCACAGTGAGAGGAATAGCGTCCCATCATTGGTGTCAGTGGGAGGAATAGTGTCCCATCATTGGTGTCAGTGGGAGGAATAGTGCCCCATAATTGGTGTCAGTGGGAGAAATAGTGCCCAATCATTGGTCACAGTGAGAGGACTAGCGTCCCATCATTGGTGTCAGTGAGAGGAATAGTGTCCCATCATTAGTGTCAGTGGGAGGAATAGTGCCCCATAATTGGTGTCAGTGGGAAAAATGTTTCCCCACTCTCTGTGCCAGTCATGGAATGGTGTTGGTTGGTTTCAGTGGGAGGAATAGTGCCCCGAGGGCTAGAAAAGGGAAAGCAAAGAGCCACAGTTTGGAGACCGCAGGTCTAAAATAATAAGGTTTTATTTCAAATTCTCCTTAGCATGTTGATGACGGGAAGGGGGTTTTGGTTTGCCTTACCCATTGACTCCAATACATTTTGAAAATCGCTTGATTTTTGCCAAGAGTTGGTCTATAAAAACTCTCAATTTTGCTCATCTCTTGGCAACAATCAGTTAGGACCCTCTTATTAGGACCTTCTTATTAGGACCCTCTTATTAGCACTCTCTTATTAGGACCCTCTTGATGTCTTTTTTCAAGCACCAGACGTGAATCTGTGAGACCAGCAGTCTTACATTTTTTGGCAAGTCTTCCATTCGATCAATGGACGTACTCATGAAGGAAGAACCCCTTTTGTGAACACAATGCTGCACTCTTCCCAGTTTCCCATCTTCCTATACAAGGAATAGACCTGCAAAACACAAACAGCTTGGATGTGGGATTATTAGAGCATGTTTGTTTAGAGAGATCATTGCATCTCTGCATTAATGTGGCTTGATTACACTGACATTAATCACGTCCACATTACAATGAAAGATTCATCGGGAGCCGCCAAAGGGAGGAGGTTTAGCTGCTCAGGCGGCGAACATCTTTCTGTACTCTATGTGCCTCATTGGGGTCAGAGACGCTACAAGGTGCAGTCAGCCCCTTGGCCAATAACCTCAGAGTAACCCCGCTGGTAATGCAATCTACTCCTCATCAGGAGCTCGGCTGGACGTCTCGGACCAGGTTTCATTTCTCTCACTGTAATGGCATCCGGCATCTATAATTATGCTATTTTCTCTCTTGTGCTGATTAAATACGATTTACCCAGAGAGCTAAATGATGAATATTTAAGTGAAATCTCTAGCTGAAATAGCCCCAATAAATAAACTTATAGCGACTGGGTAACAGATGGAGGAGGGGGTGAGTCTGGGATGAGCGACTCGATACATTAACAGGTAGACAGGCAAATGTTGAGTGGAGTCTATAATGTCTGTGGCCTCTAATAGGTGTCTGATCACCCCGGCTCCGCTAATGTATGCGCCAAGCATTATGGGAAAGATAAGTGCATAGATAGGTGTTGCATCCCAAAGCTTGCAAACCAGAGGACTGCATTCATCTTCTAAAGATACTATACAGATCATAGCATTTTACTAGAACATTCATCAATCCGTGCATCCGGGGGCCTAATAGTCTTGTATTTCACCAGCAAACATTGTGTCTTTAATGGATAACTGTATTTGTACAAATAGCCTTTAAATGATGATCCCCCCGCTAATGTCTTACATTTACCTGTCCACATGCTTGGCAGGCCCTGGCTGGAAACTTCTGAGCTGGTCCCGAAGTAGGGTTGACACTTTTTCTTCAAGCCAAACCCAAACACTTTAGACATATTTTTGTTTTAATATACCCTAGGAATGGAACAGACTTGAGACACCTTTGGGCACTCAAAAGAGAATATTAATGCCGCGCACATAGTGCCCCCTCACCCTCCTGTCAGGTCCTGTTCCAAGCCACGTTCCTGTCTAAATATTGTGTCCGAGTTTTCAGGTGGACTGAAACACGGACACTTGATTCAAAAGCCGGACAGCCCTGGTGAATTCCAAGCAGGTGGCCACTCTATTGTAACGGCTCTGGTGAACAGGAGTGAACCACAACTGCGATAGGAAAATTATTCAATGCACCTCACTATGTTATGTGAGAATTCAGAATTGGACCCCAGGCGTCACTCCACACAAACAGGAGTTTAGGAGTTTTCTATATCATCTCTCTCTCACATAAAGGAAAGGTGTTGAGCTTCTAAGGTTGGACGTATTACAACATGCGACCAGACCTTAGTGTTCCAAATCATATTTTAGAGGTAGCGATTCTAATGCACAATTGTATGCAAGCAGTTATCAGTATTACATAGCATTGTGCATTAGGCGACTAAGGGAGAAGGTATGAAATACGTCAACCCTTAGCATAGGAAAGTTTAGATGAACATGTTCCGCAACTTAGGGCCTAGGCCCATAACCAAGTAGCACTTATGTCAAGCACGTAGTAAATAGGAGTTGTAGAGGCAACTAATAGTTGCATACGAGTGGCAAATATAGCTCAGGTAATTTGAGAGTACACATAGTAAATAGGAGTTGTAGAGACAACTAATAGTTGCATACGAGTGGCAAATGTAGCTCAGGTAATTTGAGAGTACACGTAGTAAATAGGAGTTGTAGAGACAACTAATAGTTACATATGAGAGGCAATTATAGCTCAAGTAATTTGAGTGTAGATGTGACACAATTGCTACTTATCCGTTTGCAGGGCTTCAGTGCTTAGGATTCTGTATGGAGGGTCTCCTGGTGGGGGGTAGCTTGAGGTGTCCGCAGCAACTCTCAGAAGGTTGGCAGCGAAACTTCAGGAGTGGGATGCCTCCAGGTCCAGGGAAGGATGGCTGGTCCCTGCAGTTCTTCTGTAGCCATGCCGGCTATGGCCGACAATAATAGAACAATGTTTATATTTAATATGTATGCCTTTATAGGCTCCCAACAGGTGCAGTGCATAAGCACTGATACGAGGCAGGGCAGCGATGAGGCGCACTTCTGCGTTCCAAGCTAGAACACACGCAGCGACGGGCGATGACATTCCGATGACAGCGAATCGTCGTTTTCCTTGCGTTTTGTAGTGAGATTTGGGGATGTGGAGGAGGTTCTGATTTGTTGATCGGAGGACCCGACTTGGGGCACGATTCATTGCGTGCATTTGTAGGTGAGGCAGAGGGTCTTGAATGTCAGCCGGTCCTTTACGGCTATCAGCCTATCAGTGCCCATCAGTGCCGCCAATCAGTGCCTTTTTATCAGTGTCACTTATCAGTGCCCACCAGTGCCATCTCTCAGTGCCCTTCAGTGCTGCCTCATCTGTGCCTCATCAGTGTCCACCAGTGCCCATCAGCGCCACATATTAGTGCTCATTAGTGCAGCCTCATCAGTTCCCATCAGTGAAGGAGAAAAAATACCTGTCTGCAAAATTTTATAACAAACTATGATTTTATTTTTATTTTATTTTTTGAAAAAAAAAAAAAAACAGTGGTAATTAAATACCACCAAAAGAAAGCTCTATTTCTGTACAGTGTTACATGACCGCTCAATTCTTATTCAAAGTTCGACAGCGCTGAAAGCTGGAAATTGGCCTGGGCAGGAAGGGGGGTATAAGTGGTAAAACCAGAACTGCTTTATATCAACTAAAACTGTAGCATGCAAAGTGCAGAAGAATTTAAAATGAAATTCCTATTAAAAAAAATATTAACCTGCCTGCTTTCAGAAAAGTATGCCAGTCTTATAGCTGAGTTTTTATTTTTTTTTGGTCTTTTTTTTTTACGGATTCCATCATTGCCTGCCGCGGGAAGCTTTGTCCTCTGTAGCCTTGGCTGGAATAGGACAATGATGAAGGACACTTGGTATTAATAAAAACAGAACCTATCCATTCCATTACAATCCCCCGATTAATAACCCCAAGGTCCCTTAAATACGTATTTTCATTGAAAGTCATTGGCAGGCAGGCGGTGTTCCTCTCGAGCACGCACTTTTCTCTGCTTTCATTGTGGCAGATGCTGTTAACTTGCCCTCTGATCCTCCTAGGTTAACCTCGGCTGCTGGAAGGAGCTTGTGTGTTTTGCACCATTGTCTCTCCGGCATCCTCTTGTACTCGGCATCCCCTCGCAGCCTCTATCAAAGTCTCCCATCTCTAATTTTTCCCTCTGGCATTCCACCCCTGCTGATTGCTGGTCTCTAAATTTAGGTCACCCAAGGCAATTAGAAGAGAGAGCTACTGTTGGTGAAAGGTATTCGGCAGGCACTGAGCCCAGTTTCCAAATGAGTTATCAGGTGATATGATGTTTGGCCGCGGCGCGCCTGATTGACAAGGTGCCGGTGTGTTTGGAGATACATTATTTAAACACGCCGAGATATAAGAGGTCTTCTGCACTAATTACTTAGAAGGCTGTATTAATCACGAGACACTTTAATGCCCGATCAATACTCGCATCTGTCAACGACCTTGTAAATCACCTCGAATTTCATGGCACAGGCCACCCCTGTCACAGGGACTACTGGAGGTGCCGCAGTCACTTGCGCATACGTGTTTTCGCTTGTTATCCAGTAAACATCACTTTGTATCACATCTCCTGCTCATGCCTACAAAGGGCCCGGTGTAAGCAGATTGCTGCTCCTCATGGGGAATGACAGCTATCACTGCAGTGTTTTTATAAAGTCATACTTGGCAGATTTACACCAAGCTTGTTATTTTAGACGGCGATTAAAGGACTGTTCCAATCAAATGTGAAGGTTTGCATTTACTGGAGGTACTGAATGGCTTTAATTTGTACCTGACTGCCAGTGGCGGCTGGTGGGTTCTTCTTTGGGGGGGCAAAAAAAACAAGCAAACAAACAACACCCCCCATCACGCCCCTGGCGGCGTGGCACAGCAAGCCCCCCGCACGGGCGGTCCGGCCCGGCACTTAACCGCTCGTGTTGCAGGGCTGTGGTGTCCTCTCCTGGAATGCGGGCACCGACAGCGGTGGCTCCGATGTCCGATCCTCAAGCTTCCACCAAAGTGCTAGGCATCCAATAGGATCCAATGGGAGAAGTTAGCAGCACACACCACCACACACCACGCCCTGGCACTGTGAGCAGCCTGTATGCGCGCTGTCTGCAGGACTTGGACCTCAGGGAAGCTCACCACTCTAAAAACTTTGTCCATATCGTGCAACACCCGCCCAGGGGACCCCGAGGCAATGTATGTCCAGTGCAGCCCACATCTGGATGCCTATCAATGGGTCAGGATCAGGTTGAAGGGTCATACCATCACCACCTATTGGTGTGCTGCGATGAGTAAAGACTATTGCAACATCGAAGGAGAACCATTCTCCCACCATCCAGTCCACTGCAAATAAACATACAGACCAGACTCAGTTCCATAAGGCTCTGAGGAAGAGGATAAATCCTCGAAACGTGTCAGCCGATCACTCCATCTCACCATCCCATGAGACATGGGTTTTGTTTTATGACCTCGTAGGCTGCGTACACACCACTAAATAAATCCGATCAAATCAGTCTGACAGACCGTTTTGATCGGATTTGTCTGCTGGGATATATTGGTTTGATCGTGTACACACGATCAAACCAAAATCCCCGCCGGCAGACAGTGCGGTGACGTGGCGGTGACGTTGACGCCGCCACGTCACCGAACCAGGACGTAAAATACTTCCACGCATGCGTCAAATCCATTCGATGCATGTGCGGGCAGATATGTCCGCTGGTTAGTGTACTAACCAGCAGACATGTCGGACGGACGGGTTCCCAGCAGACAGATTTTAAAGCAGGCTTTAAAATTTGTCTGCTGGAAAAACCTGTCTGCTCGCCCGTACACACGATCGAATTTGTCTGCTGAAACGGTCCGTCGGACCGTTTTCAGCAGATAAATTAGATCGTGTGTACGCGGCCTTAGAGGAATAATGTGATGCTATTCAAGATTCCAAATGTGAGTTCTCCACTTCTGCTTTGTAATAAAATTTCACCAAGGATAATGCACCAGGCCACGCGCCATTTTCTTTCTTTCCTTGCTTTAGTTCTTTAAATTCCCCTTAGTTGGCTAAGGCAGCGTGGCATGCAAAATCCATCCATTAAGCAACTTAGGGAAGTACAGCATTTTTATCTAGGCCCTCCGCACATCGTAGGAGGGATTTTTAAGTTGATGATGATCCACAGGGATCACCTGACGCTTTGGTCAAATTCAACTTTTTGGCCTAAAAGCAAAACGCTATGGGCCAGATTCAGGTAGATGGGCGCATCTTTATTCTTGAGTAACGTTTCTCATTTACGTTACTGCGCCGAAACTTTAGGAGAAAGTACTGTATTCACAAAGCACTTGGGCCGGCGGAATTCAAATTGGACGGGTAGGGGGCGTGTAGTATTTAAACTAGGCGCGATCCCGCGGCGAACGCACTGCGCATGCGCCGGCCGTCAATGTATCCCAGTGCGCATGCTCCACATTAGGACGGTGTTTTCTACGTGAACATCAATGAGGTCAATCCCCATTCACGGACGAGTTACGCAAACGACGTGAAACTTTTTCAATTCGACGCGGTCACGACGGCCATACTTAACATAGGATACGCGTGCTTTTTGTTGCTTTATCTTTACGCCGGGAAACCCCTTACGGAAACGTCGTAAAGTGACTGCGTCGGGCCCGCGTACGATCGTGAATTGGCGTATCTCGCTTATTTACATATTCTCGGCGTAAATCAGCGGGTAACGCCCCTAGCGGTCATTTTAAAATTGCAGTTCCGATACGACGGCGAAATACAATTACGCCGCTCGTATCTGAACTCAGAAAACAGATACGACGGCGTAGGTTAGAAGTTACGCGGCTTATCTACAGATAAGCTGCGTAACTTCTACCTGAATCTGGCCCTATGTGTGGGGGAAAACTAACACTGCAAATCACCCTGAACACACCATCCTCACCGTGAAACATGGTGGTGGCAGCATCATGTTTGTGGGGATGCTTTTCTTCAGCAGGGAACGGGAAGCTGGTCAGAGTTGATGGGAAGATGGATGGAGCCAAATACAGGACAATCTTAGAAAAAAACCTCTGAGGCCCTGTACACACGATGAGACATGTCCGAGGAACCATGTCCAACGGACCGTTTTCATCGGACCAGGCTGAACTTGTCTGATGGTCTGATGTGCGTACACACCATCGGACCAAAATCCCCTCGGACCAGAACGCGGTGACGTAGAACACGACGTGATGAAAAAACGAAGTTCAATGCTTCCAAGCATGCGTCGACTTGATTCTGAGCATGTGCGGGATTTTGGTCCGATGATTTTGTGTACTAACCATCGCACCTGTCCGACAGACAGATGTCCAGCGGACAGGTTTCAAAGCAAGTTTTGAAACTTTGGTCCGCTGGAAAACGGTCCGATAGGCCGTACACACGATCGAACATGTCCGCTGAAACTGGCCTGCGGACCAGTTTCAGCGGACATGTTCAATCGTGTGTACGCGGCCTTAGAGTCTGCAAAAGTGAGGCATGGACATAGACACAATGAGGTATGAGCACAGTGAGGCATGCACATGGACACAGTGAGGCATACACATAGACACAGTGAGGCATGAGCACAGTGAGGCATGCACATGGACACAGTGAGGCATGCAGATGGACACCCAAGGCTTATACTCGAGTCAATACGTTTCCCCAGTTTTTTGTGGTAAAATTGGGTACCTCGGCTTATATCCAGGTCGGCTTATACTCGAGTGTATACGGTAAATACATATATGAAAAAGTATACATTTTTATTAATATAACATCAAATAAAACACAAACAGAAGCGTTGTGACAAACCATGCGTGTCACCACAACTAATGATCCCCAAGAGGGGAAAATCGCGGTGGAGGTAGGAGTCACAGGAAATGTCTCTACGAGTTTCACAGCCAGTTGCCGCTTCGTCAGGAGAAATTCTGAAATTAATTGACATACAATCAGTAACTACAAAGATTTGACAAGCAAAAATAAAACCATTCAGTCAAACCTGAATAAAGGAATGAGATAATATATACAATGGGAAACAGGGGCTGAGCTGCTTACCTAAAATACCCCGTCAGCTCAAAGTGCCAGGGGCCACCAATGGGGGTCCAATCAAGGTATTGCACACACCTGGAGCAGCAGATTCATCTTCTTTTGGTGTAAAAAGGCTGTTTGATCCTGTCTTCTCTGATCCTTGCCTTGTTTTACTGTCCCCAATTCCTCTCCTGATAGAACAGAGCCCTAGGAGTCACTGTGCACATGCTCAGTTTTGGGTGTATTTTTGAGAATTTTTTGTTTCCTTGGGAGGGTACATGTGATCAGCACAGGGCCAACCAGCACTGTGCAGACAGAGGGTCAGTGGCCATGCAGCCTCATAGGACAGTCAGAGGGGAATGAAAACTCCTCCTACAAGCTTTAACCAGACATTAATAGAAGTTGCAAGACTGGTATATACTGCTGATGAGAAAAGGTATTTAGCAGTTTATATTTACTAAAATAATTGCATTTCCATGTTCTGTGTACTGTGGGAGATCAGATATAGTGACTGCAGGCTCCTGGGAGACCAAATATAGTGAATGCAGGCTCCTGGGGAGATCAGATATAGGGACTGAGGGCTCCCGGGGAGATCAGATATAGGGACTGCAGGCTCCTGGGGAGATCAGATATAGTGACTGCAGGCTCCCGGGGAGATCAGATATGGTACTGCAGGCTCCTGGGTTTAGTAACACTTTAAATGGATATTGTAGATTACTGCCCTCCATTACACAAACAATACATTTATCGTTTCAGCCTATCTATGTATCTATCTATCCTGATTTCTCCACCTAGTGAATGCAGGCTCCTGGGGAGATCAGATATAGGGACTGCAGGCTCCTGGGGAGATCAGATATAGGGACTGCAGGCTCCCGGGGAGATCAGATATAGTGACTGCAGGCTCCTGAGGAGATCATATATAGTGACTGCAGGCTCCTGGGGAGATCAGATATAGGGACTGCAGGCTCCCAGGGAGATCAGATATAGGGACTGCAGGCTCCTGAGGAGATCATATATAGTGACTGCAGGCTCCTGGGGAGATCAGATATAGTGACTGCAGGCTCCTGGGGAGATCAGATATAATGACTGCAGGCTCCTGGGGAGATCATATATAGTGACTGCAGGCTCCTGGGGAGATCAGATATAGTGACTGCAGGCTCCTGGGGAGATCATATATAGTGACTGCAGGCTCCTGGGGAGATCAGATATAGGGACTGCAGGCTCCCAGGGAGATCAGATATAGGGACTGCAGGCTCCTGGGGAGATCAGATATAGGGACTGCAGGCTCCTGGGGAGATCAGATATAGGGACTGCAGGCTCCCAGGGAGATCAGATATAGGGACTGCAGGCTCCTGAGGAGATCATATATAGTGACTGCAGGCTCCTGGGGAGATCAGATATAGTGACTGCAGGCTCCTGGGGAGATCAGATATAATGACTGCAGGCTCCTGGGGAGATCAGATATAGTGACTGCAGGCTCCTGGGGAGATCAGATATAGGGACTGCAGGCTCCTGGGGAGATCAGATATAGTGACTGCAGGCTCCTGGGGAGATCAGATATAGGGACTGCAGGCTCCCAGGGAGATCAGATATAGGGACTGCAGGCTCCTGAGGAGATCATATATAGTGACTGCAGGCTCCTGGGGAGATCAGATATAGTGACTGCAGGCTCCTGGGGAGATCAGATATAATGACTGCAGGCTCCTGGGGAGATCATATATAGTGACTGCAGGCTCCTGGGGAGATCAGATATAGTGACTGCAGGCTCCTGGGGAGATCAGATATAATGACTGCAGGCTCCTGGGGAGATCATATATAGTGACTGCAGGCTCCTGGGGAGATCAGATATAGTGACTGCAGGCTCCTGGGGAGATCAGATATAATGACTGCAGGCTCCTGGGGAGATCATATATAGTGACTGCAGGCTCCTGGGGAGATCAGATATAGTGACTGCAGGCTCCTGGGGAGATCATATATAGTGACTGCAGGCTCCTGGGGAGATCAGATATAGTGACTGCAGGCTCCTGGGGAGACCAGATATAGTACTGCAGGCTCCTGGGGAGACCAGATATAGTGACTGCAGGCTCCTGGGGAGATCAGATATAGTACTGCAGGCTCCTGGGGAGATCATATATAGTGACTGCAGGCTCCTGGGGAGATCATATATAGTGACTGCAGGCTCCTGGGGAGATCAGATATAGTGACTGCAGGCTCCTGGGGAGACCAGATATAGTACTGCAGGCTCCTGGGGAGACCAGATATAGTACTGCAGGCTCCTGGGGAGATCAGATATAGTGACTGCAGGCTCCTGGGGAGATCAGATATAGTACTGCAGGCTCCTGGGGAGATCATATATAGTGACTGCAGGCTCCTGGGGAGATCATATATAGTGACTGCAGGCTCCTGGGGAGATCAGATATAGTGACTGCAGGCTCCTGGGGAGACCAGATATAGTACTGCAGGCTCCTGGGGAGACCAGATATAGTACTGCAGGCTCCTGGGGAGACCAGATATAGTACTGCAGGCTCCTGGGTTTAGTAACACTTTAAATGGATATTGTAGATTACTGCCCTCCATTACACAAACAATACATTTATCGTTTCAGCCTATCTATGTATCTATCTATCCTGATTTCTCCACCTTCTTTGTTTTCTTTCTCCATCTAGAATATATCGCCGTGCCTTTCCTCCAAAGCTATTTTTCTGTGTCGCTTCTTTTTTATATCATTTTATTTGTGGCCCCTGTCATTCCATTGGGGCAAGGGGGTAAAGAGAGCTGACACCGGGATCAGCGGTGTGCTGTATCCGGAATCTATCTTCCAGGGCAAAGAAGAATAAGAATTCATGGCGGAATGGCCGCGGCTGACACACTCAGCAAGACGTATTGCAGGTAGCGTTATTTATTGTGGCACAGAGTTCAGGGAAGTGCCACCTCGGAGCACCCTGAGAGATCCTAAAAAGCCCATCGCCTATCAGGTGAGGCAGATTTATGAGAGCTTCTGGCGGAGGGTCAGGCCGCTCAGCACCGTCTCACAAGAAGGTTTCTGCTGTCTGGCATATTCACTGCTGGCTGATTGCAGGAAGGCGCAGAATACTCGCCATATAATAATTGCTCAGGACCAGCCGCTTCATAGGAAGAGCTCAGTGACAGGCAGGAGAGGAGAAAACTACTCAACTCTCAGCAGATATATAGATATAAAAATAAAAATAAAGGTATGTAATTATTTAAAAATAAAAACAGTAAAATAGTAACAGTAATAATCATTACATTTAAAATTTAAAGAGGAACTGCAGTCTGCTTACATAATTTGTAATAAAAACAGCTTCCCTCCGACCACTTTGCCTATTATTTTATATATACTGTTATTCTGTACTTGCCAAATATGCTGCAAATACTTCTCTCCACTGCAGGGCCATCTTAATGCCACGGCACTCCTGGGCACTGCCCAGGGGCCCCACGTACATGGGGCCCCACAATAATCTTTCATTACATCATGCTTGCCAACTGTCCTGGATTTGCTGGGACAGTCACGCTTTTTACTAAACTGTCCCGATATGCTCGTGTCTCGGGAAGCGTCCCAGAACCTATACTGTGCCCTCCTGATCCTAATCCCTTGAAAGTAGTTGTGGAAATTGGGGAAAGATTGTAGGGGCCCCAGCGCATTACTTTGCCCAGGGGCCCATGATGCTATTAAAACAGCCCTGCTCCACTGCAGCCATTATAACTTCCAGCTCTGCAGCTCTCATTGGCCCTCTTATGACTCACCCCCCCCCCCCTCCCTTCCTGGCAAACTCTCACAAGAGTGAGAGTGAGAGCTGTGCATGATAAGCCTAGGCTAATGATCAGACAAGAAACAGGAAGTGGGCTGTATAAGGGATTTACTGACAGAAAAAAATGTTTTGCTATCCAAAGTTTAGCTCTAATCAGGTGCTTCAAGAAATACCCTGGCCACTGTAACTCATGCGCCATGGCGGCCATGGATAGATTCATGCTATGCAGGAATCTATTCATTGCATATAGGGGACGGCATGTAGAGAGGGGGCGGCGCCCAGGCCTTTTAAACCTGCGGACCGTATGTCCGCTTTTTCATCCATCCGTGTGGAGATGAAAAGGGGACATACATTGGTCCCTATGAGATTGCGGGTGTCAGCGGATGAACATCCACTGACACCCGATCTCGCCCGCTTATGCATTCCTCTGATTCTGCAGACGGAGGACAGCCCTATTTTTCCTTCCATCTGCGGATTGGATGAACACGGACAGACAGTCTGTGTCCATCCGATCCCCCCATAGGGGAGATCGGAAAAAAAAGACAGGGCAGTCCCTGCACAGTGTGCAGGGACCGCCCTGTCATCCGCCGGCTCAGCGGGATCAACGGAGCGATCCCCTCTGAGCAATCGGAGGTCCACGGGGCGGATCATTACTGAACCGCCCCATGTGAAACGGCCCTTATAGACGCGCCACCACTGTGTGTTAATAAACACAACACAGATCTGGCAGTTTTTTTCTCCCTGATCAGGGACAAAAGCCAGCCAGTCTGTATGTGAGTAAAATCGGCACAGCTATAGGTACCAGTTAACCCTTTGATTGCCCTCCCAATCACCCTTGTAATCCAGCCAGTGCCATTTGTACAGTGTACACTTTTATCACTGATCACTGTGTTAGGCCTCGTACACACGATCAAATCTGTCCGCTGGAAACGGTCTGCTGGACCGTTTCAGCAGACAGATTCGATCGTGTGTACGGCCGAGCCGACGGATTTGGCCACCCGACAGATTTCAAAGCATGCTTTGAAATCTATCGGGTGGGAATCCGTCCGCCCGACATGTCTGCTGGTTAGTACACTTACCAGCAGACATGTCGTCCCGCACCGCCGCCGAATGGATTCGGCGCATACGCAGAAGTGTTTTACTTCCTGGTGCGGTGACGTGGCGGCGTCAACGTCACCGCCACGTCACCGACACGTCAGCGCGCCGTCTGCTGGTGGGGATTTTGGTTTGCTCGTGTGTACACGCGAGCAAACCAAAATCCCAGCAGACAGATTTGTTCAAATCTGTCGGACAGACAGATTTGAACAAATCTGTCTGCTGGTGTGTACGAGGCCTCAGGCGGCGTACACACGAGGGGATATGTCCGCTGAAAACGGTTCGATGGACCGTTTCAGCAGACATCTCCGCTCGTGTGTATGGGCTAGCGGACAGATTTCTCCACCCGACAGATTTCAAAGCAAGCTTTGAAATCTATCCGGTGGGAATCTGTCCGCCCGACATGTCTGCTGGTTAGTACACTTACCAGCAGACATGTCGGCCCCCACCGCCGCCGCGCCGCTGCCGAATGTATTCGGCGCATGCGCGGAAGTGTTTTACTTCCTGGTGCGGTGACGCGGCGGCGTCAACGTCACCGCCACGTCACCGCGCCGTCCGGCGGCGGGGAATTTGATCCGATGGTGTGTACACGCCATCGGATCAAACTCCCGATCGGACATATCCGATGGAAATGGTCCGCGGACCGTTTTCATCGGATATGTCCGATCGTCTGTACGCCGCCTTAGTGTCACTAGCGACATCAGACCATGTGAGTTAGTGTCCCTCCCAGCCAGTGTCAGTTAGTGCCAGTCCCTGATTGCCCACCACACTATCACAGTCACACTATAAGTTGCTGTGTCGCTGATGTCTGTCCGGGTCTATATCCTGGTCACGGTCAGAACTATAATAGTGTCCCCAATAGTATAGTGTCCTCAAAAACCTAATGTTAGCAGGATGAGCCCCAATCACTGGCAGCACTCTTGACATGTAGCGGAATACATTTTGGCCTAATTATGAAGACATTTTATTTTATTTATGTAATAAAAAATAAAAATCCAGTGGTGAGCAAATACCACCAAAAGAAAACTGTAGTGTGAGGCCTCGTATACACGACAGAATCCATCAAGAATCTTGGTGGCAGAGCTGACATGGACAAATTCTCTTTTTCCGACGAGTTCTCTTTTTCCGACGAGTTCCTCGGTCATGTGTACGAGGCCTAAGGCCTCGTACACATGACCAAGAAACTCGTCGTAAAAGAAACATCGTTTTCCTCGATGAGTTCCTTGTCAGGCTTGTCGAGAATCTTGTCAAGCTTTCTTTGCATACACACTGTCAAGACAAAATCTCCTCGTTCTCAAATGCGGTGACGTACAACACGTACGGCAGCACTATAAAGGGGAAGTTCTATTCCACTGGCACCACCCTTGGTGCTGCTTTTGCTAATCTCATGTTACTGCGGTTTAGTAAAAGTTTTGGTGAGAGACAATTTGCGCTTTTCAGTCAGTTCAGACAGTGTGACGAATGTGCTATCTCCATTACGAACGCTACTTTTACCGAAGGTGCTTTCCCATCTCATACTTTATTCTGAGCATGCGCGGGTTTCTAAGCATACACACGAACGCGTTTCTCGTCGTAAATCTCCCCGACGAGAAACACGATGAGGAAATTGAGACTCCCGGCGAGAAAAAAGACAACTTGCTCCTTTTTTTTCTCGTCGAGAACCACGACAGTTTTCTCGACGAAAAACATACCCACGGCCGTTTTCCTCTGTAAAAAAGCTTGGCAAGTTTCTTGATGGATTTTGTCGAGGAAAACGGTCGTGTGTACGAGGCCTGAGAAAAGAAAATGGTAGAAATGTAATTTGGGTGCAGCATTGCATGACCGTGCAATTGCCAGGTAGAGTTGAGCAGTGCTAAAAAGCAAAAAAACAATGGTCCGGTCGTGAAAGGGGGAAAACCTTCCGGAGGTCAAGTGGTTAAAATAAGACACATCCAGTTTATCATTAGACAGCTATCACTACTATAGTATTTCACCAAAGAATATATTTCAATAGTCCAGAAAGTTTTTTCACGGGACGCAGTAAGACCAGACGGAGGCCGCACACTTGTCTGTGGCTTCCACAAACCTCTAAGGGTATTTCCAGTCTTGATTCTCTTGTTCAGCTGCCTGTGTTTTGCTGAGGATGGCTAATCCCTCCCTGTGACCAGTGGAAGCCGCAGTATTGATTTCTGTGTCTCTCTAAACCTTCATTGCGTTAGTCACTTGTTAGACATCTGAAGGAATATCCACCGGGCTTGGAGGCAATTGGAGAGCACAGCTCAATGGGCCGCTCTGAAGAGACGTTTCCGTGAGGTTACCAGTCAGAGCCAAGTGAGGGGATTAGGAATAAAGGAAAGAATAGATTCCGGGGTATGAAGTTCTCTTGAAGGGCTCAGACTTGCTTGGCATCTTTGTCTAGGCCTTCTATGTCTAATAAAAGAGCACCTTTCTTTTCCCAAAGAATGAGAGGTCTACTTGAGGATCTGCCAACAATATTGGGAAAATGCTGATTGGGATTTGTTTGGATTGTGAAGTGTGCGCAGCATAGGAGAAGCCACAGCACCATATTTTCCTTCCCGCTTTAGGTGATTGAAAGAGGCCTCTGCGTGTTTGTGTGTGTGTGTGTATATATATATATATATATATATATATATATATATATAAAGCACTACCCCCGGAGGAGCTGCTGGTTTGTTTTCGGTCTACGCTCTGAGATCAACCCCTTAAAGTGGCTCAAAACCCTCCCTTGACACAACTGGTAATATGGGAGTTGTGGACCCCAGTAACTTGTGGGGAAGCACAATATCCCGTTGCGCTACAACAGATTATGCAAATAAAGGGTACCTTAAATGGAAGGGATCCTGCAGTATGAAAAATAGGCTGCACACAGACTTCAAGACTTAACTTGAGATGGAAACAAAGGAACATGAGTAAAACAGTGATAAACTATCTGGATTGCCCTGCAGGATCAGTAACAATAATAAGGCATAGGTGTGAGCTAGACTACAATGTCATACAGACCTGTGTAAGCACACAGCAAGGGGGACCCCTTCAACAAAACATACACATTGAAACGCCCCCTTGCCAAGCCTCACCCAGCTCTCTACAATACTATACAATGTAATAGAACCAATTACTCGATCAACGAGCAATAAAATTAATATCAACAATATGCAACACTAAATAGATAGCCCTTGAGTACTATAGCTATAGCTAATCAGTATGGCCTGGCGTCCCAGGCCAAACCTCAATACAATTGTATACTAATAGTTTGTGCACTTGTGCGTTGCGTTGGTGCGCAAAGAGCAATTTATAATTGAAAAGGCAAATAGTAAACTGATGAAAGTTCCCTGAACACTCAAACCACAAAGATAAATATCAGCAATCCGCCTCCCCGCAGGAGAGTCAGTACTCTCGGGCTGTCTTAATGGGAGGGCACACCTGGGCACTACACAGGGGCCCCAGCTGTATGGGGGCCCCTGCACTTTCCCCAAAGCAGCTGGTCCTTGAGCCCACACTGCCCTGAAATTGGGGGCCCCCATGATGGCACTGAGAGTGATTGATACACAGGGGAGGCAGTCTGCCTCCTACCTACTTAATGTCTGTTTACCTGCACTGTCATCATTGTAGGGGCCCCAGAGCATTACATTGCTCAGGGGCCATGATGCTGTTAAGACGGCCCTGGCAAGTGCCCGTCTCACCCAACCGGTTCAGGCCTTGTCCTTCTGTGGCACTCCATCCCCGATCTCCAGTCACAATCCTGTTAGCCGGCAGCCTCCAGTTCTCAGACAGGTCGCAGGGATATTGGAAGCCCGTCCGATCACTCCAACAGAGGTTCCGTCTCTTCTTCTCAAAAGCGCTCCGCCCGGGCGTATGTAGGCCTCAGCTGCAGCCTACTCCCCGTGTAGAGACTTCTGGCAGTGTCCTCCTGGGTTGAAGAAACGGTCCTGAAAGAGAGTGCGCTAAACACATCCTTTTCCCTTAAATTACCTCCCCCAGTAATACTAATGACCCCTTTCACAGAGTGGTGCTGTGCAGGGGATTATGAGAGGTAGGTATTAAGTAAAATCCCAAATAAAAAGTATGTTTTATCTATTTTTTATGAAACTGTAACTGCATTAATTGGTGTTTTTCTATCTGCCTGAAGTTCAGGATTATTAAAATGCCTTACTAGATTCCATATAAATGCAACATATCGCCAAAGCAGATAATTCTGCCGAAAGTAATTATGGAACACTCCAGCCTGTAAATATACATCATTTCATTTTATTAAAAAATGGACAGTTATGCAGAAAACCAAATTAAAATATACTGTACACATGAATATGCATCAGAACACATAATATCCTTTAAATATTTATTACCAAACAGAAAGCAATTTTGCAATGTTTTAATTTAAAAGGTATTTCTATGCTTTAGTTCATCTATATCCAGCAGATAAGGAATGGTGTATGGTGGTTTTAGTTTATTTATGTTATTATGTACATCATTGGATCAAACACTTCAAAAAAAAAAAGGAGCCACAATTAGGATAATGCAAGAATCTGAATATTCAGCATTAAAGTAATACAACCAGGCAAGTTTATTCATAAAGATTTCTACTTACCTTCTTGCTTAGATTTTCTTTTTTTGAGTCTGATATTTAATTTGTAGGCAAGATTGTTATCATTTAGTGTAGATTTTAATGTTTTTTTTTTACTTGAAATATAAACAATCATGTATTTTGCATGCACTATTAACCACTTCAGCCCTGGAAGATTTGGCTGCTCAATGACCGGGCCATTTTTTGCGATTCGGCACTGCGTCGATTCTGCGTGCGCCCGCTATCCCGCTTAGACGAACCGACGTCCAGCTATGACAGTTCGTGGAATCGTGCCGACCTGCCACAGTATAATGACGGCGGCAGGTCAGCAAGTGGTTAATAAGCCTTATAATACCTCACACCAGGGATGTATTTAGGTTTTGTGCTGCCCTAGGTCTGACTAAACTTGTGCACCCCTATTTTAAATATGACCCACCCCTTCCTGTCAAGGCCACACCCCTTGCTGTTAAAGACCTTCCCTTCCCTTACCCTTAATCTATCCAAAATTAAATAGAAAAGTGTTCCTATAGTTCTACTTTAGGCACAAAATTCGGATAATTTTATGGAGAGGACTAAAAAGATATAACCATGCCAATGGTACAGCACAAAACATATAGCACAGTGAGGAAGGTTTGTGGTCCAGGATGATAGGACAGTCAAAATTAGAAGCTCCGCCCCCTACAGTTGCGGAATGCTTGCCTCTCTGCCCAGTCCTCCCCATAAGACTGGCGCTACACTAACAGTGCTACATTAATAGTGCAATCCGGCGGAGACTCTTTCCGTGCTGCCCCCCTGCAACGTGCTGCCCTAGGCCTGGGCCTTGTTGGCCTTGGCCAGGATACAGCTCTGCCTCACACCTCACTCTGACGGATGCGGCTCACAGCAGGGGTTCCGGTGCGTCTCTTTTCTCCATTTCAGGGACGAATCAGGACCAATTTTTTACCTGAATTCGGCCCTGAAACAGAGCCAAAGACGCACAGCGTTCCTGTGCAAGCCACGCTGCAGCCGCAACGAAGATATATGAACCGGCTCCATAGAGAGTCGGTCACAGTCTTCTGTCATGCGAATTGTATGCGTAAAATCTGCATCAAATTCACATAGGTGTGAACCAAGCCTCAAAAAGGACAATGCCTATTAACGCATTGCACAGATGTCAAGCACCATGTAGTAAAACAATGACTAGCCTGTGTTTGTGCATTAATCAGTATTAAAATACATAGGTGTGAATGGGCCCAAAGGAAAATGTGAAGTTTAAGCCCCCACATTAGCACATACTAACCGTTCCTTCAATCCCCAGCCATCTTGCTTTGTTGTTGGGAGCAGTAGAAGCCAAACCATGTAAACTTCACGTTGCTCAAGTCATAGATTTACACAGTGATGGGCTCTCCCCTTGAGTCAGTGCTGGTTCTTGGAGTTTGGCCCAATGTAACAGGGAGAGAGCCAAGCACTCCTTCGTACCCAAAAAGTACCTGGTGGCTTCTGGTAGTTTGAACACAACAGAGTGGTAGAAGGGCAAAGAAAAGGTGAGAATGTTCTGCCAGGGAAAAGGGGCATTAAGCCGGCCTGTTGCTTTGTCCTGCATGTGTAAAGCACAGGTTTCCCTTAAAGCGGTGTTCCGCCGAAAAAAAATAGTAAAAATCTGCAGCTACAAATACTGCAGCTGCTGACTTTTAATATATGAACACTTACCTGTCCTGGGATTCCCACAATGTCGGCACCCAAAGCTAATCTGCCCCTCGGCTCTCGGGTGGAGGTGCCGCCATCTTCCGTAAGGGAAACAGGAAGTGAAGCCTTGAGGCATCACTTCCTGGTTCCCTACTGCGCATGTGCGAGTCTCGCTGCACGATCCCACTGGTCCCTGATGTCTTCTGGGACCTGTGTGTCTCCCAGAAGACAGCAGGGGGACAGAGTAGGCACCAGATGTGGCGTAGAACCAGAAAAACAAACAAGGCGCTTCTAAGTGCAGGGGAAGCGAGACAGAAACCAGCATGGAACACAAACAGGAAGTGGACAGGAAGTGTGTCATAGAGGCGGGACGCATTTCGGAACAGCTCATTGGTTCCTTCAGCCAGACGTGGTGTAGATCACTGCGGTTATCTATGCCCGGAAGTGAGAGCAAATACCTGGATTACACAGGTATCTGCTCCCCCCTGAAAGGAGACAAATGTGACACCAGCGGGGGGGAGGATTCCAAAAAGCGGAAGTTCCATTTTTGGCTGTGACTCCCCTTTGAATTATGAGTATAACCCATAGTTGGAATTGTTCACTAACATGGAAGGTATCTTTGCAATGAACCAGCTAGAGAAGTTCTCCTATTTACTGCTTGTTTACTTTTTCCTCCAGTGTATATTTTACATTGTGCACATCTGCGCGGTGCCGGGGGGACGCCGCTGTGTGTGAATACCTGCAGAGCAAAGATTAGAGGCGCACTAACAATCTCTGTGTCACTAAGCAGCAAATAGCAGATGCTCTTCCATCTGTCTGCCATGAGACAGATGCTGGAGTATGAAAATGCTCATATTTTGCAGTGTTGCTATAAGAAGGGATTATGTGTCGTCTGTATCCAGGGAATATAATTTTGAACCGCGAGCGCCCGTCCTGCCCTCATCATAAAACAACTATCAGACTCTTATTATTACTCAAAACAGTATTTTTAATGGAAAAAAAACATATACTAATAAGGTCTGCGTTTGATCATCCGGCTATGATCTACATGGCGGAACCTAATGAGGCTTTGTTGCCTTTTGCCTCTTTTATCTCGAAAATGGGTTCTCTTGTAGGGCGAAGCAGTGACCTATTTCACTTCAAGGAGTCTTTCCTGGTTACAGTGGGCTGTGGTAATCCTCTACTACAAAAGCTATTGGCTTTTTTCTTAACATTTCACCGTTTTAACTGGAAGCTGTCAAATTCTACAATGTTGGTGAATAAATGTGTAACAGGCAGTAGTACCGGGACAGGTCCGTCCAGTAGCCCAGGACAAGGATGTAGAACTGCACCCTCCACTACTGCTGCCATACAATGGGTGTACCGCCCTGCATCCATTCTCTGCCCAATATTCCGGCTGCGCCCCCAGAAACGTTAGCCGTTGGGATACCATTGGATCCTCGGCATCAACAGGTCTTGTTGGCAGGAACCAAGAGACCGGTCTGACTGTCTGATAAGCTGTATTCAAGCTCTCTTTTTATGGTAATGTACTAGGTCAGTGCGCCCTCCCCTGTTTTTTTCTTCTTTTCTTAGTTACATGAACGCCCATGGTTCTGAGGAGGGCTGCAAGACTCTAGACCTTGCCATGGGATTGGACTACATTACTCTTTAGCGAAAACACCAGAGCACAGGAGATTTTTGTATTGTTGCATATTCCGGCTGCCCATGGTTGGCATGGAGTGTTGACTGCACATGTGAGACCAATTGCTTTCTCTATGGCTGACTACCACTGGAGCGTGTGTGCCACTGCTGCGCCTGGGGCAGTTTTCTCTCCTGCCCACCCTTAGCCCAGACCTGATAACAGGTCCTTTCCCAGAGGCAGCCAGGCGCAGAGCAACAGTCCATTCACTCCGACCCATCAAAGAGTCTAGTTTTTTTTTTTGGATTATATTGGGATGAGGGGGGATTTGGGGTGATGTGGAATGCTCCAAAATGCATGGGCACAACTCTGCAGAGGATAACTCTCACTAAACAGCAGCAATACAGTCTTTCACTCACAGCTGGGAACCATGAAATGGTTTGCAAAACAGGTATTGCTAGACCTGAACAGTATCAAGGTTCACGGCTGGGGACCATGAAGTAGCTTTAGCACAAGTAATAGTGAACTGGAACAGTCTATATCCTTGGGGATGGGAACCCTAGTACTGGTAGTGGGAGACTGGAACAGTCTATATCTATAGGCTCTACTCACAGAATCTTTGAATAGGATCAGTCCATAGGAGTGTAGTCCAACATCTGGTCCAGAAGAACTCCAGGGGCAAACAGCTCCCTGAAGCTCGCCGATGCATTTCCTCATTGGGGAAGACAATCTCTCCAGGGCTTCAGACTAGCTATTCATCAGCTCTGCTCAGTATTCAAGCTGATTATTTAAATTCTCCCTCCCTAAACTCTGGAAACTTCTTCTAGAGGCAGGGGGAAGCAATCAAACCCTCAGCCTGGGAAGCCCTGAACAGACCAAACTAAACAATTACTGTTCTCTGATTACAGAAGCCATAAAATACATTTAGCAGCCTAACTAGAATGGTGCTACACACTGTTTGTGGACACCTACTATATGACCAAAAGTGTGTGGACAACCCTCCAAATGATTAGTTCAAATATTTCCAGGGAAGGCTCCTGGTAATATTACAGCATGCCAAAAATGATGGACTATTTTGTGCTTCCAACCTTGTGGAACCAGTATGAGAAGGCATCTTCTGTTCCAGCATGACTATGGCCTTATCTACAAAGCCCGCTCCATAAAGACATTGTTTGATAAGTTTGATGAGAAGGAACTCAAGTGGCCTACAAAGAGCTCTGACCTCAAACTCTGACCCTGTATTTGAAGGATTATTGGAAGCCAAGTTTTTTCATTCAACATCAGAAACTGACCTAAATTGTCTAAATTGGAGAGAAACTCCAAAACCTGGTAATAGTCTTTCCCAGAAGAGTGAAGCTGTTACAGTCACAAACGGTGGAGGAAGAAGGGAAATATTATATATTATTGCCCATGACGTGGGTGTTAAATTTTTGAATATTCAGTATACATATAGTTTGGTAATGCATATAGAGCAGGGGTCTCAAAATGGCGGGCCTTCAGCTGTTGTAAAAACTACAAGTCTGATTATGCCTCTGCCTGTGGGAGTCATGCTGGTAACTGTCAGCCTTGAAATGCCTCATGGGACTTGTAGTTTTGCAACAGCTGGAGGGCTGCCAGTTTGAGACCCCTGATATAGAGTTACATGACAAGCATCCCTGGAATGCTAACTGTCACATTTGCTTGCACTGTCAACCAAACTGTCATCCCATCAAATGACTGGAGTAAAAACTGATCACATGTGCAGCACCATGGCAGTTGCAGATCAAACATAGGCTAATGCTGGCCATACACTATACGAAAATTCGGCCACAAATCGGAAAAACGATTTATCGGTCATTACATGATGGCACTATCGTTTGCACTCACGAAAGAACTTTTGTTTTTCGAAAGTTCGTTCGGACGATTTTTCGTGGAGTGTTTGGCCAGCATAAGATGGCAGCTTCCATGGCTGTAAAGGTTAAGAGGGTTTAGTTCCTCTTTCATTTTTTTTGTTTTTCTTATGCCACTTATATCTAATTAGCTTGCATATTGTTTTCCAGAGTAACTGAGGGACCAACTACGACAGTCAGAATCTGCACATGTTTTCTAAGCACCAAACTGTGAATGGGTGAATATCTCGAAAGAGAGCGCTACTGTTCAGCCGCTTTGTGTAAGTAACGAATCTGCAATCTCCCTTCATTTAGTATCTGAAAATGTGACAGATTGACAACACTGTGGCCTTCAGTGGGAAAAAACAGTAGACAACTTCCTTAAAGCAGAATTAATATCCGCCATTTTTTTAAGAAATGCTGTCAAAGATCCTGCTGGTCACAGGCACTCCTGGCCTTCCATCTGGGTTCTGATTGTTCAGTTACTTGATTGGATGGGCCGCAATGACATCACTCCCACAGGAGTCACATCATCATGACAACAGGGTCTCCTTTGTCATAAAAATCGTACCAGGTTCAATTCCACTCTAAACCCATCGATTTAACTGCTTCCAAAACTGTAACATTTCAGGTATGCCATGGTTGATATTGTCACAGTTGCTTGTGCTGTCAACGGTGCTGCTGTATTGGGTCCAGGCTTCATTAGCTAAACAGGGGGGGGGGCAGGGGCAGCTTTATTGTTCATATCTGTCTAAATGAATACATGTATTTTACGAGACCACACCCCCGGTTCTACTTGCTTAGCAGGGCTTAAATTACATTTTCCTGGGCCCCATCAGGTCAACAGAGGGTGGGAACAGAGGAGGGACTATTTTTTTTCTCTATTTTCAAGGTAGAGGCGGATAAAGTCAAAGGTACATTTCCACTGCACCCTGGGGGGGGTTGAGAAGGCTGTACTGGCACCATGATATAGAACAGCGGCCCTGGCTGTCAACCGAACTGTCAAGCCATTAAATGTCTGGTAGACATGTGCAATTTGTTTTGTTATGAACTTGTTTTTGGACGAAATTCGGCATATTCCTTTATTCGGAAGCATCCAAAAGAACGAAAGACTCTTTTGATGAACACATATGAAAACGAATTGTCAAAAAGAACCAAAATCCGAAAATTCGAAAATCTGAAAGAACGAAAATCAGAAAAAATACTAGAATCGAAAAAAAAAAAAAATAACTATTCAACCTACTAGTTTAACGAATCTATTACATTCGGATAATTTAGTTTTTCATATTTTTTATTATAATTAAATTAATAACTATTATTATAGTTTTTTTTTATTATTATTATTTATTAATGATAATAAATATAAACTCTAATAATTGTTATAAACTATTAAATAAATATTAAATAAATTTTCATTTATTTTTAAATTGTTTATTTTTATTTAGAAAACAACGTTCCATATTATCACTTTCAGAAAGAAAAAAAAGAAAACGAAAGGAGATAATCACAAAACCACAGTGTCCTGACCAGAGGGATTATTATCAAACAATTTACTACCCGTTCTTTTTCTTGGTCATCTTAACTCTTTCCCTCTGATCTCCTATTTGGTCTCCCTCATACAAACTGTGTTTGGGAACCCCTCGCCTGAATGTTCTTCATCCCCCCATAAAAAAAAAAATGATAACATTTTAGGAATAGGAATTTCCTTTCAAATTTGGCTAACTGTTAGTTACTACGAATGCATCCCAAGTGAGGAATTTATGTGAAGTAGCGAATGCCGCATCTAAACGAATGGAACGTAACAAATATGGATGCATCTGAAGTTACGAAGTATCCGAAGTAACGAATGCCACATCCAAACAAATGGAACAGAATGAACACGAATGCATCTGAAGTTATGAATGATCCAAAGTAACGAATTATCCAATAAAAAATAAATAAAAAAAGACACAAATGAATCTATAACAAAAAAAAAATCCGTAGGTCACATGTCTAATGGTTGGTGTCATAACTGATCGCATGTATGACACCATGGCAGCTGCAACACAGGCTAAGTTGGCAGCTTTCCTGGCTGTAAAGTATAGGAAGGTTTAAGCCTGGTACCAGCAGACCTTTTTCAGTCATGCCCCTTCCAACAGAAGACACCTGAACGCCTGGCTTCTGTCAGACGGATCGATAGTCGGACGGTTTCCGATGCTGGCCAACATTTGGCCCGTGTGCTTTAGTCCCGCTTTATATCACCACTAGAGTTATGTCGGATGCCTTTCAGAGTTTTTTTATCCACATCCATTGTCTTTCCGTGCAGGGATCAATGTGGTGCTGAGTGCAATGGTACATGACGACTCGTCAGAGTCAAGAGAATTGAAAAAAAAGTGTCTTTCTGCAATGTTATGTGAAAGTAAGCACATGGAAGACTTCATTGTTTGGGAATGAGTGATTAGCCAATCAAGCAAGCCTCTTGACATACACATTCCCTATTCGTCAGACACCAAAGAATAATATCTATACTCTCAAGCTCAATCCGGGAAATAAAACCTTATTAAACTAAGAGTCCATATAAAGCTGACTTAGACTCCTCCTTTTCCCACTATGGAGGGAGGAGCCTAAGCAGACCTTATATAGATTCCTTCAATTAAAGTCCACATTTTATAACATTAAACATGATCACATACAACATCCCCAAAAACGACACAGTACCCCCCACACCTAAATCACAGGGTGATGGTTTTAACGCTGCTCTTAAAGGGTTTTAAAGTTATTTTTATTTTTTAAATAACAAACATGTCATACTTACCTCCACTGTGCAGCTAGTTGTGCACAGAGTGTCCCCGAACCTCGTCTTCTGGGGTCCCTCATCGGCTCTCTCAGCTCCTCTCCGCAAAAACTCAACAGCTTCACGCGAGCGAGCATGGTGTTGAGTTCCTGCGGGCACGCTCCCGTGATACAGCCGGCTCACTGTATCACTCAGCCCCGGCGCAGCGTCATTGGATGTGATTGACAGCAGCGCAAGTCTATGGCTGCGCTGCTTTCAATCCATCCAGTGTAGCCAATCGACGGCCAGGCACAGAAATTAGGAGGATGGCCGGGGGAGAGCGCAGAACTTTCGAACACACGATCGGATTAGTCGACGTAGGACATTTGTTGCCAGAAAGTTTGTCTGTTCTCACAGCGGACATTTGTCCGATAAAAAAGCTAAAGAGGTTGTGCGATGGAGCATACACACGCAAAAACAGGTCCGTCGGACAATTGTTGTCAAAAAGTCATATCATGTGTATGGGCCTTAAGGGAGAGGATTCACGAGGTGTGGTGATGGGAACCATGGATTTTTTCAGATGCTTTATTGAGAAAATATATATTTGATGGACTGAACATAATTTCATCTTGATTATTTAAGGACACATTGGGTGGAAGTTTTCAGCCCATGTAGTGCTGCTAATGTTATAAAATATTTTATTAAGTGTTTTTAGTATATTTTGGGCATATGGCCTCGTACACACGACCGAGGAACTCGTCGGGAAAGACACATGGCTTTCCTCGACGAGTTCCTTGTTAGGCTCAAGAAACTTGACAAGCTGTCTTTGCGTACACACTGTCAAGACCAAATCACCTCGTTCTCAAACGCGGTGACTTCAACACATACGAAGGCAGGGGAAGTTTTATTCCACTGGCACGCACAACCCTTGGGGCTGCTTTTGCTAATCTCGTGTTACTGCGTTAGGTAAAAGTTTGGTAAGAGACAATTTGCACTTTTCAGTCTGTTACGGCGTGACAAATGTGCTATTTCCATTACAAACGCTACTTTTACCGAAGGTGCGCCGGTTTCTAAGCATACACACCAACGTGTTTCTACTTGAAAACCAGCCAGACGAGGAACACAACGAGAAAATTGAGACTCCCGTCAAGGAAAAAGAGAACTTGCTCTATTTTTTTCTCGTCGAGTTCCTCGACAGTTTTCTCGATGAAAAACATACACACGACCGGTTTCCTCGGCAAAAAAGCTCTGCCACCAAGTTTCTTGATGGATTCTGTCGAGGAAACCGGTCGTGTGTACGCGGCCTATGAGTTTTTAAAAATTGTATATTTATAGTAGACACTTTTTGTGTATAAAAATATTTTAGAATTAAGTTGTATAGGAGTAATAATTACATTTTTGTGCACTGGGAGAGAGGATTCTTTTTACCTGAGGTTGATTGTTCCACTTGTATTTTATAAATGTCAAAGTATAGCTCCATGAGTCGTACAAGGTGCGACTCAAAAAACACCCAAAAATAGGAAAAAGAGAAAAGAAGAAAGAGTCAGGTAAAAAAAGAGGAGAGGAGCAGAAGAAGGAGGGAGAGGGGGAAGGAAAGGTATGGGGAAATCTAGAGGATGAGGAGCAAGTCGTGTTGATCTTGAGTGACCGTTACATAAGGTGGGTATAGTCACTCAAGATCAATATGAACATAGCTGGCCCATGAAGGTCACTCAAGATCAATATGAACATAGCTGGCCCATGAATTCTAGACCTTCCCAAACCACTTGGTAGTAGTATCATTAATTATACTATCTAGCTTTTTTCGTGGAGCATAATCTAAGACGCTTTGCGGTTGATTTACTAACACTGGAGATGCAAAATCTGGTGCAGTTCTGCATAGAAGCGGCTTCCATTTTTTTTGTTAAAGCTTAATTGAACAAGCTGAAATTATAAGCTTATTGGCTACCTGCACCAGATTTTGCACTCTCCAGTTTTAGTAAATCAACCCCCTTGTGCCTAAACATAGAAATACAGTCGGTAACGTAGACTTCTTCCACAAGCAAGCTATGATGAGCTTAGCTGCCAAGAGCATAAATAAAACATTTTTTGCGTGGAACGGATGATCTTCTCCAATGGTTCATTCAGTAAAGTGTCACGTGGTAATTGTGGTACCGGTGCTCCTGTAACCTTTCTTATTAAGGCAAAGACCTTATTCCAAAAGCCCCGTATTTTAGAACATTGCCACCAAACATGATACTTGGTACGGTGGGAATGACAGCCTCGAAAACACAGCGGTGTGGAGGTTGGGTATTACTCAGTTCAGTTTATGGGTACTGCTAACCCCGAGACTTGACTAACAATTGATCAACTGATAGTTTACGGACCAAAAAAAAACAGTATTGGCTACAGCTCACTCTTGGAAATGGGGTTTCTGATGTTTTTTTGGGTGTGTTTTCCTATTAGCTTTCTGTCTGCCTTTCAGAACCCCTGAACTGCTCAGTTCTTATTGTATATCTAGGCAAGAGGAGATCTTTCTATGCTCATCATGTGATGGAGAGCTAATCAGGGAAGGGACCTGTGCCCCGGTGTGGCTTTGTGTGTGATATGGGCATATGTGCACAGGCTGTGTTTTACCTTGTCTTCTCTTGAAGGGAACTGGTTTGCAGAATTCTAAGGGGACTTGGTGACATTAATGGCTGTGTTTTATGCAGCCTCAGTTATTATGAAGTGCATCCCAGATCATAAAATGCAAGCACAGAGTGCTGGACCAGTGGGGCTTCTCTCCCTTGAAGATAATAGCAGTCAACATGAAAAGGAAAGGGCAGAGGTCACTTAGTCGCTGCCTGATTGGCTGCGGATGCTCTGCAGTGACATTTCTGCACTTTCATCAGAAACGCTAAATAATCCATGAGGAAAATGCAGGTTATTTACTGAAAATGAGCATTGTGAGTGATGAGGATGTGCTGTATCCAGGCTGTAATCACAGGATGCGCTTAGGGTGTAAAGCAGCCTTTATCTACCTTTGTTCTCTGGAGGAACCTGTGAAATAGTATTCACATGCCAGGGATACCCAGCTAAACCAACTCATTGGGGGGCAGTGGGAAAAATGCCCCTTTTACAGTGGTGGTAAGCTTAACAGATCATTGGTGTCATGCTACTGGCTCTGCCAAGTGGCATTGGTCCCAACACTATGCAGGCACCACCACATGAGGGGCCAATTAGCCACAGCGCAAGGAATCCCTGGCAACCTCTGGAGGAACCCTATGGTCCAACAGAAATTGACAGAGGCTTAAGCTGGACATAGATGGTTCAAATCTTGGCCGGTTGAGCAGGAACCAGGTGAGATTTAAACCATGTATTGGCAGGCTGAATGTACCCAAGTTGATTGATCGATCATATTGGGTACAAGCAGCCTGTCGGATTTTAAATACGGCTTCCTCCACCCCCTGCCGTGAGAACACAATGACTGGGCGGGGTGGTTTTCTCCATCAACACTGGCTGTGCTGATGGGAGAGTCAAGCTTTTTTCTTTGTTACCTGTGTGTGGCTGGTCTTATGCTGTGTAAATGGCTACCTTAAGATAACCAGTCCCAATTGGGCTTACACAAGTGTGTATATTCAGTCTCAATCTTTTCTTTTTTCAGCCGATGGGCTGAACCAAAAAAACGAATGCCGCGTACACACGACCGTTTTTCATGATGAGAAAAATGCAATTTTTTTAATTGGTCGTGACAAAAGGTCGTGTGTAGGCTCCAGAGCATTTTTCGCAACGAGAAAAATGGGCATTAAAAATGTAGAACCTGCTCTATTTTCTCATCATTGTGTCGTGTGCAGGCTTTAACGACGGGAAAAAACGTGCATTGCTCAGAAGCAAGTTATGAGGAGGGAAATTTGCATAATCAGCCCAAAGGGTGGTTTCAAATCGGATGGAATTTCCCCTTTAAAGTGCCGTCGTACGTGTTGTACGTCACCGTGCTTTGCTCGAGAATTTTTTTCACAGTCGTGTGTATGCAAGGCAGGCTTGAGAGGAAATAACGTCGAGAAAAACTTTGTTTTTTTTCCATGACATGAATAAACGTCGTGTGTACTCGGCATTAGTTTCCTCCATCCAAACAAGCGAAGCAGATGGAGGAATCCTCCCCACCAAGTCATTGGGGTTGATTTACTAAAACTGAGGAGTGGAAAATCTGGTGCAGCTCTGCATAGAAACCAATTAGCTTCCATATTTTTTTTTGGCAACGCTTAATTGAACAAGCTTAAGAGCCGGTTTACACTCTTAAGGACACTGAGTCGTGTCCCATTCTATGCAATAGAACCATTCTAATAGGAGCGACGCAAGTCGTCCTGACTTAGAAAAAGGTTCTTGTACAACTTCGGGGGCGACTCTATACAGAAGTCATTTTGCTAATCCTCTCTGAAGTCGTCTTCAGGACGACTTGCAGAGTCGCCCCCGAAGTCGTGCCACCGCAGTGTGAACCGGCTCTTAGGCTGGGTTCACACTATACTACACAACTTTCATCCATCTTTGCTCTGCGACATTGATCCTACATTGGTCCTACATCCATCCCACTTTCATGAACAGGATACTACTTTGATCAGACTTTGTGATAGTCTGACTTGTTCTTTGACCAAGCAAAACAATCCCAGAGTGAGATAAATTCCTTTTACTGCTGCTGTAATCACATGTCAGAAGCCACAAGTCGGATGGTAAGGACAAGGCTCCTACTTTGATCCGACTTCAATGATATTCAATGGGCTGAAGTAAGATCAAAGTCGGACCAAAGTAGTACAGGGAGCATTTTCAAAGTTGGACAGACTTGTGTCGGACCAGTTAAGACGGCTCTCATAGGGGAACATTGATTTTCACACTTCATGCGACATGAGCTCCCAATGTCGGAGCGTTTGTCGGAAAAGTGTGAACACAGCCTGAGTTAGAAGTTGATTGGCTCCCATGCACAACTGCACCAGATTTTGCACTCTCCAGTTTTAGTAAATCAACCCCACTGCATCCTGATAGCAGGAACTCATTGCTATCAGAATACACTGATCATGGGCTGCAAAAGATAATTAAGTTTTTTTTTTACCCCAACATTCTTATTTGAAAGAAGTTAGATCAACTTTTGTTGAGCGGGATCGAAATTCGAGTTCCAATACATCTATGGTCAAGTATACTTAAGAAAAATTTCCATTTACCCCCTTTTAATTTTACTTCCTTTCTCGCAGTCTGATTCTTCAACTCAAAGCTGAGGTTAAGGCCAAATACTTATGCGATAGCTGCCTTACCTGCCAAAGAATTTGAATTTCTGTCCATCCACTCCTGAGCTTTACACAGCCCTGTCAGAATTTACAGCCAGATTGGTGATGGTACTTTTCTCTACTGTAGTTACCAATACCGCCTGGCCACCTCCCTGAACCCAGGCTGAGACTGGACAGTGAAGGAGCAGCAGAGCACTGTTGAGTTATCCCTCTATCCCTCTTTTGACTCTGCTCTTTCCTGCTAGAGCTGCCCCTTCTTCTCTCAGTCTGAAGGAAATATAATTCTTTCATAGGTAAGCCTATGCTGTTATTAACGACTGAATAATCAAATTCATAAGCCCAGTTATGATTGGTTCTCATTAAGATATGAAGTATATTGTGTGATGCTGGCACTCACAAAGCATTTGCTATTTTATTAAAGCTGTATTTAACCCAAAAGCAGTTCTTTGAATATTATGGGGCCTTTGTAAATCAACAGAGACATTGACAATGCCATGGAAACCTGGAAAACACTGGTAAGGCATGAGTGGAGACACCCGAAAAGGAGACATGTACACCTCCAGAGGAAAAGTTATTTATTACACATCACTAGAGAGAAAAGGCTGAGACAACTACACTATCAGAGAGACACAACCAAGGGTACCAGAGAGTCATACAGCACATCGGAGACTGGCTTATATCTAGGGGCCTTACACAACACAAGAGAGACACAAACACGAACCACGGAGACAACCACACCACCGGAGATTCCTACAGCACATCAGAGACTGGCTTATATCTAGGGGACTTACACAACACAAGAGAGACACAACCAAGAGTACCAAAAAGTGATACAGCACATCAGAGAAGGGCTTATATCTAGGGACCTTACACAATCACCTAGAGAGACACAAACACGACCACGGAGACAACCACACCACCAGAGATTCTTACAGCACATCAGAGACTGGCTTATATCTAGGGGCCTAACACAACATAAGAGAGACACAAACATGAACCACGGAGACAACCACATCACCGGAGATTCTTACAGCACATCAGAGACTGGCTTATATCTAGGGGCCTTACACAACACAAGAGAGACACAAACACACCCACGGAGACAACCACACCACCGGAGATTCCTACAGCACATCACAGACTGGCTTATATCTAAGGGACTTACACATACCTAGAGAGACACAACCAAGAGTACCAAAAAGTGATACAGCAGATCAGAGACGGGCTTATATCTAGGGGCCTTACACAACACCTAGAGAGACACAAACAAGACCATGGAGACAACCACACCACCGGAGAGTCATACAGCAGGGGACTTACACTTACACTTATATCTAGGGGACTTACACATATCTAGAGAGACGCAGCCAAGATCATGGGATCAACCACATTATCAAACAGTCATGCAGCAGATCATGAAGAGACAGAACCAAGACTACAGAGGCAAGCATGTCACCAGAGAGTCCTACAGCACATCACAAAGTATAGGATATATCTAGGGGACTTATACATCATTTGAGGGACACAACCAAGACTATAGAGACAACCACATCACCTGAGACTGATAAAGCACATCAGGCAGACAGGCCTATATCTCTGGGACTTGTACATCATCAAAGAGATACAGCCAACTCTACGAATACAACATCACCAGAGAGTCATACAGCACATCAGGGAGACCGGCTTATATCTAGGGGACTTACATATATCTAGAGAGATACGACCAATATCATGGAAACAACCACATTACCAGATAGAGAGAAGTCTTCGCTGCTCCCATTCTGCTGGTTCTGGCTGTGCCAAGTTAAAGTATAACTATAGGCAAATTCGTTTTTGTTAGTTTTGGATGGAGAGGAGAGGGATTAGAACACCTGTCAGGTTTTTATTGCTGTCTGTGCTCCCTGTTATGAAGATTTGCTCTCTCTATTTGTCCTTTAACAATTATCATTGAAAGTGAAAGTAAAAGAAAATAATAGTAATAAAGGGCAGTGGCAGCCGGTGCTCAATTTTTTTGGGGGATGGCAAACAAACCCGGCCCCCTCACTCCCACACAACCCCCCGCCCCCTCGTTGCTCGATCACCGGCTCGCCCGCCAGCCCTGAACTTACCCCATCCAGGTCACGGCTTCAGAGGCTTCCCCCTGCATCTCCTCCTGAGTCCTGGCAGTCGCTTCTCCTCCTGGCTAATCGGGTCTTCGTACTCCCGGCCAATTGGGTCTCAGGACCCGCTTCCTGAAGGAGAAGCAGGGAGATATTAGAGAATATTTATTCGCTAATGTCACATAAGTGGGTGGGCTCAGGGCGCAGTGCTGTGAGCCCCAGACCCACCCTTTATAAAGCCAATTAGAGCCCCAGGCTCTAATCATGTGCTTTAAAAAAAAACGTTGAAATACATACGTCCGGCATTGAAGATTAGGGGCCGGGCACTTGGGCCCCTTATGAGCGCCTGCCACTGATAGAGGGGAAATCTTCCAATGGGGACACTAGTTCAGGCAAACTGGGGGTCCCCAAGGAATACCCTTAATTTGCAGGTATTTCCTCTTACTTCCTGTTTGGCTATGGGACAGGAAGTGAAGGGAAATCTCCCCAATGGGACTAAGATGATGAAAAATAAATCTGACTTGGGTTATAACCTTCCCTTACTCTATTCAAAATGGAGATTTTTTTTCTATACTTCTACTTTAACCACTTAAGGACCGCCTCCTGCAGATTTACGTCGGCAGAATGGCACGGCTGGGCACATCAACGTATATATACGTTGGTTATAGTACCCAGCCGTGGGTCGCGGGCGCGCGCCCGCGGGCGCGCGCCCGCGACCCGGTCCGAAGCTCCGGGACCGCGGGATTCGCGGACCCGATCGCCGCTGCAGTGCGGCGATCCGTCCCTGGAGCGGAAGAACGGGGAGAGCCGTGTGTACACACGGCTTCCCCGTGCTTCTCTGTGGCCGGAGCATCGATCGCGTCATCCCTGTAATAGGGGGACGCGATCGATGATGTCACACCTACAGCCACACCCCCCTACAGTAGTAAACACACACATTAGGTACACATCCCCTACAGCGCCACCTGTGGTTAACTCCCAAACTGCAACTGTCATTTCCACAGTAAACAATGCAATTTAAATGCATTTTTTGCTGTGAAAATGACAATTGTCCCAAAAATGTGTAAAAATTGTCCGAAGTGTCCGCCATATTGTCGCAGTCACGAAAAAAATCGCTGATCGCCGCTATTAGTAGTAAAAAAAAAAATAATTAACAAAAATGCAATAAAACTATCCCTTATTTTGTAAACGCTATAAATTTTGCGAAAACCAACCGATAAACGCTTATTGCGATTTTTTTTTACCAAAAATATGTAGAAGAATACGTATCGCCCTAAACTGAGGAAAAAAAATGTTTTTTTATATATTTTTGGGGGATATTTATTATAGCAAAAAGTAAAAAATATTGCATTTTTTTTTAAATTGTCGCTCTATTTTTGTTTATAGCGCAAAAAATAAAAACCGCAGAGGTGATCAAATACCACCAAAAGAAAGCTCTATTTGTGGGAAAAAAAGGACGCAAATTTTGTTTGGGAGCCACGTCGCACGACCGCGCAATTGTCTGTTAAAGCGACGCAGTGCCGAATCGCAAAAACCCCTTGGGTCATTTGCCAGCGTATTGGTCCGGGTCTTAAGTGGTTAAAGCAACACTGGAACAAAAAGGCCTGATTGCAATACCCTCTTATTGCCTGCACCTGAAGCGGAGTGCGCCCACAAATTTGCCCTTAGTACGTTCCAAAAATGCAAGATAAGCCACCAAAAGGCTGGTTCCTATCCAACATCCACCTGTGGGTGTGCTCCTTCCTACTCCTAATCAGTGTCCTGCTCTCTACCATCTTATATCTGTCCTTTCACAGCTCTGGTGACATACTAGTCCACCTAATGCTGAACATATGTACAATTGTCCAACCAAAAAATACACAATCCACTGGAGATGTGTCTTAATATCTCAAATGATTAGACAGTCACACACTATTGTAGACTATAAACACTACAGCAGTGGTTCTCAACCTCAGTCCTCAAGTACCCCCAACGGGCCATGTTTTCAGGTTTTCCTTTACTTTGCACAGCTGCTTTAAATCAATATCAATAACATGGTATTGATAAGTGCTATTTTATCCGAGGGAAGTTCCCAAAACATGGCCCCTTGGGGGTACTTGAGAACTGAGATTGAGAACCACTGAACTACAGGATAACAGGATATATATATACAGGGTATATATATATATATATATATATATATATATATATATATATATAAGCAGCTCTGCAGAAGTGCAGTACACTCCCAACTTTCTAGGACAGAAAAAAAAAAGACTAATTCCAGTACCAAAAAAATTGTAAGAAAATTACCCTCCTCCTGTCCTGTCAGTTCAGACTTAAATAACAATAAAAAAAAAAAATCAATCCAATAATTAGCATTTTAATCATCCAGCATTGGGTTAAGGGCAATATAAACTGTTTGATAGTAAAAAATGTATATAATACACACTGTGCACTGTGTGTGTATATATATATATATATATATATAGATAGATAGATAGATAGATAGATAGATAGATAGATAGATAGATAGATAGATAGATAGATAGATCTATATATATATATATATATATATATATATAATTAAATATGGAAATATATATATATATAATTAAATATGGAAATATATATATATATATATATATATATATATATATATATATATATATATATATATATATATATATGTATGTATCGATATATTAAATGCAAATATAAATGTGAAAATATATATATATATAGATATATAGATAGATAGATAGAATAAATATAAATGTGAATATATATATATATATATATTAAATACAAATGTGAAAATATATAAATATAGGTGTGTGTGTGTGTAAATATATATATATGTGTGTATGTATATATATATATATATATATATCACTGACATATAATCACACACATCGGTCAGACTTGATGGACTTGTGTCTTTTTTCAACCTCAAACCTATATTTAATTTAATATATATTTTAATATTTTCATATTTATATTTATATATATATATATATATATATATATATATATATATATATATATATATATATATATATATTATAAATTTGAAAATATTAGCATATATAATAAATTAATTTATTTATAGATAGATAGATAGATAGATATAGATATTTATTATAGGGAACATGCAGGATGTAACCATGTTGCATACATGTGTGCTGTTTGTATTTGGGACTGCTATCACAAGCCAATCAGGTGCCAGCCTTTTTAATCTAATCTGCAGCAGGACAATGACAGTTGGAAGCTCATTGGCTGCTACTAACAACCACTATTCTTTACTTGCTTCTAATTAAACCTTCAAAGTTACATGGCTGGAGGCATGCTTGTATTCAACTGAAGTTGTTGCCCCTGGCCATAAGATTTAAACTTTAGGGTTAAATACACATGATTGGATGGAAAGGAAACACTTTTTTTTCTTTGCCCCACTACTGCTACAGATGCACAGTATCCCTACCACATCCATAGGCAGAGTAGAATACCAGGGTCCCTATTGTTTAAATAAAATGGAGTAAAGGAAGAATATGAAATTGGCCAAAACAACCAATTATCCTTCTATTGGGTTGCTATGGACAGCGTCTCCTGTCTCGAAAAACGAGCCTCGTGTTGTCTGGTTCAACAAAGCCTTGCATCAGACTAGAGACATGCAGCATGTTCCATAAACGACAAACCTGGGCAATATTAAATGTATTACACATTATATGTATGACACAGACAGACACACTCCCACAGACATGGGGATTATGGCTCAATATAATGTATGCAAGTTTAGATCTATAGTGCGCCTCCTATAGGGATGCACACACCATGGTGCACAGACCACACACAGCTCCAGAGAGAGAGGAGAGTGTGTCACACAATACATATGTGATATTTCTGAAGAGACCTACAAAACGCTTGACCTATTCACTCCCCAGACATCAGATGCAAGAGCGCTCCTGCTGAGAAGCTCAAACGCACAATACACGTATACAGACTCACAGCTCACACCATGCATTTATAGAGAGCCATTGCACATGGCTCAGCAAAGCCCCATCTGCATCCAGCTCAGCAGCCAGCAGGTGAGGGGCCGTAGGCTGCTGGGGAACTCTAAGCTTGCCGCTTCTTTCATTTTTCCAGTTGGCCTCCAAATGACCGATCCTGTCCTGCCCATTACAGATACCTTTGCTTATGAATAAGACAATAAGCAGCCAATCATCAGTGAATCCCATCAGGTCCTTTCCTATGAAATCTCTCTTCCTCTGGATGCTTCTTGCCAGACCCCAGTCTTTAGTGTCACCATTTTTCCAGAATATTCCACTCCTTGTATCCCCCATCGCTCGGCGCCGTCACCCGCAGATCTCTCTCCTTTATTTTATTGACTTTGGCAAATGTCCAACGCATATCCCATCGTTTTGCGGCTCAGTCTGTACGGGTGATCCCATTAATTAACCTGACAATTAGCTAATTCCGCGCGTTCAAAGCAGCCGAATCGCTCTTCAGTGACTTTTTTTTTATCCGCTAGAAAATTACAGCCTCCTTTTATGCGCAGAACCTGAAGCATCATCCCTTCTCCCTGGAAAGGCTGCCGATACTCAGCTTCCAGGCGTCGCTGGTGCCAACTTCTCTTGGCGAGGCGCCTGCCAACAAGCTCAACGGCAGAAGCGCGTTTCTCCTCTCATCATGTCCTTTCGATGTTTCCTGTTTCCGTTTTTTTCGCAAAATGGCAAGAAACCCCCCCCCCCCCCCCTTGGTGTCACATCGGAGCCAGACACGTAGAGGTGGCTGTGGCTGGTGGAAGGTTCCCAAAACTCCCCACGTGCCTTGGAAGAAGTTTGCTGCCTGTGACATCGCTCCCTCTCTTCTCCATTTTTGCTGTTCTTCTTTCTCACTCCTGCTTTTGCTCTCTCTTCCTTCTTCTTTTTTTTTTTTTTTTTGTTGCTGTCTTGGCTTCACCCTGAACAGCTCGGTCCCCCCCCCCCCCCCCCACACACACACTTCCTGCTCTGCAGCAGCTCTCAGTGTGCCAAAGCTGTATGGCCAGAGACATAGAACCCGCTCACAATGAATAATCAATACAACTATTGATCCGAGGGAAATGTTTGTAAATTCCAAGGAGGGAATCATGAAGGAGCTGTGCAATGAAGGGGAGGCGTACATGTCAGGGCAGTAGACTCGTGGGAATGCCGCTCTTCCCAAGGAAGGGACATTCAGATAGTAGTGCATCCCTGCGTCTGGCGAAGCGATGGGCACCGGAATGTCACGGGGGGCGCCCGTCATGGCTCTCTCTTCAGCTGCTTCTACGGAGGAATCAGAAGGCATAGATCTGCCTAAGGCTCCCCGAGTGCCACTGCTTGGCAGAGAGCCAGCACAGCTTTGTTTTCATTATCTCACGCTACTCTGCAATTTGCATAACTGCATATGCTTATTTACTTCTAACGCCTCATCAGCACAATTCCGAAGAAGGGGTATGGGGAGGAAGCAAAGAAAATGAGCAAAGTACGCGCACTGTGCTCGCCGAGCGAAACCACTGAGAACGGGGAAAAGATTTGTCGAAAAAGCGCAGGAGAGTATGAGCTCCAGACATCGATCAATGTGTGTATAGTGTTCTAAGAAAGAGACTACAGCAAGGCAGAGAGAGAGCAAGAGGAAGAACTGCGAAGGAGAGAGGAGGGGGAACGCACACAGCTGAGCGAAGAATGGGATTTTTTCTGTTCTTTTTTTTCTTTTTTTACCAAGCAAAACGGTCTTCTTCTATGTGAACCTTCAACATGAGGACCAAGCTCAACCCACTCTTGTTTAGATCCATTCACCTCTTCTATTTCCACCCGCCCATTGTACCCACTGTTTTTTTATTTTTGCACCACGTGTACCATTGATTAGACGTTTCCACGTTGACCTGAGATTGCCTGGCACCTTCCTTCCCTGCGTCACACGTCATTGGCTGACGAAGCCAAACCCAAAGGACATTCACACTTCCAAAACAGCGCTAAAAAAAACGCACCTGTCTGCATTTTGCATTCTCCTAATAAATCTTACTATCTTGTCACTGGTTCCCAAAAGGTCAGTAAACATCTGCTGCGTTCCAGGCTAATCCAGAAGAAGAAACAGCTCTGCAGAATTTCTCTGGCCTGAACATCCAACGGCATGGAAGCTTCTCCTTTTTTTAGTTAGTGTTCATTGTGCCAGTTTCTCAGTCCCCCCCTTTGCCTTACAGAAAATGCATTTTGGTTTCCCCTTGTTGTTGCTTCATGTTTTACAGACTAAATGGAGCTACTTAACTCTTTCCCTTCAGTTCCCAATTTTCGAGATATGACCATAAATGTATAATCACACAATTGAGCGATCTGCAACTCCATACATTGCTTTTACAACTCTTCCATTTATTAGTTCTCCACAGTGCGCATAGTAGTACAGCAGTTAACATGTTACAGCCTGGTCGGCCTTATTCATAACAAAAGTTGACACATTTTTAGATATTACCCTAAATGTATAATCATCCAAGTAAACGATCCCCAATTCCATAAATCCAATTGAGCGATCTGCAACTCCATACATTGCTCTTACAACTCTTCCATTCATTAGTTCTCCACAGTACACATAATCTTAGTACAGCAGTTAATGTGTTCCAGCATGGTCGGCCTTATTCATACCCAAAGTTTACTAATTTTGAGATATTACCCTAAATGTATAATCATCCAAGTAAACGATCCACAATTCCATACATTGCTCTTAAAAATCTTCCCTTTATTAGTTCTCCACAGTACACATAATCTTAGTACAGCAGTTGACATGTTTCGGCCTGGTCGGCCTTATTCATAACCAAAGTTTACTAATTTTGAGATATTAACCTAAATGTATAATCATCCAAGTAAAGGATCTCCAATTCCATACATTGCTCTTAAAAATCTTCCCTTTATTAGTTCTCCATAGTACACATAATCTTAGTACAGCAGTTGCCGTGTTTCAGGGCAGTCGGCCTTTTTCATAACTAAAGTTTAATAATTTTGAGATATTACCCTAAAGCTTTGTACACACGACAGGTTTTCTCAGCAAAAAAACAGCAAGAAAATTGCTTCTTGCCGAGAAAACCATTTGTGTGTACGAGGCTTTCTGGTTTCTTGTCTGGAAATCTGGCCAGAATCTCGACGAGAAAAAAAGAGAACCTGCTCTCTTTTTTCTTGTTGAGATTCTTGTCGGCCTGTTTCCCGTTGAGTGTGTATACTTACCTGTCGTCGTGGAAACCCGCGCATGCTCAAAATGACTTTGACGCATGCGCGGTAGCTTCCATGGCATAGGTAGGGTGAAGCAAGATGGCGGCGACGGCATCAAATGTGACGAGCGCATGCTCGTCGTACGCAATGACCTCACCACGTTCTTTCCTTTCAAGAGAACCGCGGTTCTTTTGAAACGAGAGTCTGTACACTCGGCGGCAAGAGTTTCTTGCCAAGAATCTCATCAGGGAAAAAAAATTTTTTTTTCCTGACGAGATTCTTGCTCATGTGTACAGGGCTTAAATGTATTCTCATTCAACTAAATGATCCATATTTAGAAGCTGGGTCCTCGTTCTGGGATTTCTAAGGCAATTCAAACATTGTTTTCAATAAAAACATTTATGAAATATCTTAATAATTTGCATATAGTACAAAAAAAATAAAAAAAATAAAAGTCATCATAAGACATGACATAAATGACACAAAGATTGTATAGAGCAAGTGACATATTGAGGATGTGCACAGGTCGCATCTCCCAACTACTTGCTTGAAAAGCCACCCAGATGGTGGACAAATGGACACTTCCAGTTGGTGGGGGTAAACGATCCGCAATTCCATACATTGCTCTTAAAAACCTTAGTTTTTTCCACAGTACACATAATATTAGTACAGCAGTTGACTTGTTTCAGCCTGGTCGGCCTTATTCGTAACCAATGTTTACTAATTTCGCTAATTTCTAGATATTACCCTAAATGTATACGGTAATCATCCAAGTAAACGATCTTCAACTCCGTACATTACTCTTAAAAATCTTCTATTTATTAGTTCCCCCACAGTATACATAATTTTAGTACAGCAGTTGATGTGTTTCGGCCTGATCGGCCTTATTCATAACCAATGTTTATGAATAAGGCTGTCCAGGTTGAAACACATCAACTGCTGTACTAAGACTATGGGGTTGATTTACTAAAGGCAAATAGACTGTGCACCTTTGCAAGTGCAGTTGCTCCAGAGATTAGTAAATGAGGTAAAGCTTCACTTTACAAAGAATATTATTATATAGGATTTATATAGCGCCAACAGTTTGCGCAGAGCTTTACAAGAGGGCAGACAGTACAGTTACAATACAATTCAATACAGGAGGAATCAGAGGGCCCTGCTCGTTAGAGCTTACAATCTAGGAGAATACCCAAACAAGCTTCTCAAAAATCTTGGACAATTCAAATTGATCAGATGACAAAAAACACACAAATGTTGGTTACAGTCAGTAAAGTGGGAAGTCCAAACCTTCAAAAGATCCAGAACTTTATAAAAAAATGTCAGCTTTTCCTGAGCTTGGCTCTGCTCATTTCCACCAACTCGGCCTCCCCCTATTGTTCCTTTAATGCAGGGGTCTTCAAACTTTCTAAGCAAAGGGCCAGTTTACTGTCCTTCCGAGTTTAGGAGGGCCGGACAGTGGTCAGTCGGAGTCGAAAAGGTCCTGACATCAGTGGGAAAAATTAACGCCCCATTGTTTGTTTCAGTAGGAGTAATTGTGCCCCGTCATTGGATCCCATTGTTGGTGTCATTGTGAGAAATTGTCCCCCATCATTGAAGTCACTGTGAGGAATTGTGTCCCATCGTTGGTTTTATTGGGAAGAATTGTGACCCATCGTTGATGTCATTGGGCCCCTTTGTTGGTGTCATTGGGCCCCTTTGTTGGTGTCATTGGGCCCCATTGTTGGTGTCAGTAGGAGAAACTATGCCACATTGTTGGTATCAGTGGATGAAATAGTGCCTCAAGGTCCAGATAAAAGTAAGCAAAGGGCCACATCTGGCCCCCGGGCCACAGTTTGGAGACCACTGCTTTAATGTCAAGGACAGGTTCATTTATCAGTAGGAAGAAGGTAGGTCAACTTTTACGAGAAATACTGAGATTTGCATCTAACTTCAATCACCCATATCTCTGGTCCTGCTGATTGTTTTGTGTTCAACCTTAGTTTATTAAAGTTTTCAATTACAAAACAGTATGGGCTGAAAGAAAAAGTACAAATGTACCGTACAGGGTAGCAAAAAACATATTAAAAAAATATATATAAAAAAAATGAAAGAAAATAAACATGCGCACCATAAAAACGTGAGTGCACTAGGAACTCCAACCCCCCCCCCATACAGAACATAAGATACATAATTCTAGGACCAACGATATTATGCATGAACCTACACAGATATGAGGATTACATTAGCAGATGAAAGGTATCGGACAACGCCAGGGAAACAGCTCAGCAGGGGGCACCAAAGGGGCAGGGGGTTACAGAAGTGCAATTTTAAGTATTACCATAAATGCTATCTTGGAGCCTTGAGCCCCATGCAGGGCGGAAGGGGGAGAAAAAAAGGGGGGGGGGGATTGCTGATTGTTTTGACATGCAAATTCTTTTTATTTGAGTTTCCATAACAATACAAAAAGAAAAACACAGATCACATTTGAGGGCATCCTGATTTCAGGCGGCACGTGACACACTTAACTTCAGTGGTGGCCCGTTCAAACTCTCGCCAGAGAGAGAGAGAGAGAGCTGTGCATGATGTCATAAGAGAGATGATAGTCACCGCTCCAATAAGGTATGGGAATGGATCCGTGTCCTCTCAGAGAAACCCAGGTGCCGGCAATGCACGAAGCAATTGAAGAAAGAAAATGTTTGTACAGCCGCACTCTGGAAAAACCTTCTCGGTTGCCTTTATTTGGTAAAAGTAATCAAACACCGCACATCACAGCAAAAATAGGGGCATACAGCTGACGTTTCGCACTATCAATCCGTGCTTACTCATAGCTATTTGCTGTGATGTGCGGTGTTTGATTACTTTTACCAAATAAAGGCAACCGAGAAGGTTTTTCCAGAGTGTGGCTGTCCAAACATTTTCTTTCTACATGATGTCATAATCCTAGGCTAATGACCAGACAAAAAAACAGGAAGTGGGATGTATAAGGAATTAACTGGCAGAAAAAAATGTTATCGGAAATGTAAAACGTGTGTAGGCTCAATCGGACATTTGCTGTTGGAATTTCCGACAAATCAAAACATTGAGAGCTGGATCTCACATTTTCAGACAACAAAATCCGTTCTCGTAAATTTTGAGTGTAGACAATTCCGACGCACAAAGTTCTCTGAATCAAGCTACGAGACGGAAGCGATCGGTCTGGTAAAACTAGTGTTCGTAATGGAGGTAGCACAAACGGATACAAACCAACCGGCACAAACTGAAGCGCGGTAACGGACTGAAAAGCACAAAGGCTGAAAAGTGTCAAATCGTCTCTCACCAAACTTCTACTAACACAAGATTAGCAGAAGGAGCCCAAAGGGTGGCGCACTTGGTATTGAACTTTTGGCATTTCTGGCAACATTTGTGCGGCCGTGTGTATGCAAAACAAGTTTTAGCCAACATCCGTCGGAAAAACATCCACGAAAATGTCCGATCGTGTGTACGCGGCATATGACTTATTCTTCAAACCCTTTTTTTTTTTTTACCATTTTTTGCAGCACTTACTTTTTTACAGAAAATGTTGGAGTTATATAAATCAAAAAATGGTAGCGCTAACCTTTGCGATGTACCTGAACATTGGCATCCCTCAGGGCTAAGAGCTTCTTTTTTTGTCTTTGTAATGTCAGAAAACTGTGCCCAAGTCTTGCGGATTCCGCGGGAATTCGGGGATGACAGTTTTCTGTTGTGTTTCCTTAAATACTCGCCTGGTGGTCTTTTTTTGCCTTTTCATTGCCCGGGGGTTCTTTTATTGGAATTACAACAAGCGCTCCGAGATTGCCATGGAAGTGTGGAGCTGTCCATGGTACTCCCCATGGTCCCTGGAAGACTGTTAGCGTTGCGTACCCCATCGATATCTACTAATTGTTCCTAGAGATTTCTTGGGGACTAATCTAAGTTCAGCAAGGACTTTCAATACTTTGATAATTCTGACATTTAATACTTTTTTTTACTAAAAAAGATCTACCCCCTTCACGACCAGGCCAGACCAGGCCTCCATAAAGAGGCCCTGTCACAGTGATTTTTATTTCAAGGGATGTTTACATTCCTTGTAATAGGAATAAAAGTGATCAAAACAATAAAAAATAAAGTGTAAAAATAAAAAAAAATAAGTAAAAAAAAAGAAATAAACATTTTAAAACGCCCCTGTCCCTGGTAGCTCACGCGCAGAAGCGAACACGCATGTAAGTCCCGCCCATATATGGAAACGCCAGTCAAACCCCACATGTGAGGTATTGTTGCATGCGTTAGAGCGTGTACAACAATTCTAGCCCTAGACCTCCTCTGTAACTCGAAAATAGGAACCTGTAAAAAAAATTAAAGCGCCGCCTATGGAGATTTTTAAGTACCGAAGTTTGGCGCCATTCCATGAGCGTGCGCAATTTTAAAGCGTGACATGTTAGGTATCTATTTACTCGGCGTAACATCATCTTTCACATTATACAAAAAAATTGGCTAACTTTACTGTTTTGTTATTTTTTAATTCATGAAACCGTTTTTTTCAACAAAAAAATCTGTTTGAAAAATTATTGCGCAAATACTGTGCGAGAAAAAAAGTTGCAATGACCGCCATTTTATTCCCTAGGGTGTCTGCTAAAAAATAAATAAATATATATATATATATATATAAAATGTTTGGGGGTTCTGAGTAATTTTCTAGCAAAAAAAATTGTGATTTTTACATAAAGGAGAGAAGTGCCAGAATAGGCCCGGTGGACAAGTGTTTAATCGTGCACACCCCCTACCCGGAACTGCCAGATTTGGCACAGCCGAGCTGCCCTGCTGCCGTATGTCTATGGTATAGGGTCGGCAAGCAGTTAAATAAAGTGTTGTGCAGTGTTAACATTTCTCTATGGGGTTGCTTTTCTAACGGCTAATAGACTGGGCACTTTGCAAGGTGCAGATGCTTTAGAGATTAGTAAATGAGGGGAAGCTCTTGCATGTGTTTCTTTGCAAAGTGAAGCTTCCCATCATTTATTAACCTCTATACTACCAGCCGCCGTCAATTGACGATGGCAAGGCAGTTCAGTTATTCTGACAGGACGTCATATGACATCCTCGTCTTTTAAAGCTGCTAGGGGGCGTTACTGGAAACACGATGCGCGTGCCCGGCGGCCATGATGGCCGCCAGGCACCCGCGATTGCCCAGTAACTGAACAGGACCGTGGATCTCTGTGTGTAAACACAGAGATCAACGTCCTGTCAGGTAGAGGAGACCGATGCTGTGTCCTATATACATAGGGACACAGATCCGTCACCTCCCCCAGTCACCCCCCCTCCCCCTACAGTTAGAATCACTCACTAGGCTACACATTTAACCCCTTCCATGCCAGTCACATTTATACAGTTATCAGTGCATATTTATAGCACAGATCGCTGTATAAATATAAATGGTCACAAAAATTTGTCAAAAGTGTCCGATGTGTCCGCTATAATGTCGCAGTCCCAATAAAAATCGCAGATCGCCGCCATTCCTAGTAAAAAAATAATAATAATTATGTCCCCTATTTTGTAGGCAATATAACTTTTGCAAAAACCAGTCACTATTCTGTTATTGCGATTTTTTTTTTAAATGGGATATTTATTATAGCAAAAAGTAAAAAATATTGTGTTTTTTTTTTCAAAAATTTCGCTCTTTTTTTGTTTATAGCGCAAAAAATAAAAACCGCAGAGGCGATCAAATACCACCAAAATAAAGCTCTATTTGTGGGGAAAAAAGGGACGTCAATTTTGTTTGGGAGCCACGTCGCACGACCGCGCAATTGTCAGTTAAAGCGAAAGCCGAAAGCTGAAATTTCGTCTGGGCAGGAAGGGGGTTTATGTGCCCAGTAAGCAAGTGGTTAAGGTCTATTTATATGGTGCGTAACACCGCGCTACTAATAACAATATTCTAAAGCGGCTGACACGGCTGTTTGATAGAAGCAAAGGTGAACAAAGTGTAAAAAAGGTCTATTTGCCTTTAGTAAATCCCCCTCTTATGTGTTTTCCAACATCTTGGAGCAAAACCAGCGTTCCCGCCATTGGGGCCAGTTGTAGTTAGCTGGTTTCGCTATGTGGAGGGGAGACCGGTGGCTGTGATACCTTCACTAAGAACAAATACATTTGTCAGCCAGCACTTAGTACAGATATCTACCCGTAATTAGATTAGGATCTGACTGAGGGCCATTGAATTCCAGTCTCTTCTGGTTTACCAGAACTTATTACATCCCTGAGTTAGTCCTTTATGTAATAATATCACGCAAGGTTGGGATGCAACCTACATGACTCGGGCACTGACTGGCAGAAGATGCCGTATCTAAAGTGCACCTGTCATTTACGATGAAAAGTTATCCTGCAAACCTGACACCCCCCATTTCTTTATGCCCCCTCCCCTTTTTTTCCCTTTTGCTTTCAATACTTTTTATTAAAAGGGTTGTAAACCTTTGTTTTTTCACCTTAATGCATCCAATGCATTAAGGTGAAAAAAGGCCCCCCCCCCCTGTTTTACTTACCCGAACCCAGAGTTTCCGAGGGAGCAATCCTGCGTTGTTCTCCCCATGCCTGATTGGCTCTTAATTGGATAGATTGATAGCAGCACAGCCATTGGCTCCCGCTGCTGTCAATTAAATCCCACGACGCAGCCGTCGGGGGCAGGCCGAGTCATTCTATCGGCGGCTATGGACACCGATTGTATGGCACAGGATGTTGCTCACAAGCTAACCCCCTCGGGAGAGAACTTCCCAGAGGGGGTTAGCTCTTGCGGGGAGGAGCCGCAAGTGCCGACGTGGGACCCCAGAAGAGGCCGATCGGGGCCACTCTGTGCAAAACGAACTGCACAGTGGAGGTAAGTATGACATGTTTGTTATTTTTTTTTATTATTGTACCTTTATGCCTGTGACAGACTCACCCGGGACAGAGGCTTTTGAATGCGATCATGGGCCACTGCATTTGGGGAAACTGTGCTCTTTGTGAGCTGTATGCCTGGGGACCCTGTGTATGCCATATTAGAGGGACTGATTCATACTGTTGGGACATACAGTGTAAGGGGATGCTAATGCCGTCACCTCCAGCCATCTGTCTGTTCTCTGTGCTAATTGACACTGCTATTGTGTGAAGATGTCCTGTGTTTACACGTATGATAATGTGTATTGTATAGCAGGTGAGCGAGGAGACGTGACATCTACCCTGAAAGGTCATATCTATGAGTCGCCTAGTCTGGGTAAATGATTAGTTAATTAGCTCATGTTAATTTATGTTCTGGTTACCTCCTCTTTAACTGTATGTATTCTTGGTTCTATTAAACTCTCCATGTTCAGAAGACAAACAAGTCTCATCTCGTTGTGTGCTTGTGAGCAGCTGGAATATGTAATTCCACTGGCGCCACCCTTGGGGCTGCTTTTGCTAATCTTATGTTACTGCGTGTTAAAGCGGATGGCCCATTAAAAAAAAATATTAAAAGCCAGCAGCTACAAATAATGCAGCTGCTGACTTTTAATATTAGGACACTTACCTGTCCTGGAGTCCAGCACCGCCCGCAGCAGAGAGACGAGCGTTCGCTCATCTCTGCTGCTCCCCCCTCCATCCACGGTGAACAAACCAGGAAGTGAAGCGCTCTGGCTTCACTGCCCAGTTCCTCTGCGGCGCATGCGCGAGTCGTGCTGCGCCCTCCGATTTGCTCCCGCTGTGTGCTGGGAGCCGAGAGTTCCCAGCACACAACGGGGGGCGACGGGAAGCTAGGAAAACCTGTCTTTTGCCCGACTCTGCTGTGGCCGGAAGTCTTTAGACAGGTATATGCACCCCCCTCCCCCCTGAAAGGTGTCAAATGTGACACCGGAGGGGGGGAGGGTTCCGATCAGCGCGACTCCACTTTAGGGTGGAGCTCCACTTTAAGTAAAAGATTGGTAAAAGACGTATCACGCTTTTCAGTCTGTTACAGCGTGATGAATGTGATATCTCCATTACGGGCGCTACTTTTACATTGCGCTCCCGTCTCATACTTTATTCTGAGCATGCGCGGGTTTCTAAGCATACACACGAACGTGTTTCTCGTTGTAGACCAGCCCGACGAGAAACACGATGAGGAAATTAAGACTCCCGACGAGGAAAAAGAGCATGTTCTCTTTTTTTCTCATCGAGTTTCTCATCGAGTTTCACGAAACACGGCCGTTTTCCTCGTCAAAAAAGCTCTGCCACCGAGTTTCTTGATGGATTCTGTCGAATAAAACGGTCGTGTGTACGAGGCCTGACATTACAATTTGCTACAAGAGGAATCAGAGGGCCCTGCTCATTAGAGCTTACAATCTAAGAAGGGGTTTAAGACTGGGATGCCATTAAAGTTCACGTGCGTGTAAAGGCAGGCGTCCCAATACTTTTGGTAATATAGTGTATATATTTTATTTTTTTAAATTGTAAGCTGGCTGAGGTCATTTATGTTTGTTAGTTATGCACATTTTTCACCCATGATTAAAAATCCTTTTTTTTTTTTCCTTTCTTTAAATGGTCGATGTTTGCACTCGCCCAGCCTGTGGATCCAATTACTCCGGTTCTCATTTAGACAAATGAAAGAAGATGGGGAGAGATCAAAGGCAGATGCATTGTTAGAGATTGTCGAGAGTCTGGTTGTGTTCACGCCTCTTCCTTCTAGTGTCAGTTTACTAAGCAGAACCAGTTTGTGACAAGCTAAGGAGAGCCCATAAATATCATTTAAATATTTGCCTGAGGTAAATATTAACCTCACAGGTCAGATCTAAATAAATCCATGCTATTACTGTATGAGCCACCCTTTCTCCAGAATGTTTATTAGCACACTGTGTGAAAATGTGAGTGAAAGGTAAGGCTCATGTGTTGGGCTGGGAGGGAGCGAGACAAATGTCGCCTAGGTTGGGGGCGCCCAATAAGCGAATAAAACCTCTTTACTGTGTCAATAACTGTACATTACTTTCTGTCTGTCCCAGGGACAGGCTTACCCTCCTGGCCTTTGAGGCTCAGTGATCCTCAGATTCTCATACATGCCATAACTAGCAGACCTGTTATAAGTCCATATAGGCCTTGGCCTAGAGCGGCAAAGTTTCAAAGGCTTGGCAGTCCCGGTTAATTTTAACCAATAACTTAAAGTTTTCGATTCATAAAACCCACTCGGTTTACTGCTTTATAAATTTCAGCAAGATTCTTGTCACATACTTGACTATGATATTAACTACGGCTTTTAATGCTAACCAATAACCCCATCCCTCCCTCTAATAACCACACGACACTTAGATGCAGTGAATTGGCCATAGCAGCCATTTTATTAACCAAATATATAAATCTCAATAATTAATATAATAATAACCTTTTGATATATACATCCAGTTTTTATCACCACAATGGGGCACAAGTCCAATAGGCATAACCCATAACTGTACCTGCTAGTCACTTCTCAGGCCTCCAGTCACTAAAACCTCAGAATCAGAGACAACTAGCAGGTACCTGTGACGGATCTCGCATACCCCAGGTGGGCACATCCGCCAGACCTGTGTCTCCTGTCCTCCAGACGCACCTGCAGCCTGCAGATTCGCCATAACCAGCCCTTAACCCCTCAATAAAGAGACAATCCACACAGGTGTTGAGGGTTAAACATGCAGAGCATTAACTGTTTATTAAATACAAGACATACACTTTTACACACAGTTAGGGACACTCCCCTTAGCCTTGTCATAGAGGGGAGGGGGTAGGGGACAAGGAACAACCAATGGGAACTGAACACTTGTACGTTGAAACAAAAACTACAGATAAACATAAAGGGATTATGGTAAGCAGGCAGCCTCTCAATACACATCCCCTGCGGAGAGATGTCTCCAGTCCAGACCATTGTCTATGTGCCATTTACCAACACAATTAGACACAGCAACAAGAGGGGGGATGGGGGAGAAGGGATGTAGCATTACATTACATTATCTCAATTCCAGCTTGTCCCCAGGTCTCCAGTCTTTCCTGGGCCATAATCTGTGGGTAAGAAGCCCACCCACAGTCCCTTCCAAAACACACAGTGACAGCGGGTTCTGTCACAGTACCCATATACCAACTGGGAGCCGTACCTCAGACAGGTCCCTAAACCAGGCCTTTTAGGTGCCCATATGACCTAACAAGGACCTTGCACCCGCCAAATGTCTACCAACCCCCACCATACCAGCACAAAAAGCTCCCCCAATCTTAGGGCGAGTGGGTGGAAAGCTTCTTACCCTCCGGCTCCTCGTAGTGACTGGCCCCTCCTCTTCCTCCTGACCTTCTCCGCTCCAACCTCTCCCCTGGATCTGCCAGCCCAGGCTGACTCTAGTACCCCCTATGCTCTGCCCTTTTAACCCCTGTCATGCCGGCCCTACACTGACACCTGCAGCGTTACTCCGGGCCCCTCTCCTTACATCAAGGTTTGGGACATGTTTGGGACTCCTTGGAGGTATATAAAGGTATTCAGAAAAGTTGAGTTCTGGGCTTTGGGCAGGCCTAGTTCCTCCACACCAAACTTATCAAACCATGCTTTTACAAAGCTGGTTTTGCACAGAATGGCACAGTTATGTTCAAACAAATAAGGTTTTCCCCAAACTTGTCACAAGACAACCGTCTCTAAAAAGAGAACAGCCAGGGTCATAATTTGTCCAATGATGGAACTTAAGGCCAGATGCTGGTCCAAACCAGACTCGTGAAAGGATAGAATGCATCCAATGGAATACGTCCTGAGATAGAATTTCCTAGCTTTGCACAACACAAATTAGGCCCTTCAGGTGCGATGATAAACTTTACAAGAAATCAACTTCCTAGTTTTCAGGAGGGTAAGGATAAACAAATCTGATAGGCCCTGTTCCTGAGGACCTGGGCTTCAATAGAAATGCTGTTAAAGACAGCAACCAATAAGCAAATGGTAGACTGGCCTTGAAGGGCCCACAGAGAGTCGGCCAGGAAACTTAATATGTCGCAGTACCTCGTCCTCCTGGGCGATTTTGGTGCAATGAAAATAACTATACTGCACTCCTTGATTCTGTGTGAAGAGATAATTAAGAAGCTGTAGAGGATAACAATGGAGTCACCAAAGCATCCACTGTGAAGGCCTCCTTGGACCTAGTAACCAACCTGAACAGTTTCCTTTTGAATCTGGATGACAGCACTCCCCACTTGTGGCAAAGGGTTTTGAACATCTCTATTCCCCCAGCTGAGGGCTGACGAGGTGCACCTGTGTATTTTCCCACGCCTGGGTTGTGAATAACAGACAGGGTTGGAATGTGCAGTTCCACCCAAGTGAGATTAAAGTCTGCTCCTTTTTTAGCGGCGTGACTAAAGTTGCCTGATGGTCGATATAGGCCCATGCGTGTCATTGTCCACCTGGGCAACTAGTCAGTGATTTCCCAGCTGAGAGATTTAAAGTCGGTTCACACTTCCGTGGTACGACTTCGGGGGCGACTCTGCAAGTCGTCCTGAGGGTGACTTCAGAGGCGATTAGCAAAACGACTTCTGTAGAAAAGTCAATGTAGGTCGCCCCCCGAGCCGCCCCCGAAGTCGTGCAAGAACCTTTTTCTAAGTCGGAGCGACTTGCGTACGGTTCCATTGCATTAAATGGGACGCGACTTGTCAGTCGCCCCAGTGTGAACCGGCTCTTAGCGTTGAAGGGACAAACAAGTTCCCGTGTTTTCCAGGATCTTGTTGTAAAGCAAGATATAGGGGACTTGGACAACCAAGTCCCCTGCACCGAAAGGTGCAGTAACAGTATCTAAGACTTCTCCCCAGCCTAATAGGCTGGCATCTATGGTGGGCACTTTCTACGTTTTTGAGGGAAATGGTTTCCCTGACTTCATCCCACCACGTGGGCCTTATAGATTAGGCCAACATTTTGGATGGAACAGTCTGGAATGTAATTGGCTGTACAGCATTTAACGCAAAGCTTTCATGCAAGTATGAATATTGGGACTACCCTGGGACCAGGTAACATAGAAGCATTTTAAAAATAGAAGAGTGACGGCAGAAAAAAGTCCAAGTGGCCCATTGAGCCTGCCCCCATTTTTATTCATACCTGTTTTTTTTTTGAGGGGGGGGGGGTGTTTTGTAGCTTTTTTGTATTGTGTATAAATCTCTTTGTCCTAAGCATGGTTAAATTCTTAAAGTCTCATACACACGATCGGACTTCCATCTGACTTTTCCGTGGATTTTTGTCCGAACGGGTGTTGGCCGTGAACTTGTTCTGCATACATACGGCAGAACATTTTCAGCCAACTTTCACCAAATCTCGTGGTTTTTCAGCTCTTTACCGCCACCCTTTGGGCAACTTCTGCTATTGTTGGCTGATTTTTAGCATTGGTTCTGAGCATGCGTGTTTGTACTTTGGACTTAAAGCGGGGGTTCACCCTAAAAAAAAACATTTCTTTGCCTACCATGCCATCCAGCATACTAGCGTCAGCTACAGTATGCCTTTATTTTTATTTTTTTCGCTGTACTCACAGTTTAATCCATTCGTTTACTTTCAGACTCCGGCGGGGAAATAGGCGTTCCTATGAAGAGGGGAACATGATTGACGGCCGCCTATGGCGAGTCACGCGTTCCGAAAAAAAGCCGAAATAGGACTAGGATCTATACGGCGCCTGCGCAGTCAGCTCCTAGTCTATGCGCAGGCGCCGTATAGCGCCGTGAAGAGCCGAGTCCTACTCCGGCTATTTTCGGAACGCATGACGCGCCATAGCCGGCCGTCAATCATGTTCCCCTCTTCATAGGAACGCCTACTACCCGCGGGAGTCTGAAACAAAATTAATGGATTAAACTGTAAGTACAGAGCAAAAAAATAAATAAAGGCATACTGTAGCTGATGCTAGTATGCTGGATAGCATGGTAGAAAGTTGTTTTTTAGGGTGAACCTCCGCTTTAAGTCCGATGGACTTGTGTACACACGATCGGGTTATCCTCCATCGGACATTTGTTATCGAAAAGTTTGAGAGCATTCGCAGCGAACACTTGTCTGATTAAAAACCGAAAACAATTGTCCGATGGAGCATACACACGGTCGGATTGTCCGATCAAACATGTCCGTCGGACCGTTGTTGTCAAAAAGTCGGATCGTTTGTATGGGCCTTCAGGGTTCCCTAACATTAGTGGCCAGGGGAAGACTAAACTACCACTTACATTGATGGGGAGAATATCCTCTTCTATGATGGTTAGCGAAGATGGGGTCTCTCACATTGGTAGTCAGTGGGAGAAGAACCTCCTTACCTTGATAATCAGTGGGGGAGAGTCTCCTTACATTTGTGATTAGTGGTGAAGTGTTCCCTAAAATAATTCAGATAGATACGCCGCAAAAGTGCACGGATGCGCCGTCGTATCTATGAGCCTGAGTCTGTAAGCAAGATACGCCTGAAGTTTGGCTTCATACGACAGACGTAAGTGTCCTACGCATCGTATCTTGGGCGCATATTTACGCTGGCCGCAAAGGGGCGTTTCCATTGATTTACACGTCGAATATGTAAATGACTGAAATACGCCGATTCACGAACGTACTTGCACCCGTTGCTGTAATATACACCGTTTACTTAAGGCATACGTCCAGCATAAAGTTATTCCACCTAAAGGTGGCGCAACCCATGCAAAGGTATGGACGTCGGAACAGCGGTCGTATTTTACGTTGTTTACGTAGTACTACGTGAATAGGGCTGTGTGTAGGTTACGTTCAGTGATGTGATTCTGCGCATGCGTACTGGGAAGCGTCCACAGGACGGCGCATGCGCTGTTCGTTCGGCCCTTCATTTGCATGGGGTCACGCTTCATTTAAATGGATCACGCCCACTTCCTTCCTACTTTGAATTAGGCGGGCTTACGGCTGACCAATTTATGCTACGCCGGCACAACGTAGGGAACGCCCACAGAAATATACGCCGCTTTACGTGAATCTACCCCATTCACACCAAATTCCAACTGTTAAGAACGTGGTGACGTACAACACTACAACGAGCCGAGAAAAATGAAGTTCAATGATTCCGAGCAAGTTCAATGATTCAGAGTCGAATTGATTAACCACTTAAGAACAGTTTTTGCGATTCGGCACTGCGTCACTTTAACCGACAATTGCCCGGTCGTGCGACGTGGCTCCCAAAAAAAATTGGCGTCCTTTTTTCCCCACAAATAGAGCTTTCTTTTGGTGGTATTTGATCACCTCTGCGGTTTTTATTTTTGGTGCTATAAACAAAAAAGAGCGTAATTTTTTTTTAAAAATACAATATTTATTACTTTTTGCTATAATAGGGTTATATCTAAAAAAATGATTCCTCAGTTTAGGCCGATACGTATTCTTCTACATATTTTTGGTAAAAAAAAATCGCAATAAACGTCTATCGATTGGTTTGCGCAAAATTTATAGTGCTAGATTCAGGTAGGAGCGCGTAATTTTGAAATGGCGTAGCGTAAGCTATTTACACTACGCCGCCGCAACTTTTACGGGCAAGTGCTGTATTCACAAAGCACTTGCGGCAGCGTAGGGGGCGTGTATTATTTCAATTACGCGCGATCCCACGCCGAACGTACTGCGCATGCGCCGGCCGTGAATTTGTCCCAGTGCGCATGCTCAATGAAAACGAAGTGAACGTCACTTATGCAAAGCCCTATTTGCGAACGTTTTACGTAAATGACGGGAAATCTATACTTAACATTGGCTGCGCCTCATACAGCAGGGGTAACATTACGCCGGACCTACGCTAACGCAAACGACGTAAAAAAAAGCGCGGGCCAGGCGTACGTTCGGGAATCGGCGTAGAGGCTCATTTGCATATTTTAGACGGGAAAGCCACCTAGCGTCCAGCGTAAATATGCAAGTTAGATACGACGGCGTAAGAGACTTACGCCAGTCAGATCTAATAGAAATCTATGCGTCTATGAATCAGTCGCATAGATAGGAGGGCTCAGACGCAGAGATACGACGGCGTATCTGGAGATACACCGTCGTATCTCTTTCCTGAATCTAGCCCATAGTGTTTACAAAATAGGGGATAGTTTTATTGCATTTTTATAATTTTTTTTTTTTTTTTACTACTAATGGCGGCGATCTACGATTTTTTTCGTGACTGCGACATTATGGTGGACACATCGGACAATTTTGACACATTTTTGGGACCATTGTCATTTTCACAGCAAAAAATGCATTAAAAATGCACTGATTACTGTGAAAATGACAATTTTTGTTTGGGAGTTAACCACTAGGGGGCGCTGAAAGGGTTAAGTGTGACCTCATCTGTGTTTCTAACTGTAGGGGGGCGGGGCTGGACGTGTGACGTCACTGATCGCGTTTCCCTATATTAGAGAATACACGATAGCGCCACAGTGAAGAACGGGGAAGCTGTGTTTACACACACACACAGCTCTCCCCGTTCTTCAGCTCCGGGGACCGATCGCGGGACTCCAGCGGCGATCGGGTCCGCGGGTCCCGCGGCTTGCGATCACGGAGCTTCGGACCAGGTCGCGACCCACGGCTGGGCACTTAAAGAGGAAGTACAGGTATGTGCTTAGGCCCAGCCGCGCCATTCTGCCAACGTATATCTACAGGAAGCGGTCCTTAAGTGGTTAAGAGCATGCGTGTTTTTTTGCGCATCGGAATTGCATACAGACGATCGGAATTTCCTCCAAAAACTTTTCTTGTCGGAAAATTTGAGAACCAGCTCTCAAAATTTTCTTGACGGAAATTCCAACAGAAAAGGTCCAATGGAGCCTACACACGGTCGGAATCTCCGACCAAAAGCTCACATCCAACTTTTCTTGATGGAATTTCCGATCGTGTGTACGCGGCAAAAGTTCTTGTGAAGGAAATCTCCCATTTGACGACTGCTGATGGCCAGCGATCCCGTGTAAAATTGAATTCACGTCTGCAGCTAGTCCTCCAGCAGCCACCCTAGGAGAAGCAGCATGAAGTAGCTAATGATGATGATCTATTAATCAGCGAGAGGCAGATACCACCGGTACATTACACCACCCTTTGCTTTAAGCACAAGAGGATATTTTTGTAGATGTAAAGGTGCATTGAATTTTTTCTGCGGCTTGACTTAAACTCCAATTATGTGATGTTAAAGTGACTTTGGTTAATATCTTCCTACACTGCAATTAACGTTAATCAACTTTAATGGTGTCCCAGCAAGTCCAAGAGCGATCAAAAATTTAGAATCCACGAATCATTCTCTAATTACAGCATAAAATGTTAATAGAAATAATCTCATGTACCATAAAATATCAGTAAATTCAGCTGTGGATATCTCAGTGGGTTCCGAATACTTGTCATCGCTTCCCGTGAATGAAATGAATGTCTGAATGAGTCACAGCGCCAGATCCACCTTCTCCGATCGCCAGTTATGGAGACTATATTTAATCTTTTATTTATATTTAATTCATCTATCAGAATTGTGCTCTTGCTTCAATTGAGACTCAGGAATCGGGCTCATGATTCAAAGTAGTCGGTGGAATTAGCATTGTGGGCAAAAGTTCACTGGAGTCAGTTTTTTTCATACCAAAGGAAGGTTGGGTTCGTTGGCCTTCGAAACCAGGGGTGCCTGCGCAAGGGAGGGGTCCAAGCATTGAAAACCTCTCCTCCTGCATAGCAGTGTTAATTTCATTGACTAAAACATTTTAGTCAACTAAATTAATACTATTTTAGTCTACTAAAATACAACGAAAACAATTGAGATTACTAAAATACGACTGAGGCCTCGTACACACGGGCAAGAATCTCGTCAGGAAAAAAAACCTTCTTTTCCCTGACGAGATTCTTTGCAAGAATCTCTTGCTGCCCGAGTGTACACACTGACTTGTCAAAAGAACCGCAGTTCTCTTGAAAGGCAAAAACGCGGTGACGTCATCGCGTACGACAAGCATGCGCGCGTCACATTTGATGCTGTCGCTGACATCTTGCTTCACCCTACCTATGCCGTGGAAGCTACCGTCAAAGTCATTTTAAGCATGCGCAGGTTTCCACGGCGACAGGTAAGTATACACACTCTCGGGTTTCTCGTCGGGAAACAGGCCGACACTTATATCTTAAAACATTTATTCACATATATATTGCACTTACAAGCATAACAGTGTGACAGGCATGAGATGCCAAATATAAAGATAGCCACGATAGGGCCGTGGGTGCGCAGTAATCTTGTGTACGTTGTATGTCCTAGCTCCACCCTACACGTTTTGTCATACATGACGTCATCTGGGGTCTTTTTATTCATGAACATTTTCTCTATGTTTGGAGTCCTTTACACCAATCTTTATCTAAAATAGTTGTGATTCGGACTTATTGTCATGGATAGGGATGAGCTTCGAGTTCGAGTAGAACTCATGTTCGACTCGAACATTGCCTGTTCGCCGAACAGCGAACTATTTGGGGTGTTCGCGGCAAGTTCGTGTGAACTTTAGAACCCTGTTAAAGTCTATGGGACTCGAACATTTGAAATCTAAAGTGCTCATTTTAAAGGCTAATATGCAAGTTATTGTCCTAAAAAGTGTTTGGGGACCCGGGTCCTGCCCCAGGGGACATGTATCAATGCAAAAAAAATAAATGTTTTAAAAACTACATTTTTGTTGGCAGCAGTGATTTTAATAATTCCTTTAAGTGAAACAATAAAAGTTTGCCTGTAAAGTAGCACTTGTTTCCCATGCTTAGAACTGTCCCTGCACAACGTGTAATAAAAAAAAGTAATTTAAAATCACTCCTGGCTATAATGAATTGTCGGCTCCCAGAAATACAGAGAAAAGTCATTCATAAAAAAAAAAATGTGTGGGGGGCCACGGCATTTTTTAAAAAACATTTGGGGTGGAGTTCCCCTTAAAATCCATACCAGACCTGAAGGGTCTGGAATGGATATTTAAGGGGAAACCCCACATAATTGTTTTTTTATTTGACACAGGGTTCCCCTTAATATCCATACCAGACCCGAAGGTGAGTGATTTTAAATGACTTTTTTCCAGAAATTACATTTTGTGCAGGGAAAGTTCTAAGCACAGGAAACAAGCGCTACTTTACAGGCATACTATACACCCCCCTAGGTACAAAATGTAAAGGAATATTTCAATTTTATTGTTTCACTTTAAGCATTATTAAAATCACTGCTCCTGAAAACACTGCCGTTTTTTAAAACTTTTTTTGCATTGATGCAGGACCCGGGTCCCCAAACACTTTTTAGGACAATAACTTGCATATTAGCCTTTAAAATTAGTACTTTAGATTTCAAACGTTCGAGTCCCATAGACTTTAACAGGGTTCTAAAGTTCACACAAACTTTTGGTCTGTTCGCAGGTTCTGGTGCGAACCGAACCCAGGGGTGTTCGGCTCATCCCTAGTCATGGATATGCAGTTATCTCTGGCAGCTTACCTTGCCCTCCATGTGTTCATCTTAGAGGCCAGGCCCCCTCACCTGGCTGCCTTTATCATCTCTCCTCCCTGTGTGGCTCAACCCCGGGCCACCCCAGGAACTCTATATTTACCACTGCACTGCTGGTCTGCTTTGTTAATCAACGTTGTTTGTTAGTATTGTGTTCCTGCTTGCCGTGTGCTACGTTATCTCTGTGTACCGACTTTGGCTTGTCTCCGACTACTCCTGTTTGCTTGTGACCCTGACCCTTGGCCTGTCCCTTGGTTGTTCTCGTCAGCTTGTTGCCCCGACCTCGACTTGCCCTTCACTATCCCTTGTCTCCTGAGTGGCTGCTTCCCCTCTCTCCCTACAGAGTGTGAACTAGGGGACTCCAGGGGCCGCGACCTGGATCTAGTTGCAGCAAAGGCCATCCTCACCACTAAAGGCTCTGGTGAATACCAACTGGGTCTTAGACTCCCCGCCTTGGGGAATCTTGGACTCAAGCTTCCTGTAGGGTCCCTGTTTGTGCCCCAGTGAACCTCATCTCCATATGTGGTCCATCCGCAGCAGTCTGCTATAGGGTTCACTACCTTGTGGTGCTCCCCTGCCTCCAATGGGGTGCACTTGTCATCTGGCCACTGACACTTATGATATATGCATATCCTGTTTAATTTTTTTTTGCACTAGCACCTTATTGGGTATCACCAATATCTAATGTTTTTATGATTTTTATTTATTTATGCACAGGCACTTTGTTGGTATTATCCTTTTGATTGTTTGCTATTTTTTCACCTATCAATATTGGTTGGTTCAGTTCGCATATGACTCTGATACATTAGCGCTGCACATTTTTTGGGGGGTTTATATTGTGACGCAGCTTCTCTTGCATCACATTTTGTGGCCTTTTAGCGTGGGAGCTTCTTTTTTATTATTTTTTTAGTATTTGGATTTGCTTTGGGACTAGACAGGGTTCTCTTTAGCTAATTTGTATCCGGTGCAATGGCATCGAAGCACAGGTGCTACTTCTGTGTCACATAACACTTCTCTTCCTGAATCCATCAGACACCGCCGGGTGATTCTTGGCTGCGGCACGAGGATAAATCTGTGTGTAATATTTTATGTTTTACTTCCAGCTTTTGTGAGGTTCCAAATCAAGCCGACTTTTGCAGCATTTGATCCGAGGCCTGCTCAGACATATACAACAAAGGGGCCTCTTGCCAAGCAAAGCACAGACATATCATGGGACGTTTTAGGACCCCTAGGGGGAAAAAAGGGAAGAAGAAACAGTAGTGATATTATGAAATATGTGCTGTCAAAGACGTTAAGAGAATCTGTAATGTTTTTTTTTTTTAAGATACATGATCTTCTTCCTGTGTAATTGTGAGCAGCTTAATGTAAAGCATCTTATTAATTTGCATTAACATTCAGAAAATTGTGTTCCTGGCAATAGTACAGAAATATATATACACACTATATCACCAAAAGTATTGGGACACCTGCCTTTACACGCACATGAACTTTAAAGAGGAAGTAAAGCCGTGGAAAAAAAAAAAAAGACAAAGGCATAATGAGCTAGTATGCATAGCTCCGGCCAGTCACAGCGCCAGAGCCGCGATACAAGAAAGTGAGATGGCGGCAGTGGAGGAGAGGAACGAGGGCCGCTACGGGGGCTTCGATTTCAGTTAGTAGCGGCACGCTCAGAGCACCTGCGCACCGTTCCGTAGACATCAGTGCCTGTCTATTGCAAATATCTCCTAGACCATGTAGGACTTCCTGTCCGAGGGTGATAGCGCTTACTTACTGCACTATATCTATTGAGTGGCAGTGTTGTCACCCTGGGCTGCTTGTGCTTGATTTGGACTACAGAACGCCTTCCCCTCTGCCCATCCTTCATAACATTCGGTGGAGGTGTTCACAGAGATGAATTGGGCATGTCTGATAAACACTGCATGAGATTTTAGCTAGGAAAGCATAAAAAGTTGGGAGCTCAGTGGATTTCTGGCAGGACCAACAGGTATTTTTCTTGTATTTTATGATTGGGTGTTACAAGTTGCTCCAGTTTTTTATTTATTAGATGCAAATAAGTTGATTGTTAGGGTGTGCATAGACTTTAAGGTCACTCAGCATAGTTATAAAATGTAGAATCTGAAACACTGTACAGTAGCCACTAGAGGGAGAATCTACAAATATGTATGAAAAATACCGACATGAAAATATGGGAAGAGCAAGAATATAAAAATGCAGGTTATAAAAAAGCCATTTTCAGTTACACTTTAGAGTGAAAGCCCAAATGTGTGCTCATTGGGAAGACGATATAACATTAGAGAGGAGCTCCAGGTTCCCTCCAAAAAAAATTAAAAATCAGCAGCTACAAATACAATGGCTGCTGACATTTAATGTACACCTACCTGTCCAGGGACCCAGCGATGTCCTCACCCAATCTCATTCTTCAATCGGCTTCAGGTGTAGGTGCCGACATTATGTTGCACTTACCTGCAAACGAAGCCGTGCAGTCTAGGGTGACCACATGTCCCGGATTGCCTGGGACAGTCCCACATTTTGCAGGTCTGTCCTGGGCACCTTCATTCCAGGACAATACAGTGTGCCGGAATGAAACTGACACAACCACCCCCCCCCCCCCCCAGGCCAATCTGATGCCCCCAAAAAAGGCCACCACATCACTGCTTAACTCACTAAGTACTTGTCCAGGTCAGGAATGCCTGGAGGTGCACAATCCCCGCCCCCTGTTTGTGATTGGAGAAATCATAAATCCCGCATCTTGTGTCCAATCACTGTGCAATTATTTGTTACAGCACAAGCTGATTTTTGGGAAGAGGGGGTGTCCCTGAATGGTAGTTTGAAAATGTGGTGTCCCTAGTGCCGTCCCCGCTGGGGGAAGCATCCATCTTCACCCCTCTTCCTTCCTAGGGGCCTCTGGCTCTGTGACTCACCGGAGTTGTGTGACGTCACCCCCACGCATGAGCGCAGGAGCCACCAGTCACGGCTGGGGGGACACAAATTTTCAAACTACCATTCAGGGACACCCCCCTTCCCAAAAATCAGCTTGTTCTCCAAGGAATCACAGCACAGTGATTGGACACAAGAGGTGGGATTTATGATTTCTCCAGTCACAAGCAAGGGGCGGGGATTTTGCTCCTCCAGGCATTTTTTGAGGCTATCAGATCGGCCCAGGGGGTGGCTGTGTCAGTTTTATTCCGATACACTGTATTGTCCTGGCATTAAGGTACCCGGGACAGACCTGCAAAATTCGGGCAGTCCGGGACACGTGGTCACCCTAGTCACGGCACTTTATAGTGAAGAAGTGGCATGGAGGAGAAGAATGGGGGGCTCTTATAAAGGCAAGGAAGGGGCAGGGGGAGGCAACTTTTGGAATAGGATCTCCAGCAAGCTTATCTAGGTGTCCTCAAATCTTTGGCCACATAATATATTAGCATCATAAAATGAAAAAAAAATAAAAAAGGCAAAGACTACTGTTTGCAACATTTTATTTTCCAACGCCTTATCAGATTTGTCTGGAAGACGGAGTTCTGTATTTAGTGTACACATTTTCTAGCCCTTTTGGTTACACATCTATGTATTTTCAGCCCATGTCGAAGGATATTTGGCCTTGTGCACCTCTCGTAGACTCAAGTTGCACTCGGGCGGGAAACTTGTTTGTTCTTCGTGTCTCGAGTGTGTTCCTCTGAAGAAGTGCTCTTTACCTAACTCACAATCCATAACAAGGGGACAATTGGACAGCAATAGCAATAAGTGAAAGGGCAGCCTGAGACTTACCAGCATGGAATTAGAGAGGATGTTTGGAGGGCTCTCTCCGTGTGCCGTGTCTTTGTAAAGCCAAGAGGCAAAAAGCCTTTAATCCGACCGCCGCACAATAATATTATGAATATGGACTGGAACTATCCTCAACAGTTTTCTTTTTTTTTTTTCATCTTCTCCGAACATTGTAGCCGAAACGGCATTGGAAACTAACTAATATCAGGCGGAAATTGACATTTACAAAGGATTAAGGGGCACCCTTGCTCGGGCTTAGTCATTTTAAAGATTGCGGCAGTCTTAATTTGAAAGCAAAGCTATGGATTAGAAGGTTTTTTTTTTTCAATCCCGGCAGAGTCTGGAGAGATGGACGGGCCAAACGGCGACCTTAGGGTTGCTTTTACTTTCAGGCTGTAAGATGTAAAAATATCAGCTTTTTGAAAAATGGCTTCTGCACTCTTCCTTCACAGATCTTCGAAGATTCTTGTCTCTTTTAGAATTACTGCCAGTGGCGGCTGGTGCTCAAATTTTTTAGGGGGGGGGTGCAAACAAACGAAAAAAAAAAAAAAAACAATTGCAGCCTCACTGTCCCCTTTAAATGCAGCCACTGGGCCCATCAAACGCAGCCACTGTGCCTTCAATTGTCACCACTGTGCCATCAAACGCAGCCACTGTGCCCTTTAATTGTCGCCACCGTGCCCTGTAATTGTTGCCACTGTGCCCTGTAATTGTCGCCACTGTGCCCTGTAATTGTCGCCACTGTGCCCTGTAATTGTCGCCCCCCGTTCCGTCTCCTGCCAGCTGCTGCTGCAGGCTCACAGCCAGATGGAGTGGGAGAAGAGCCTGATAAATGTATCATTTACTGGCCTCTTCCTTTTCTGAATTGGAGACAGTGAGTAATTGGTACCGATTGCTCCTGTGTCCATTCCTAACTGAGCATAGAAAAACTTACTATGCTTCAGTTTATGAATGGACAGGAGCCTTTTCTCCTGTTCATTCATCTTCGGTGCAATTGAGGCTACGGAGAAAGGAATTGGAGAATCTGTGTCCTCAATGTCTCAAAGATGAGATGTTAGGGGTCTGTTTAGACCCCTGATATTTAATCCAATTCCCACCCCTAACAGCATTTTTTTTTTAAAAGATGTAAAAAAAATGTATATATTTTTTTAAATAATAATAAAAAAAAAAAAATTTTTTTTTAGATTATTTTTTAACAAAATAGGACTGTGCCCAGTGGGAGTAAACAATGCCCCATCTTTGGTAGTAGGGGGAGAATAGTGCCTCATTATTGGTGTCAGAGTGGGGAATTAATTATGCCCCATTGTTGGTGTCAGTTGCAGGAATTAGGCCCTATTGTTGGTGTCAGTGGCAAGAATAATGCCTCAGGGGATGGATAAAAGCAAGCAAAGGGCCACAGTTTGGAGACCCCTGGTTTAGAAAATACAGGCTCAGGTCCGGGAGGCCATAGGCCCCAAATGTAACTTCTATATCTATTATTCACCGGTTATGCACTTACTTCTGTGCAGAATAAAAACACCAACTCCAACACCAAAAGAGAAGTCTTCCTCTGAAGTCTGTTCAGAAACCAGCACTTTTTCGAGATTTGATCTCTTGGTCTCCTGCTGAGTTCAGTGGTTCCTCCAGTCGACCCCTAGGTCACTACAGGAAGATTTCACTGGCCCCATGCTTCAAAAGCACATATAACTCTGAATGGCAACTTCAGTGCCCCAGGATCCAGAAATCCTAGGTTGTTTGATATTCAAATCTCAGCTTGTTAGCCAAAGTTAGCCTAGGTTCACACTGACTGCGGGTCAGAATTCAGCTGAACTGAACCTGGCAATGCAGTCCTACTTTGGGGGGGCCATTTGACAGACATCTGCGCGGGTTCCTGCACAGATGTCTAATCAAATCGCCCCCCGAAGTCGCCAAACGTAGTACAGAAACTACTTTTGGGAATCGGTGATATGTCAAATCGCATTTGAACGTGGGCTAAAGCCCCATACACACTATCAGTTTTCCTAAAGGTTTTCTCTTCAGGTTTACCAAAACCATCTAATATGAGGTCAAACCTCAAGAGTTTCAATTTGTATGCAATCAGGCAGGCCCTTGTACTACATGGTTTTGGTAAACCTGAAGAGAAAACCGTCAGGAAAACTGATAGTGTGTATGGGGCTTGAGAGTTGGTTGCAGGGCTGATCCTAGGGTCACAGGCGCCTGGGTGCAGAAATATTTCTGGCGCCCCCACATGGGCATGGTCATTTTACTATCTCCTCCCCTTTACATATGTTTCTATGGCAATGACTCAACCACAGAGATGCTCCCCCACAAAGTCTTCATTACCCTGGGATCCTTACATGATCTCTTAACAACAAACAAGTACTTTATTGGGACCTGGAGGGGGGCCTCTGATGGACACAGAGAGGGCTTCTGTTAGAGAGTCTGTTAGGTGTTCGGCGCCCCCACCTCTGCAGGCGCCTGGGTGCAATGCACCCTGTGCACCCTGCCTAGGATCGGCCCTGGTTGGTTGGCCCCTCCAACCTCCTGCAGCTCCCTATTGATTGCCCAAGGAGGTGAGCGCCTTTGGTGTTGTACAGTGAATCAACAGATGTGGGAAAAATGTGGCCAGATAACTATTTTTGTCGAGTAATCGGGGCATACAAAAACTTGTCCAGTTTTTAATTTTTTTATTAGTTGAGGCCAATTTAGCATTTTCTATGACTGATGACTTTGAGACCTGCCCCATCTTTGGGCTGCTCATGGGTACTATAAGTTCCGCTATAGATTTTCCCTGGCTGTAGGTTTCATGTTTACTTGACTATTTATTGGATTTGGGAGCTGCTAAAAAGCTGGGCTGTTGGTTTTGAAGTATTTAGAATTGCTGAAGGCTACGAGGACTTGTGTAAATTACAGGCATAGAGTGAAGGGGCGAGGGGATCGATACGTAATGAAATAGAACACCAGTCAAGTAGGCAGGGAGCATTGGGTGGAAAATCCCAAGGACCATGGATTGTTTTACGAGAGCCAAATGGAAGCTGCACCGGCGTGCCCCTTGAAATTGTTTGCAATCAGGAAAAAGAAAGGACAGGAAATTAAGAGTGAAGAAGTGGAAACGGGCAAATAGGCAATGACGGAAGGTACACGCCAAACTGAGAGGACAAATGGACGTCAATACAAAGGCTGGGGAAGGCAGAGAAGGTTCTGAAATATTCAGACACTCTGAACCTTCTGCGCGGTAACTGCATGCATGGATGGGGGACCAGGTCTTTCTGTATCATGTATTTGCAACAGCAATGAAGGTTTGGAGGTCATCTTTCTAAAGGCAACATGAAAGTCAACTACCTTTTTTAATTGTTTTACGCAAAATAAATAAACTAAAAAAGACAGAAAATCTTGAAAAAAATTGTTTTCTTCTTCACTGATGTGTACTGTTGAGGCTGCACTGATGGGCACCGAAGAGTCAGCACTGATAAGGAGGCACTGTTGAGGCGGCACTGATGGGCACTGATAGGTGGCAATGATGTGCACTGATAGGTGGCACTAATGGGCACATTCCCCATTCCCCTGTTCCCCATTTTTTACTTCCACTGCTTGGGTCCCTGACTTGATACCCACTAAAGTTTCCAGATTCTTCACCATCCCCGGTTGGTGAGACTAGTGCTCCGGTACTTGCTTCAGCTACACACTGTGGTCCCTAGTAAAAGGGTGGTTGGTCCCTTAGTGGCAACAGCTTCCCCTCTACCTCCGACCATGACAGGTTCTCCAGCCGGCAGAATTGTCAATTCTGGTTGGACTGCAATCCGCCATCCCAACCCTATGCTGCTTCTGGATAGGCCCTCAGACAGCCTAGCAGCCAGATGTGCCCGAGATAGGCCCAATCTCCGGCCTAGCAGCCCAGGTAATACAACACACGTCCACCCAGACCCAGTCCAGGTGACACAGAACACTAATCACCCGACGCCACCCAAATATATAGGTTCTCCCAGCAAGCCAAGGGATTTAAGAAAACCCCTGCCCATTGGCTGAGATACCCCATATAACCATAACCTGACCTTGCATTGCCCTTCTCGTATCTAATGCCACCAGGTACCCGGCCACCTAGTGGCAAAAGAGGGATGTGCTGCAATTACAGACTTGGAGTGAAATCAATTGATCCTCAACAATTAGCCAAGGCAGCTATACCTAAATTTAGGAGCAAACCTGCCTAAACACCAGGGGGTGCTACACAAGTTCTGTTCTCTGCAACTGGACTGAGTGTTTACTGCACCCACCCACACTTGCACTGATTTGTTTCCACTCTGGGTTCTCTCTGGTGACCAGGATCTCTATGCAGGAGACCAACACATCATGGCAAAATTGGCATATGGTCCACCTTGAGGCTGAGGTCCAGGGTGACCACATTTCCAAACTGCCATTCAGGGACACCCTCCCTTCCCAAAAAATCAGCTTGTGTTGTAACGAATCACAGCACAGTGATTGGACACAAGAGGCGGTGTCAGATCACTTGTGACCAGATGACAAATGCACCCCCATTGGAGTAAGGGGTGCACTGCAAGGTAGTGAACCCTATAGCAGACTGCTGCGGATTGACAGGAAGCTTAAGCCCAAGATTCCCCAGGGCGCGGAGTCTAAGGTCCAGCTGGTGTTCACCAGAGCCTCTAGTGGTGAGGATGGCCTTCGCTGCAACTGAACCCAGGTCGCAGCCCCCGAAGTCCCCCAGGTCACACTCCGTAGGGTGAGAGGGGAAGCAGCCACTCAGGACACAAGGGATAGGGTAAGCCAAGGTCGGGGCAACAGGCAGACAAGGATAACCAAGGGACAGGCCAAGGGTCAGGGTCACAGGCAAACCGGAGTAGTCAGGGACAAGTCGATACACAGAGAGATTAATGTAGCACACGGCAAGCAGGAACACAAAGCTAACAAACAACGTTGATCAGCAAAGCAGACCTGCAGTGCAGTGGTTAATATAGAGTTCCTGGGATGGCCTTGGATGAAGCCATACAGGGAGGAGAGATGATAAAGGCAGCCAGATAAGAGAGTCTGGCCTCTAATGAACACATGGAGGGGAAGGTTAACTGCCAGACATTATTGCATATCCATGACAGGCGGGATTTATGATTTCTCCAATCACAAGAAGGAGGCAGGATTGTTCTCCCCCAGACATTCCTGGCCAGGACAAGTACTGTCAGTGAGTAAAGCGGTGATGTGGCTGCCTTTTTTGGGGGCATCAGATTGGCATCAGATTGGCCCAGGGGGAGGGGTGGCTGTGTCAGTTTCATTCCGGGACACTGTATTGTCCTGGAATGAATGTGCCCGGGACAGACCTGCAAAATGCGGGACTGTCCCGTGCAGTCCGGGACACGTGGTCACCCTAGGTCAGTGATGGTGAACCTTGGCACCCCAGATGTTTTGGAACTACATTTCCCATGATGCTCACCTACACTGCAGAGTGCATGAGCATCATGGGAAATGTAGTTCCAAAACATCTGGGGTGTCGAGGTTCTCCATCAATGCCCTAGGTCCACCAGGTACGGTTGTAAGAAGTGCAAACTCCTGTGTACATCCCATCCCCCCTCCCACAAAAAAACTTCCCCACAGTAATTCTATATCTCCCGCTGTCTCTGTAAAACCTTAAACACATTTCATAAGTAGACCAGTGCATGCGTTCGGAGCTGGTTTCATCAGACTGGTGAAGCAAATCATTGAGCGGTATTGATTTTGTCATTCCTGACCCAGTGCCCAGGCTTCAGATTTAGTTTTGTGGTGAAAAGCCACCTTTCAAACCCAAGACTGATGTTCTTCACAGCAACACGTCTGTGTGTTTCTCGGCGGCTCTTCCCTGATCCCTGGGCTGCTAGCCTGCAGCTCTCATTATCTCAGCTAAGCACTGGTGCTTCTTAAGTTCAATGTCAATAGCTAGTTAGAGGAGGGCGTGCGGGTCAAGGGATTAGGACTCAGAGCTGTCCTTGGTCTTTGGCTGCTTGATCTGCAGAATACATCATCTGAATCAAAAAAAAAATCCCTCTATCTCCGGCAAGATCAGAACATAGAAATGTCATTTTGGGGGCTGTCAGAATCTCGATAAGAGAAAGCGGAGAGAGAGAGACGAGGAAAAAAATCAAGGCTATGTTTTGTTTGAGGAGGGGAGCGTGTAAGTGGAAGACATGTACACATGTAGACTGTACAGACCGCGGCGAGCTGAGAGTTCATTCCGTAATATAAAGCGTGACGGTTCCGTGATTTACATTTTCATGTCTTTGTGATATATGTACAATTTTATGTTTTAATTCTTCAAAAAAATTCTATATTCTATAATGGGCACCAATTTAATTGGATGCCATCTCTTTTTTTTATTGGCTAAGTACAGTGAAACCTCGGATTGCGAGTAATTCTGACTCGTTTTGCGAGTGTTGTCTGCAGGATTGAAGCCACAGCGGTGTGCAATACCGCATTTGGCCAAAGGTGCAATGGGGCGCCGGAGCCGAGAGGAGCCGCTCAGAAATACTCAGAAATACTCCGTTCCCGAGCCTTTCCAAGGTTTTCAGAGTTCAGCCGAGCTGTCCCCGAGCCTTTTCGAGGCTCTCCTGTGCTCCCTCACTTCTGGCCACATGTGGTATTGCATGCCATAGAAGTTATTGCGGAACAAATTATTTTCGTTTCCATTGACTTCTATGGGGAAACTTGCTTTGATACCCCCATGCAGTAAAGCGCCAGTGGTGGGGTATAGGTAAGGAGGTTGGGGCACTGAGGGGGGCCTGGACTATAATTTTCCCTAACGGTTTTAGCTAAGCTACTGCTGATATATTCCCTTAAAGTAAGGCCCCCTTTTTTTTCTAGTGGGGGTAAAAAAACTGTAAATAAAACATTGCAGTTAATGATTTCCAGTGACAGTCCTTGTTTTCTTGGCCTATCCCTGGGAAGTTTCAGCCTCAGAAATGTCCATGGTTTTCCTATTTCACCAAATGTATCATAAAGTTGATATTTTTTCCGAATGCCAAAGTGTATAATGATTTTCGGTCCACCAAGACATTTAGGATGAGCTTTGGCACCGTTCCTATATGTGCCCCCCAGAAATGTTCATTCTGTTTTTATTAAAGTTTTTCCATGTTAACAATTGTCGAGTGTCTTTACTGACGTATAAAAGGACTATAAAAAAAAAGGGCTAATGAATGTAAAAGGAATATCCAAGTATTAATTACCATGTCTATCACTTTCAGGATTGGTATGGTAACGTGGTTGTAAAAACTCAAGTATTTTTATTCATTTTTTACCTTTTATGCATTCTGAATTTTCTCTACAGCCTCAGCTGCACAGGTAAAAGAATGAGGCTTCCTACTTATTCACAAACTAAAGCATAATGAACGCAGTTTGCTATGCTTCAGTGATGAATGGACACATGAGTGATTGGTACTGATTGCTCACTGTATTCATTCCAGAAAGGAAGGGACCAGAAAATGACACATTTACTGGCCCCTTCCCCGCTCTCCATTTTGAATCGAGACGGCAGCGCTGCAGGGGAAAGGGGCACACAGTGGGGTCCGGACAGCAGAGGGATGGGGCGCATGTGCTATAACCAATCCCCCTGAAGTGCAGCAGGAGGGAGGGAGAGGGGGAGAAGCTGGCAGTGCTGCAGGGGGAGGCAGAAGAGGATTGGTGTCTGCAATAAGACAGTACAGCCGGTGTCTTGTCGAGCTAGTTCCCCTATCGATATGGTTCCCCCCTTGACTGCGCCGACGCAGACAAAGCCCATGGAAATCTCCGAACCCGATCAGCTGTTTTTCAGGTGTACATGGCACATGTGCGGCTCGGGGCGGCATCCAGGCTCATTCCTTACCATCCCCGTGGACTTGGAGGATTCCACGTCGCCCTGGAACTGAGGGGCGGGTACACCTGAAAACAGCTGATCAATTTCCGTCGGCTCGGATTGCGCCTTCGCAGTCATGGGGGGAACCATATTGGCAGATCACCGGACCTCCTGCAGGTGCCCGGGCCCCCTTTTAAACTGATGGGGCCCAGGCCCAGTACAGGAGGGCTGGCTGTCTTGCCCTAGCAGCGGCCCTGCCCACATGTGATGCTAAGCCTCCATAATTGAAAGAACTCAAATCCAATGAATTGAAAGGGGTGATCCGGGTGTTCAACAGCAAGGCTAGGGAGGGTTAGATGCTGCTAGTCATCTTCCAGCCAAAAAAAGAGGAGGACTCTCTCTGACTTCATGCAGCTTTTGAACCTCTTGGCCCTGGCGCCTCCCAGCTAGGGTGACCACATTTCCAAACTGCCATTCAGGGGCACTCTTCCTTCTCAAAAATCAGCTTGTACTGTAGCGAATCACAGCACAGTGATTGGACACAGGAGGCGGGATTTATGATTTCTCCAATCACAAGCAGGAGGCGGGGTTGTGCTCCTCCAGGCATTCCCAGCCAGGACAAGTACTGTCAGTGAGTAAAGCGGTCATGTGGTGGCCTTTTTTTGAGGGCATCAGATTGGCTCGGGGGGGTTGCTGTGTCAGTTTCATTCCAGGACATTGTATTGTCCTGGAATGAATGTGTCGGGACAGACCTGCAAAATGCGGGACTTTCCCGGGCAATCCGGGACACATGGTCACCCTACTCCCAGCCCTTGTAGAGGTGTATTGGGGGAAATTCCCACAATATGTGGCCCCTCTGCCCTAAGGACCAGGCGCCATTAAGCTGCATGTGACAGACTCACCCGGGACAGAGGCTTTTGGAAGGGACTGAATGCTAGCCTCTTGCCTTGCGATCATGGGCCCTGGCATCTGGGGAAACGGTGCTCTTTGTGAGCTGTATGCCTGGGGACCCTGTATATGCCATATTAGAGTGACGGATTCATACTGTTGGGACATATAGTGTAAGGAGATGCTAATGCCGTCACCTCCAGCCATCTGTCTGTTCTCTGTGCTAATTGACCCTGCCATTGTGTGAAGATGTCCTGTGTTTACACTTATGATAATGTGTATTGTATGGCAGGTGAGCGAGGAGATGTGACGTCTACCATGAAAGGTCATATCTATGAGTCGCCTAGTCTGGGTAAATGATTAGTTAATTAGCTCATGTTAATTTATGTTCTGGTTACCTCCTCTTTCACTGTATATAAGATTGTATTCTTGGTTCTAATAAAGACTCCTTGTTCAGCAGACAAACTCGTCTCGTCTCGTTGTGTGATTGTGACCAGCTAGAATATCTAATATCTATATCCAGACTGATAGGAAGCGGTATATGACGGAAACACTCAAGCGGAGTGTTGGACGCTCTATTACAATGCATATTTGTGTACGGCCGGGGCCAAGGGGTAAATGCTCATTGTGAGAAGCTCACAGTGTGCAGTAAAACCAGAGTAGGCATCCAGGACAGGAGAGGACCCGGCACAACTGTGCAAGTCTGAGGTTAGGCCTGGAGTTCAGCGTTAAGCATTGGTAGCCGCATTGTTGGAACCCGCTGCCTTCCTTCATTATCTCGCCAGAAGTGTCAAAAAGAACTGAAAGTTTCGTCACTCAGAATCAGAAAGCAGATCACCATGAGCCCTTTTTTTCCAGTCACAGATTGGGAATCCGGTGTTACCGAGGTAATATTTGCTGCCTTTCCTTCTAATTACACTTAAGAAGTACTTGGCCATACCAACAACAAATTGAAGAAATGCCCGAGGCAAGTAAGTCACAGGGAAGGAGGAACTTTTCTCAGAAATTATGAGTGTTTATTATGTTGCTCTTCTGGTTCTAATAATCTTTGGTACATTACATTGGCGAGCGTGTTAGATTTTTTTTTTTCTTTAAAAAGGAGGAAATGATTCAGAAATATATATATATTGTTTTAACTCTCTAGGCATTATACTTAAAGTGTAACTCCAGGCATTTTTACATCCCTTGCCACTTGCCTCCTCGCCCCCGAAGATCCTCCTGGGTGCTTTTTATAAAAAATGTGTACAGGGCCGATCCGCCCTATAGGCTCACTATGCAAGCCGCTTAGGGCCCCATAAAGCTGCGGAGGGCCCCCCAGATTACTAGAGGCCCTGCCTGGTGAGAAGTCATTTTCGGGGCCCCTCACTCCGCTCTTCAACTCGCTGGTTGCATGGGAGAAGAAATAAGAAGTCAGAACCCCCCGCTTCCGACAGCAGAACACCCCCTGCCCCGTTTCTCTACTTTAATGTTTCATGTGTCGTTTCACTGTCGGCAGCGCCCCCCCCCCCCCCCCGCTTCTCAACTTTAATGTGATATGTCATTTTGCTTAGGGCCCCAGGGAGGTCAGGGCCCCATCGGCACTGTGCGTGTACTGTACATGCATGTACGTGCTCACATTCATGTAAAAGTCAACATTATGGTGGTATCCCTCTGTAAAATGTACTGTCCCGAGTTACTACACACCCGTCCTCGATGTGTGCTTTTTTTAGGAGGAGGCCCATGCCCTCTCCACCAGTCCAGTGTAACTCTGCCACCTCACTCCCAATGGCAGAATGGGATGCCAACGTGCACCTAGCGCAGACCTAATGCATGCACATAATTAACCCCTCTCTTCAGTACCATGCGCCTAGGTATATGGGGTCTCGGTATTGCGAGTTCGGTTCCAGGTGCTTTTGGAGAACTGACTGCTAGAGGGGAAGCCAGAACACTGACACCCTCACTATAGGATGACCACATTTCCAAACTACCATTCAGGGACACCCCCCTTCCCAAAAATCAGCTTGTGCTGTAACGAATCACAGCACAGTGATTGGACACAAGGATTTATGATTTCTCCAATCACAAGCAGGAGGCGGGGTTGTGCTCCTCCAGGCATTCACGGCCAGGACAAGTACTGTCAGTGAGTAAAGCGGTGATGTGGCAGCCATTTTTGGGGGCATCAGATTGGCCCGGGGACCTGGAAAGTAGCAAAAACCGATGGACAGCCGCACTCCAAAAGACACTTGAGTCGTCTTTATTGATAAAACAAAAGCATGCACCGCAAATTCACAGCAAAAATCGTAAAACAGCCGACACGTTTCACACCTATTCAGTGCTTATTCATGGCTGCTAATCAATATACACTTATTGGGATTTTTTTTTATCAAAAATATGATACATATTGGCCTAAATTAACAAAGACATTTTATTTTTTATTTAATTGGATGTTTTATAGTAGAAAGTAAAAAATATTGTATTTTTTTTCAAAATTGACAGTCTTTTTTTTGTTTATAGCGCAACAAAAAAAAACCTTCAGAGGTGATCAAATACCACCAAAAGAAAGCTATTTTTGTGGGGGAAAAAAGGACGCCAATTTTGTTTGGGTACCACATCGCACGACCGCGCAATTGTTGGTTAAAGTAACACAGTGCCGTATGGCAAAAATTGGCCTGGTCAGGAAGGAGGGTAATGCATAGAATGTAAAATTTCAGAATTAACCACTTCCTGCCCAGTCAATAGTCAATTGACATCCGGGAAGTGGTTCTGTAGTCCTGACTGGACGTCTATTGATGTCCTGCAGTATTACATGCCGAAACGCACCCGTGGGGGCACGCAGCGCGGCGATCGGTGATGGGGGGTGTCAGTCTGACACCCTGCATCTCCGATCTCGGTAAAGAGCCTCCGACGGAGGCTCTTTACCACGTGATCAGCCGTGTCCAATCACGGCTGATCACGATGTAAACAGGAAGAGCCGTTGATCGGTGGCTCTCCTGACAGGGGGGGTTCACGCTGATTGTTTATCAGTGCAGCTCCCCCTCAGATGCCCACACTAGACCACTAAGGAAGGGGGGCAAATAAAAAATAAATAAAAAATAAAATAGATGCCAATCAGTGCCCACAAATGGGCACTGACTGGCAACATGGGCACTGACTGGCCATAATATGGTATTAAAAAAGTCATGCCCAGCAATGCCATCAGTGCCACCCCTAAGTGTCCATCAGTGCCACCCCTCAGTATCCATCAGTGCCACTCCTCAGTGTCCATTAGTGCCACCTCTCAGTGCCCATCCATGCCCAGTTCCCACTTATCAGTGCCCATCTGTGCCACCCATAAGTACCCATCAGTGCCACCCATAAGTGCCGCCTATGAGTGCCCACCAGTGCCGCCTATGAGTGCCCATCAGTGCTGCCTATGAGTGCCCATCAGTGCCGCCTACCAGTGCTGCCTATGAGTGCCCATAAGTGCCGCCTATCAGTGTCCATCAGTGCCACCTATCAGTGCCACCTATCAGTGTCCATCAGTGCCGCCTATCAGTGCCCATAATTGTTGCCTCATTGGTACCCATCAGTGCCCGTAATCGAAGAAGAAAACATACTTATTTACAAAAAAATGAACAGAAAAAAATAAAAACTTAATTTTGTTTTCAAAATGTTCGGTCTTTTTTTAGTTGCGCAAAAAATTTAAATCGCAGAGGTGATCAAATACCACCAGAAGAAAGCTCTATTTGTGGGGAAAAAAATGATAAAAAAAATTGTTTGGGTACAGCGTAGCACGACCGCGCAATTGTCATTCAAAGTGCGACATCGCTGAAAGCTCAAAATTGGCCTGGGCAGGAAGGTGCGTAAGTGCCCCCCGGGATTGAAGTGGTTAAAAACCCTTTAGCAGGTACAGCAACAGCCATATATGTATTCCAACTACTGTTTAGCCGTTTGCCTTCAGTTCAGCTTAAAGCAAAATGTTCCTGATGAGGCCAGAGATGCCGAAGTCATGTGCAAAATAACCATAATGTATGCGCACCAATAAAAGGGAAAAATGAACTTCGGTGAAAACAAGTTTAAACAAACAAAGGACTGATTACACGAGTTCAGATAAATGTCAGTGTTAATAAAGTGTGGGAAACCTTTACCGACAAGAACAACTAAATATAAACTTCACAAAGCTGCGAATTTCGAGCTTAATTGAATTGCAGTCAGTAGAAAATAATTGTGCAGAAAATGGGGTCATGCCGGTAGAGGAAGAAAGAGGGGGCTCAACACCGTTCCTATACACCAGGTTGTAGATCCAGCTCTTCACATAGGATTGCACTCGCTGTCTCCTCTGTGTGTTTTAGGTTATGCTGAGCATCGCTGCAGAATTTTCATCTTGTGCCACCTGTGTTGCCCTGCCACTGGAATAAGGCGCTGGTTAAGGGACTGGCACGCCGGAGGAAATTTTCAGCATGAACCTCTATTACCGCTTGCCGACTAGCTGCCACAGTTATACAGCGGCAGGTTGGCTCGGCTGCACAAATCGACATAGCGATATGTCAGTCCCTTTTATAGCTATTGCTTGCGCGTGCACGAGCGTGCCCGCTGCACGTGGCCGCAGCTGATCCGCGTGGGCGGCAGCCACGATGTCCGGCGGCCACTCGCGATTGCTCCACAGAGTGCCAGAACGGAGATCTGTCAATGTAAACAGATTTCCGTCTGATAGTGGAGTAAAGAGAGATTGTCTGTTCCTAGTGATCAGAGACAGCGATCTCTCTGTACTCCCAATCAGTCTCCTCCCTCCACAGTTAGAAACGCCTTCCTAGGCAAAAAATGTAACTCCCTTGATCGCACCCCTAGTGTTAAACTCTTGACCCTGCCAGTGACATTGATGCTGCGTACACACGCTCAGAAATTCTGACAACAAATGTTCAATGGGAGCTTTTGGTTGGAAATTATGACCATGCGTAGGCCCCATCGGACATTTTCTGTCGGAATTTCCGACAACAAAAATTTGAGAGCTGGTTCTCAGATTTTCCGACAACAAAATCCGTTCTCAGAAATTCCGAGCGTGTGTAGACAATTTACGACGCACAAAATTCCACGCATGCTCTGAATCAAGTACGAGAGGGAAGCGCTCGGGTCTGGTAAAAGTAGCGTTCGTAATGGAGATAGCACATTCATCACGCTGTAACAAACTGCAAAGCACGAAGCTGAAAAACGCAAATCTTCTCTCACCAAGCTTCTTCTAACAGGAAATTAGCAAAAGGAGTCGAAAGGGTGGTGCACTTGGTATGGAACTTCAGTTTTATTGTGCCGTCATACGTGTTGTACGTCACCGCGTTCTTGATGTTCGCAATTTCCGACAACATTTGTGCAACCTTGTGTATGCAGGACAAGTTTGAGCCAACATTCGTCGGAAATGTATCCACAGTTTTGTTGTCGGAATGTCCGATCGTGTGTACGCGGCATTACACAGTAATCAGTGGATATTTTTTAGCTGTGATCATTGTATAACTGTCACTGGTCCCAAAAAAGTGTCAAAAGTGTCTGATCTGTCCGCCGCAATGTCACAGTCCTGCTAAAAATGTATTTTCACCGCCATTACTAGTAAAATGTCATAAATATATTCCCCCAATTTTGTAGACGCTATGGGCCAGATTCAGAATGAAGATACGTTGGCGTATCTAGAGATACGCCGCGTAACTTCTAAGAATAGCCGGCGTATCTTTTTTCTGTATTCAGAAAACAAGATACTTTAGAATTTAGCTAAGATACGAGCGGCGTAAGTCTCTTACGCCGTCGTATCTTAGTTGCATATTTACCCTGGCCGCTAGGTGGCGCTTCCGTCGATTTTCACGTCGAATATGCAAATGAGCTAGATATGCCGATTCACGAGCGTATGTATTTTACGTTGTTTGGGTAAGCGTAATTCCGGCGTAAAGTTACCCCTGCTATATGAGGCGCAGCCAATGTTAAGTATGGACGTCGGGACAGCGTCGTATTGTACGTCGTTTACGTAGTTTGCGTAAGTCGTTCGGGAATGCGGCTGGACGTAAGTTACGTTCACGTCGATATCAATGAATATTTGCGACGTGATTTGGAGCATGTGCACTGGGATACGTTCACGACCGGCGCATGTGCAGTTCGGAAAAAGCGTCAATTGCACGGGGTCACGATTCATTAACATGGATCACGCCCCCTACCTGCCTATTTTGAATTAGACAAGTTTTAATGATGAAGTTGAAAAAAAAATGTTTTCCTTTAAAATAACAAACATCTTATACTTACCTCCACTGTGCAGCTCGTTTTGCACAGAGTGGCCCCGATCCTCGTCTTCTGGGGTCCCTCGGCGGCTGTCTCTGGTCCTCCCCGCAAGTACTGACCACAGTCATGCGAGAGCTCGCATGGTGGTGAGTAATTGTGGGCGCGCTCCCGTGATACAGCGAGTGGCCATAGCCGCTCACTGTATCACTCGGCCCCGCACCTCAGCGCCGCGTCACTGGATGTGATTGACAGCAGCGCCAGCCAATGGCTGCGCTGCTCTCAATCCATCTGCTCTGGCCAATCGGCAGCCAGGCTGAATCATATGGCTACAATGTTGCATGACAGCGCAATTGTCATTCAGAGTGTGACAGCCCTTAAAGCTGAAATTTGGTCTGGGCAGGAAGGGAGTAAAAGTGCCCGGTATTGAAGTGGTTAAAGTGGTGGTCTTGCTTTTGGGGGGGGGGGGGGGCAGTGAATAATATTTTGGGTCATTTTTCTTTTGCAAAATGTTTGGTGAGGCTTTAAATAATGATTTCCTATTGTAAGAGCTCAAGTGATTATCATGGCCTGGCAGAGCAGGTAAAGGCTGACACGGGCGCGGTAGGCCTCCCCTGACCCTCATTACCATTAATGTGTCTGTTCTGCCTCACCCATACAGTCAGGGCTTCACCCCATCATTGGAATGCCAGGAAAGATATATTAGAGGCCATGTAAAGTAGAGTAACGTCTATAAATGATATTTAAAGCGTGACCTCAGCAGAGCCGCGCATCTGTAGCGGGAGTTGTGTCACTTTCCCTCAGACAGCCATTCCTCGTCTTGCTTAACATGCATTTCTCACAGACTGGCCCCGGGAAAGGCTATTTTTATTTGGTTTGTTATTCGTTGGTTTTCCACAACCTTTTTTAAGGATCTGGCTGGTCAGCATTCCTGACCTGGAGATGCTAGCGTGCTCCCCCCTGCCCCCCCCCCTCCTCAGACGCTCTTCTTGAGGGATACATGGCACTTCCCGAGGTCTTTGCTACACGTCAGATGAACCAGGAAAAGCCCCGTTCTCAGGCTCCATGCCTCGGATCAGCAGTGGGAAACCAGAGCAGAGCCCGAGAAGCAGACTCAAGTTCACGGGTGCATGGGTCAAATCTCTTTATTTACTCCGCGGTGCTTTGTGTGGCGATCAAAACCACCAGCCCCAGTGCTGATGAGGCCTAGTATAGGGTGGCCAGACATCCCTGGTTTCTGGGGACAGTCCCCAGATTGAGGACACTGTCCCCCGGACCAAGTCTGTTCCCAGTTTTTTCCTCGTGGACGTATTGGATTTGAACAGGGGCTGGGGCCAGGGCTGTCTTAATGAGAGGGCACACCTGGGCACTGCCCAGGGGCCCCATCTGCATAGGGGCCCCTGTACTTTCCCCAAAGCAGCTGCTCCTTGACCCCACGCTGCCCCGAAATTGGGTGCCCCATGACGGCACTGAGAGTGATAGATAAAAAGGGGAGGCAGTCTGCCTCCTACCTACTTGATGTCTGTTTACCTTCACTGTCATCATTGTAGGGGCCCCAGAGCATTACTTTGCCCAGGGGCCCATGATGCTATTAAGACAGCCCTGGCTGGGGCAATTTCAAAGACAGTCAGTGCAGAATAAAAAAAAGGAATTATACACCCCACTCCGTAGCTCCTTCTAGCTTATGGCGGTGGATTTGTTTCCATTATCTGTGCCCCTTTCTGATGATCATGTGCAGGGCTGGACTGAGACCAAAATTTGGCCCTGGACTTCATCCAGACCGGCCCCCTTTAAAGCGGAGCTCCACCCTAAAGTGAAGTCACGCTGATTGGCACCCTCCCCCCCTCCGGTGTCACATTTGACACCTTTCTAAAGACAGGTATTTGCACCCACTTCCGGCCACACGTCTCGGGCAAAAGACGGGTATTTTCTAACATCCCATCCGTCCCCTGTTGTGTGCTGGGAACACTCGGCTCCCAGCACACAGCGGGAGCCAATCGACGGGCGCAGCGCGACTCGCTCATGTGCCGTAGGGAACCGGGCAGTGAAACCGGAGCTCTTCACTTCCTGGTTCCCTCTGCGTGGATGGAGGGGGGAGCAGCAGGTTGACGAGCGATCGCTCGTCCTCTGCTGAGGACGCCGCTGGACTCCAGGACAGGTAAGTGTCCTAATATTAAAAGTCAGCAGCTGCAGTATTTGTAGCTGCTGGCTTTTAATATCTTTTTTTGAGCGGACATCCGCTTTAAGTTCGCAAACAAGCACAAAAACAGTATATAAACTATACGCAATTGTGCAAAAAAACATAAGTAGCATAACATAAGGAGTCCTCACTCACCTCTTTTATTATTTCGCCTATTCTCCTCTTTTTTTTTTCTCATCCTTCTCATATCACTGCATGAAGTTGAGGGCGAGCCATCCAGCCATTACTTTGACAGTCTGCCACTAAAACCGGCCCACTGAGCCATCGGCCCCCCGGGAAACTCCCTGTAGTCCCAATGGTCAGTACATGCCTGATCATGTGCTGGTTGGAGCGGAGGGAATATTTCTTCAGTTTCGGGTGCCCGTTCAGCTCCGCTCACATGATGTTCTGCCTTGGCTCAAGTCCCGGCCAACCGCCTGCCAGCTAATCTCCTTGCCTTCCCTGGTGGAATGATCTTCCTCCACTGCCCACTCAGTAGTAGCCGGGGCCCGGAGAGTAATGCCCTGTACACACGATCAGAATTTCCGATGGGATAAAATCCGATGGAATTTTCCGTCGGAATTCCGTTCAAGCTGTCTTGCATACACACTGTCAGTCCAAATTACGACCGTCCAAAACACGGTGACGTATCAACACTGCGACGAGCCGAGAAAAATTAAGTTCAATGCTTCTGAGCATGCGTCAGCTTGATTCTGAGCATGCGTGTTTTTTTCTCCGTCGGAGTTCCACACAGACAATCGGAATTTCCATCAGAAAAAAATAAAACATGTTCTATTTCTAAACTCCGATGGAAAAAAGTCCGATGGGGCCCACACACAGTCGGAATATCCGATGAAAAAATTCCCTCTGAAGCCCCGTACACACGGCAGAGAACCTCGACGGGCAGAACACATCGTTCCGCCCGTCGAGGTTCTCTGCCGGCCGTCAGATTCGGCGACCCGCCCGTCGGGAATGGCAACCAGCCATTCATCCCGATGGGCCGTCGAGCAAATAGAGAACATGCTCTCTATTTCTGCTCGACGGCATTCCCGACGGGATGCTCGCCGAGAGCGTACACACGGCCGAGGTTCTCGGCAGAATGCGGCTCCCAGCGAGGTTCTCGCTGGTTTCTGCTGAGAACCTCGGCCGTGTGTACGCCGCCTGACTTTTTTCATCGGAAAATTCCAATCGTGTGTACAAGGCATAAGACTTGACAGGCTGTGAGGCGGGTGGCGGCGGCCATTACTAGTAAAAAAAAAAGATGTCCCCGGATTTCATTTTAGGAATCTGGTCACCTTAGCCCAGTGGACAACACAGCACAGGTCACAGAGAGGTGGTCTGGGTCTGTGACGGTCATTTTTTAAAGTTAACTCTCTGTAATTATTTTTTTTTAATCATTAAAGCCCAAACCAAAAGTATGTTTGGAGGTTTTTGATACATCTGGTGCTACCCCTGCAGGAGCCGCTGAATTTGTGTCCCAAGTTCTTTTCCCTCTGTGTAGCAGCAGCCAGGCAAAAGGCAACATTCACTTGTTTGGCTTAAAGTCTAGGGGTTGCCATTTTAAAATGTTTATTGCAGAATAACTTGGGTGGGGCTTAACCACTTAAAGGGGTTGTAAAGGTTTTTTTTTTATTTTCTAAATAGGTTCCCTTAACCTCGTGCATTGTTGGTTCACTTACCTTTTCCTTCCATTTCCTTCCCTTCTAAAGGCCAGATTCAGGTAGATGGGCGAATCTTTATTCTAGAGTAACGTTTCTCATTTACGTTACTCCGCCGAAACTTTCGGAGCAAGTACTGTTATTCACATAGCACTTGCTCCTAAAGTTGCGGCGGCGTAGCGAAAATGAGCCGGCGGAATTCAAATTGGGCGGGTAGGGGGCGTGTATTATTTAAACTAGGCGCGATCCCGCGGCGAACGTACTGCGCATGCGTCGACTGTCAGTGCGCATGCTCCAAATTCTGTCAGTGAACGTCAATGACGTCAATCCCCATTCACGGGCGTTTTACTCAAACTACGCGAAAAATTTTCAATTCGACGCAATGACGACGGCCATACTTAACATAGGATACTCCACTAGGGGGCATGTTTTTCTTTACGCCGCGTATCGCTTACGGAAACGTCGGAAAATCACTGCGTCGAGTACGATCGTGAATTGCCGATTCTCGCTGATTTACATATTCTTGGCGTTAATCAGCGGGAACGCCCCGAGCGCCATTTTTTAAATTGCAGTTCCGATACGACGGCGAAATACAATTACGCCGCTCGTATAGGAACTCCAACCTGGCGTTTCTTGTTTTCTGCTTACAGAAACGCCGGCTCAAAGTGAGAGTTATGCTGGCGAATCACTGATACTCCAGAGTAACTCTACCTGAATCTGGCCCTAAGTGTTTTTTTTCTTTGTTTTCTTTGTCTGAATTTCTCACTTCCTGTTCCTCCTCAGTAAGCATACAGAAAACAGAAACGCCAGCTCAAAGTGTGAGTTATGCTGGCGAATCACTGATACTCCAGAGTAACTCTACCTAAATATGGCCCTTAGAAGGTAAATGGAAAGAAAAGGTAAGGGAACCAACAATGCACTAGCTTAAAGGAACCTATTTAGAAAATAAAAAATGAACCTTTACAACCCCTTTAAGAACTGGAAGGATTTCTCCCCTTAATGACCAGGCCCATTTTTTACGAAGGGCACTGCCTCGCTTTAACTGACAATTGCGCGGTCGTGCGATGTTGTACCCAAAGACAATTAACGTCCTTTTTTCCCCACAAATAGAGCTTTCTTTTGGTGGTATTTGATCACCTCTGTGGGTTTTTTGTTTTAGTTTTTTTTTGCACTATAAACAAATAAAAGAGTGTCAACTAAAAAAAAATATATATATATTTTGAACTTTTTGCTATAATAAATATCCCCAAAAAAATAATTTAAAAAACATAATTTCTTCAACAGTTTAGGCCGTTTATAAATTCTTCTACATATTTTTGGTAAAAAAAAAAAAAAAAATCCCAATAAGCCTATATTGATTGGTTCGGGCAAAAGTTAGGGTAATAACAGTGAACAGGTGATGAAAAGGACAGATGGAGGTTGAAGGAGAACAGCAGATTCAGGCGTTCAATATGGAAACAGTCCTGCTTCTGACAACACTTAGATTTCTTCGCCACTCTAGTCGGAGTGGGTATAGTGTACCTGGACAGGCCTCTCTCACTGACCTGGCAGCCAGAGCATCACTCGGAACTTAGGAAGATGTCTCTGCCACAGACTCTCCTAGAATGAACTCAGGGAGACACCTGTGCCACAGGCCCTCTCTGATTGTGGTTACGGAGGAGCCCCTCCTGAGTAAAATTTTGCCTGGATCTTCTTCTTAACGTCGCCCAGGTACCGACTGAAAAAGGAGTCAATCCTTCAGTGTCCGGTTACCTCGATCCACGATGGTTCGTCAGAATCCTATTGGACCGCTAGCCTCTCATTGGCGCTCCACAGATGGACTCCCTACTGAACAGCTACACTTGCTTCAAAAGTGGGAACTGCTTGAATGCTCCAGGCCAACATGGCCCATGAACACCGGGTGGCATGCACGCCCCGGCCAGGTAGGCCATAACGCTAAGGGCGCGGGGATGTGGCCACCCTAAAGGTGGGTGCAACACTCGAAGAAGAAGAACCAACCCACCAACCTGGCGTCTGTTCCATAAGTACCCTCTCCCAGCATACCCAGCGAGGCACCAAGCCTCCTGATTGGTCGCTGGGAGAGAACACCCAAACCTCAACTCCACTGCTGCCACCTACCGCATGGGGGTGGGAAAACACCCCAGCGCAACAGAATGAGCCCACAGCACAGCCAAGCTGAAACAGAGACCCTAATTAAACAATTGCAATCTGAATCAGAGTCACTTAAGCCCCATACACACGGTCGGACTTTTGGCCAACCAACTTCAAAATCTGCAACTTTTCGAATTTGTCCGACCGTGTGTACGTTCCATCGGACCAACTTTTTTGGGTTTCATTGGACAAAAAGTTGGGTCTGCGAACGGACCAACTTTTCGGCAACAAAAGTCCGATGGGGCCTTGTCCGACCGTGTGTACAGCAAACCATCATACTTTTGGACAAATTACAAATGCGCATGCTACGAACCAATGTTAAAATCAACCAACAATAGCAGAAGTTAACCAAAGGGTGGCGGTAAAGAGCAGAAAAGAGCAGAAAAACCACATGATGATGGGAAAGTTTTAGAAAAGTTTGCAGAAAAGTCTGACCGTGTGTATGCTATGGGTGTGACCGGACAAATCAATTAGGACAAAAATCCAAGGGAATTTTTTTTGGATGTCCGACCGTGTGTACGAGCCTTAACACTATGATTATCCCTTAAATTTCGATAGCACCGTTACTTGAAAGTTCACAGGTGCTACATATGACCTGTTGAGGAACCTTAAGGACTGGTGGTTGGCAACCATTGGACCAGAATATCTGAAAAGGTTTTTTATTCCTATAGGTGCTGGCCTGTATTGGTGACACCCAACACTTCCTTTCTATGTACGGATGTTACGGGAACAAGAAGTGAGGAAAAATCTCACCAATGGGGTCGCAGACAGAAATGCAAATCTGTCTCTATCGTAGAAAAAAAAAAGCAAAGAAGAAAAAAACGTGGCAGGAGGCAGGCTTTAATTTTCCGTTTGACTGGCGTGTGTCTTCATACGAGACGGAGCAACATGGCAAAATAAGAAAAAAAAAAAATTTTTAAAATGGAGCAGGAGTATTGAAAGTGACACACAGCCCTGTTCTTCGTGCTAAAAGTGAGCGCCCTCTGCGATTTGAGTGCCGCAAGCCTCTCCCCTTTAGCTTGACGAAATGCAGACGGCAGAGGAGGGAGCTGGGAAGCAGACGGGGCCCAGTCTTCCACTGTGCTGGCTCTTGTAACTCGGAATATTTTCACAGCCAGGGATCAGCAGATGGTTTGAATAATCTCAGCCTTGCTGAAGGATGCCTCTGTCTGGACTTTACATTCATTCACACATGACATGGAACACATGGACCAAGCATGTGGCGCACACATTACATGGAATCTGTGATCTCTCTTTAGCAACCCCACGGTATCCCTTTGGAGTCTTTCCCCATTAACTGCAGATTGTCAGAAGCACTTTTCGAATCATGGTGATGCGTTATTAACTGCTTCAGTGCAGATGACGGCGTGACGAATGCTCGGCACAACGCACACATGTAGATGTTTATGGTGCTACAAAAACAACCACCCCGAGATTTACTTTATTCGTAGATTAGATCAGATGTGGCGTAGAATTTCTGAGGCTTACTGCGAAGGAACCCGGGACTGTATAATTTTGTAATCAGATGGAAGACAAATGTTTTGGTTTGCCTGCCCGAGGGGACCAGGGGAGTTTCGGTCTGATGGAAAAGCTAACTTGTTGGGCAGGCTTCACTAAGTAGTGACAGGTGACACTGCTAGAAGATCCCCTTCATGCGTAGAATATTAGGTATGGCTCGGTCTACGACAGCAAAAAAACATGTTGGGTCCTTCCAAACTTTTTTTGTTTGTATTGTGTAGCACCCTCTACTTTAGGTAGGTGCTAAAAGTAGGATTTTTGTAGTGCAGGTAAATTTAATCAGGCCTAGCTGTAAGCTAGGCCTGTTTGTTTTGATCTGTGTGGGCTGGGAGTGGCCTATAGTAGCAGCAAGTGACTCACATGCAGCGTCACTTCTAGGATTCTAGAAGAGAGGTGGAGATGCCTGGGGTGTTCTGAGGAGCCCTGACCAATCCCCAACTTGGACTGGCAGGGGGCAGGCCTCCTTAAATACCCAGGATTAGCCCTGTTGGGGAGGAGTTGTGAGGTAGAAGAACTGGGAGTTGGAATACTAGCTGTTGTGGCCTAGATAGATAGATAGTCTGTAGAACTGGAGACCAGGGCTACTTTTTTAACTGGAGTGTGACAGACCCAACGAGGACAGGGGCATTTGGGGGAGGGGACTGCAGGGTGGTCTTTTGTCTATTGACTATGGGCCCTGGCTTCTGAGGGAGCTCTACTCTTTATTAGGAGGTGTGTGCATGGGGAACCTCTGGAGTGGTCTTGCTTCATATTCCAGTCAAAGTCTCCCCAAAACACATAGACTCTGTGAACCTAAGACCTGGATACAGATTTGAGGTCTTTGTGTCCAAACCAGCAATGACTGCTTTAGACTGTGAGACTCAATATAGTAATAATATAATAAACTCAAAACAACCAGATGCTGGGGTCTCCTGATATAATCTGTTTAGGAAGGTATCTTTCTCCCTTGATATCATTTCTCCATTATGTGCCTCATAGGTGTGAATTCCCTTTGTTAATTAAGTCACCTATTGTTTCCGTCTGTCTGTTAATCCAATAGAGATTTGGACAGCCGTAGGTCTTACTGGGAACTGGTGCTGAACGGTCTGGGTTCCTTAGCTATGTTAATTATCTTACTGTAGAGAACCCGGGACTGTATAATTTTGTAATCAGATGGAAGACAAATGTTTTGGTTTGCCTGGAAAAGCTAACTTATTGGGCAGGCTTCATTAAGTAGTGAAAGGTGACACTGCTAGAAGATCCCCTTCACACGTAGATTATTAGGTATGGCTCAGCCTACGACAGCAAAAATACCATGTTGGGTCCTTCCAAACTTTTTTTGTTTGTATTGTGTAGCACCCTCTACTTTAGGTAGGTGCTAGAAGTAGAATTTTTGTAGTGCAGGTAAATTTAATCTGTTTGTTTTGATCTGTGTGGACTGGGAGTGGCCTAGAGTAGCAGCAGGTGACTCGCATGCAGCGTCACTTCTCGTTTACCTCCCTCTGGCTTCTAGAGGATTCTAGAAGGGAGGAGGGGAAGAGAGGTGGAGATGCCTGGGGTGTTCTGAGGAGCCCTGACCAATCCCCAACTTGGCCTCCTTAAATACCCAGGATTACCCCTGTTGAGGAGGAGTTGTCAGGTGGAAGAACTGGGAGTTGGAGTACTAGCTGTTGTGGCCTAGATAGATAGATAGTCTGTAGAACTGAAGACAAGGGTTCCTTTTCTACTGGAGTGTGACGGACCCAACTGGGACAGGGACATTTGGGGGGAGAGGACTGCAGGATGGCCCTTTGTCTATTGACTATGGGCTTCTAGGGGGGATCTACTCTTTAGCAGGTGTTAGCCTGGGGGGGACCTCTGGAGTAATCTTGCTTCGAATTCGGGTCCATGTCTCCCCGAAACACATAGACTCTGGGAACCTAGGACCTGGATTCAGATTTGGGGTCTTTGTGTCCAAACCAACAATGACTGCTTTGGACTGTAAGACTCAGAGCAGATCTTAATAATCAACTCAAAATTCCGACAACAATTGTCCGATGGGGCATACAGACAGTCGGATTATCCGACAAACCACGTCTGTTGGACAATTGCTGTCAGAATATCCAATCGTGTGTGTGGGCCTTTACAGTGGTGGTTGCAATGCCATCCTTACAAACAGCCAAATACATTATTGGTGTCATACTGATGGCTTTGCCAAGAGGCGTTGGCCCTGGAACTATGCCAGTACCATCTTATGGAAGGACAATCAACTATACCTCAAAGAACACCGAGCAACCTCTGGATGAACCCTGGTTTAGAAAGACTGCTTGGCCGTTGAAGCCACAGACACCAGTTATCTACACCATTTCAATGGATGGAGAAGGATACTGAGGCTGTGCTGGGTCCTGGTCGGGTTCCTCATTTCACCAACTGGTATATCAGCTCTCGTGGTGACTTTTTATATGGTTTTATAAAACTGTGTGCCCACAAAGATAAGGAGTCTTAGGGGCAGCAAGGTTCAAATCTGCCACAAGCAGACACAAGCTTTGAGGGTGGGATTTTTGGGGATCCCTGTGGGCCAATTACTGCAACACAGCCCAATCCAACTAACTGTATCCAGAGGCGGCTCTAGGCTTTGTGAGGCCTTAGGAAAAAGTTGACATAGGGCCCCACTCACGGAACCCAGGATGGAAAAAATAATTCGAGGACAAGGGCCTCTTCCATACAACCTTGGCCGGTGGTTGTAGGGATCTATGGGCAGGGGGCTTATCAGAATCTGGAAGCCCCCCAGATCCTGCTCTTTAATAACTAATGGGCGGGGGCCACCTGGTGATTTCACCTGGTGAACCCGCCCTCTTGTGACATCATTGACTGAGGGCATGCTGGGTCATTGACATCACAAAGGGTTGTGTCACCGATATTCACTGGTTGTTAGGGATACTGGCGGACCTGCTCCTGAATCAGGGCTCTGAGCACAGCAGCGTTAAGGTCCTCTATCCCTCAAAACTGGGGTAATACATTGGGTAAGTTAGGTGGACACGAGGCCCCTGTGAGTGCGAGGCCTTAGGCGGCCGCCTAATTAAAGAGCCGTCTCTGACTGTACCTGACTGAGCCACATAATCTTACATTTTGGGAAGAAGGACAGATTACTAATCGATTTACTCACATATATCAGCTCATCGTTATGTTTCCCCGGATTTTGCAAGATCCCAACAGCATGAAGTAAAAGCTATTCAAATGACAATTATAAATTTATCAGCCGAATGTGTTCTGAAGTGCTATTCTTATCCCCTATTATTCACTGCCATGACAGCCAAATGGTCTGCGTCACTCCCTGACACATCTGCGATTAATCAGGTATATCCAAATAATTCCGTCCTGTGAATGTCTTCCGCAGAAAAACAGAGCCAGACTCTCACAGGCCTAACCTTTGCTGCCTCCATATTGCCCAAACTGGATTGTAGTTCAACCGGCCACATACCATTTATCTTCCATATAATGCAATTAAGCGAAAAAGGTGGATACATTTAATAAAGAGCAAGGTAGCTAAATAGTTAATGCTCTTTCTCTGCAGCCTTTAAAAATTGGTTTTATTTTCACCAGGAACACTGCCTGCATGGTGTGTGTGTGTCATGCTTGTGTTAAGCCTCGTACACACGATCGGATTTTCAGCGGACAAATCGGTACCCACCGGAAGAACCCACAGCAGCACCCACCAGAAGAACCCGCAGCAGCACCAGCCAGCAGTAACAGCCAGCAGACACCACCAGCAGTACCAGCCCTGGAGGGAAGCCAGCAGCAGTCAGCCATACCCACCTGGGGGACAGCAGCCGCCAGCCATAACCAACTGGGGGACATCATGAGCCAGCGATTCCTGCAGGAGTCCTGAGGAAGCAGTGACGATTGAGGTCAGCTGAGGTGCAAGTAAACCGTAGTGAATCAGTGTGAAAGCAACCTTGGGCCCCCTTCACACGGTCTGGACACAGACCTGTCATCTGCCCGCTCCGCTCATTGTGGCCGACGACGACTGGTTACCAAGTCGCTAAAGTGACCCTCGCTCTTCAAAAGTTTGGGCACCCCTGCTATAAAGGAACCCTATTCCCCTTGACCCTCTCTCCAACTATACAGTCTCTAATGATGAGTGGCACCTACAGTGGAGAAAGTAGCACCTGCCTACAGGTTGCTTCACTTCCGAATATTCAACGTGCACTTTTTATCTATCAAAAAGTGTTTCCCAGCGCTAAACCTTTCATCTGATTTCTAAATTGCTGCATTTGTAAATTCCAAGAGCCAATATAAAGGAATAGTAGTGTTTTTTTGTGTACAATTCTTCTTCAAGGGGCGTAGCAAGGGGTGTGTCCTATGCCTGTATACCTTTGCTGATAGGTGTCCCTCATTCCCATCTCAAAAATTTGGAAGGTGTGCTGAAGGCGTCACTGCCGGTTTCCCTTCCTTGCAATGTCAGCGCCTGCACCTGAAGCCGATGGGCGAATCGGCTTGGGGTGCCGACATTGCGGATCCCTGGACAGGTAAGTGTCCTTATATTAAAAGTCCGCAGCTACATTATTATTTTTATTTTATTTTTTGTACAGGCTGGAGCTCTGCTTTAAAGAGTATTGTTTTGCACATAAAGTCGGACTTTAATGACACGCTTCCTATTTTTTGTCACCAACTGTGTCCTCTTATCCTTGCAGACACTTCACAGCATAAAGCTTCCGGTACTCCCAGGGCTTTCGAGGCCTTCTTACAAACTAGACCCTACACACACACACACACCGATATCTTGATGAAGGGAAGGCCCGGGGATCCATGTGTCACAGACCTTACAACAAGCGCCAACTTTCAAGACTAGACCTCAGCAGAAAGTTCTCAGGCCCGGTCCTGGCACGGGGTGGGTAGAGTTGGACGGGCACTAGGTTGTGCTAGGTGTGTACTTCATACAACAGCTGCCGCATGTACTCAGAGACAAGTGACACAGCTGGAAAGAGCCTGTTGAAAAACAAAGGAAATGACAAAGTGTTTTGTTAAAGCGTGGAAAGAGAATAAAAACTGAGAGATGAAAGGGCACAGCTTCCGCAGGCCAGGGGTGCTACACACAGCGGCCGTCAGAGCATTTAGCAAAGCCAGCTCCAAAAAAGTACAAAGGACCTTCAGTGCAAGCTAATGAGGCGCATCTAATTATATTTAAGAAAGTACACCAAGACTTACTAAGGAATCTAACCCTCCCCGTCCCTCTTCTGCTATGGAGTCAGCATTCCACAGCCCTGTATCCCGGAGGGTGGGGGGGGGAGGGCCCACGGCTTCTTACTTTCCCATCGCTGTGAAATCTAAAAAAGATATTTAATCATTTCTAAATATACACCGGGCATTTTCCTACAATCTTCCCATCACTTTTTTGTCAGTGTCCCTTCACCATTTTATTTTCTTTTTTAGCCACTCCTTGTTTGTATGCCCTGTTCTGGGAAGCTAGGTGTGTCCTGGATCTACAAGTTTTTTGATGCCAACTAGGGTGACCACGTGTCCCGGATTGCCCGCATTTTGCAGGTCTGTCCCGGGCACAATTATTCCAGGACACTACAATGTCTCGGAATGAAACTGACACTCCCCCCTCCCCCCAGGGCCAATCTGATGCCCCCAAAAAAGGCCACCACATCACTGCTTTACTCACTGACAGTACTTGTCCTGGCCGGGAAAGCCTGGAGCAGCACAATCCCCGCCCCCTGCTTGTGATTGGAGAAATCATAAATCCCACCTCTTGTGCCCAATCACTGTGCTGTGATTCGTTACAGCACAAGATGATTTTCGGGAAGGGGGGGTGTCCCTGAATGGTAGTTTGGAAATGTGGTCACCCTAATGCCAACTTGGCAAGCAACCTATTGGCTGCAGCCATTTTGTTACATGAACCAATGTTTAACAGATGATGATGTTATAAAAAAACACTGGGGGAGATTTACTAAAACTGATGCACACAGAATCTGGTACAGGTGTGCATAGTAGCCAATCCGCTTACAGGTTTCTTTATCAAAACCTTGAATTGAACCATCTGAATTTAAAGCTGATTGGTTATGTAGCGCAGTGGTCCTGAACCTCAGTCCTCAAGTATCCCCAACAGGCCATGTTGGCAGGTTTTCCTTTATCTTGCACAGTGCTTTAAATCAGAGTTTGGTATTTTGGACAGCTATTTTATCTAAGAGAAATTCCCAAAACGTGGCCTGTTGGGGGTACTTGAGGTCTGGGATTGAGAACCACTGATGTTGTGCACTACCTTGGGAGCCGCAAGTAGAAATGGGATCCTCCACCCTGCACAGCCAGCCACACCTATTTTTCACATGCACTTAAAGCGGAGGTCCGCCGAAAATAAATAAATATTAAAAGCCAGCAGCTACAAATACTGCAGCTGCTGACTATTAATATATGGAAAATTACCTGTCCAGGGAGCCCACGATATCATCAGCCAAAGCCGATCTGTCAGTCAGCTCTCGGCTGCTGCCGCCGCCATCTTCGGTAAGGGAGTCAGGAAGTAAAGCCTTGTGGCTTCACTTCCTGGTTCCCTACTGCGCATGTGCGAGTTGCGCTGTGCGTCCTCACTGGTCCCTGCTGTCTTCTGGGACCTGTGTGTCTCCCAGAAGACAGTGAGGGAGGACAGAGTAGGCGCTGGAAGTGGCGTAAGTCACCTTGATCACCGGAAGTGGAAGCAAATACCTGTATTACACAGGTATCTACTCTCTCCTCCCCCCTGAAGGGTGCCAAATGTGACACCGGAGGGGGGATTCCAAAAATGTTAGTTCCATTTTTGGGTGGAACTCCACTATAATACCGCGTACACACCATTATTCAAGTCATGGAAAAAAAAACGTTTTTTTCGATGTGATTCCTTTCAAGCCTGCCTTACATACACACGATCGTGATAAAAAATGCTCGACCAAAGTGTGGTGACGTACAACGGTACTATAAAGGGGAAGTTCCATTTGAATGGCGCCACCCTTTGGTCTGATTATGATAATTTCCTGTCTCATAACTTGCTTCTGAGCATGCACGTTTTTCCCCCCCCTCGTTAAAGCGTACACAAGACCGATTTTCACGACGAGAAAAACAATGAGAAAAAAATAGAGCAAGTTCTACATTTTTTAATGCCCATTTTTCTTGTTGAGAAAAATGCTCTTGAGCCAAAACATTCACGACCAATTTAATAAATTGCATTTTTCTCATCATGAGAACGGTCGTGTGTATGCGGCATAAGTCAAAGAATAGTCCAGAGCTTTATTTGTTTTGTTTTATTGGGGGAATGGGGGTATTATGGGTTGCCCACTTGACTTCAGAAAACTCTTCAGGGACAACGCTTCCTATATACGCTCTATGTGCACGCCTCTTCTTCCTCCAGTACTCACTTGCAAAAACAGATTCAGCTGGGATACTTTTAGTGAATCTGGCAAAGAGCTTAACAGACAGGGACCCAGGCCCCTTTGGTTGCATAGCAAAGTCCGGTTTCCAGCCTACTTCCCTGTGGTTACTGATCCCAGCACCACCTCTTCAGGCAGTGCCAGCCCGCCTGACTACAGCTGCCCCTTTTCACTAGCCCTCCTGGCTACTTCTCCATAGTCCTCCCAGACTGACGCCACTGTCTTTCCAGACTTTTCACACACTAGCCCACCTGGCTGACTCCTCTGGAGACTCCTGGATGTGCTGACCTGCTTCCGCTGTCCTCTCCTTGCTTCCATGCCTCCAGGAAGTCCATAAATCAGTTTTGTTCTCCACCCAGAGACTGGCCACATCAATCACCTTGCAGGTGGACAGACAGACAGGGAGAATGTAGCACAAACAAAACCAGGATGCTGGAGTGAAACCAGCAGCTGTGATGGAGCAAGAGCGTTACCCGCTCCTGACACCAGTTTAAGTTTCCAAAAATCCAAAAGTGTAAGTTAAGAAAACTGACAAGACCAAAAAACCTGGATACCTGGGTCATCTTCAAAACTACAAACTTGCTACATATCGTAAAGCAGGCACAGCTGTGCAAGTAAGCTTCTTAAGTTGTTCTCGGAGTGTCTCCTCTGAGCACGAAAAACTGTTGCATAGAATTCGATCACAGCTTGGATGATCACGCTCTGGCCATTCCCACTGTGCCATCCTTTCTCCACATCTAGTAGACAATGGGGAGGTAGAAAAGATGAGGAGGCAGAACAGAGCATGACCATCCAAGCTGTGCTTCGAAGTGACGTAAAAGAGCATGGGTCGAAGAGAGGATTGGATGACACTTAGCGTAGAAAGCCTTTGTATGTAAAGGCAATTTTTTTTCAGTTTTGGGTATAGTGGAAAAGGGTTAGACACTTTTTCATATTTGTATTGCCGTCCACACTGAGGAGATTCACCTCAGGCTCTCTGATGACCAATGACAGAGAAACAGAAAGTGAGGGCTAATCCAACATTTTAGAGATGTCACCAGAGCAAATGTGGGGTCATTTATACAATGGAGCAGCTATTCTAATGGCAACTGTCGAAATTGGAATTCCTCTCCCCTTGGGGAGATTGCACTTCATTTCCTGTTGCTTTTCCCAAGACAGGAAGTGAAGGGAAATCTCCTCCACAGAAGGAAAGATTTAAAGGAGTTTTAAAGAAAATAATTTTTTTCCTAAATATCTTCCTTTACCTTAGTGCAGTCCTCCTTCACTTACCTCATACTTCGACTTTGCTTTTAAATGTCCTTATTTCTTCTGAGAAATCCTCACTTCCTGTTCTTCTGTCTGTAACTCCACACCGTAATGCGAGGCTTTCTCTCTGGTGTGGAGAAAGCCTCTTGAGGGGGGAGGGTGCGAGCAGGCAAGTCAGGACACTCTCTACTTTGCAGATAGAGAAAGGAGCTGTGTGTTAGTGGGCGTCCTGACACTCCTGCTCACCCCCCCCCCCTCAAGAGGCTTTCTCCACACCAGGAAGAAAGCCTTGCATTACTGTGTGGAGTTACAGACAGAAGAACAGGAAGTGAGAATTTCTCAGAAGAAATAAGGACATTTTAAAGCAAAATGAAAGGATGAGGTAAGTGAAGGACGACTGCACTAAGGTAAAGGAAGATATTTAGGAAAACATTTTTTTACAACCCCTTTAAGCTGATACCGTGAAAGTACCTGCATTTCAAAGCGAGTTTCCCCATTGAAGTAAATGGAAACTAAAATAATTTGTTCCGCATTGACTTCAATGGCATGCAATACCGCATGTGGCCAGAGACGGGGGGCGTCGGAGAGCCTCTTAAACGGTGCCTCGGCAAACCTCAGAAAGACTTCATTCCCAAGGTCAGCCATGCTGTCCTCTGGCCTTTATGTGAATTGCTCTGCTCGGCTCCGGCCCCCCCCCCCACCTCAGGCCAAACACGGTACTGCACACCACTTTGGCCTGAATCGTGCTCGTTTTGCGAGACAACACTCGCAAACCGAGTTACGATTTTTAAAAATACAGCGCTCTTATTGCGAAAAGCTTGATAACCGCGTTACTCGCAATCGGAGGTTCCACTGTATAGCCTTTAACCTGGCTTTACTCCATCCAAAACTAAAGACATGACTTGAGTAAGATAAAATTATGGATTGCCATAGGTCACTGCAAATCATTATACTTACTTATGAAGTAAAACCTTTTGTGCACATACGTCCCCCATTAGTAACTGAGAACTTCACAAGTTCATCCATGTCCGCTCAACATCCCTTCTCTATTATCTTTAATGGAGCAACACATGGTTAGACTAGAAAAAAAAGAACACAAAGAGAAAATAAAAAATAGTGTAAAAGAATTTTAATGCAACAAGAGGTACAGTTGAGTAATGGAGCACTGGGTAATGGTGGCAACACATCTACAATCTGGTGACACAGTGATGATATTCTTCTTAAGTTCTTTCCATCCTGCCTATCATTGCTCCTATTTCAAGGCTAATTTTAACTTTCGGTCAGTAGTTGGCAATTACCTATGCCCTAAGGCATAGCCCATAGAACAGGGGCCTTCAGACTTTCTAAACAAAGGGCCAGTATACTGTCCTTCAGACTGTGGGAGGGCCAGACTGTGGCCAGTGGAAGTAGAAAATCTCCTGCTGTCAGTGTCACGTAAACAATGCCCCATCATTGATGTCAGTGGGAGGATTGGTGCCCCAACGTTGGTGTCATTAGGAGGAATTTTGCCCCTTCATTGGTGTCAGTGGAAGGAATGGTGCCCCAACGTCGGTGTCATTAGGAGGAATTTTGCCCCTTTATTGGTGTCAGTGGGAGGACATATGCTGAATTGTTGGTGTCAGTGGAAGGAATGGTACCCCAACGTCGATGTCATTAGGAGGAATTTTGCCCCTACATTGGTGTCAGTTTAAAGAATGGTGCCCCTTCATTGGTGTCAGTGGGAGGACATATCCCGAATTGTTGGTGTCAATGGAAGGAATAGTGCCCCATCGTTGGTGTGAGTGGAAAGAGTTGTGCTCCATCGTTGGTGTCATTGAGAGGAATTGTTCCCCTTCACTGGTGTCAGTGGGGGGGGACACATGCCCAATTGTTGGTGTAACTTGGAGGACACATGCCCAATGGTTGGTGTAACTTGGAGGACACCTGCCTAATGGTTGGTGTAACTTGGAGGACACATGCCCAATGGTTGGTGTAACTTGGAGGACACATGCCCAATGGTTGGTGTAACTTGGAGGACACATGCCCAATTGTTGGTGTAACTTGGAGGACACCTGCCTAATTGTTGGTGTAACTTGGAGGACACATGCCCAATTGTTGGTGTAACTTGGAGGACACATGCCCAATGGTTGGTGTAACTTGGAGGACACATGCCCAATTGTTGTTGTAACTTGGAGGACACATGCCCAATGGTTGGTGTAACTTGGAGGACACCTGCCTAATGGTTGGTGTAACTTGGAGGACACCTGCCTAATGGTTGGTGTAACTTGGAGGACACCTGCCCAATTGTTGGTGTAACTTGGAGGACACCTGCCCAATGGTTGGTGTAACTTGGAGGACACCTGCCCAATGGTTGGTGTAACTTGGAGGACACATGCCCAATGGTTGGTGTAACTTGGAGGACACATGCCCAATGGTTGGTGTAACTTGGAGGACACCTGCCTAATGGTTGGTGTAACTTGGAGGACACCTGCCCAATTGTTGGTGTAACTTGGAGGACACATGCCCAATTGTTGGTGTAACTTGGAGGACACCTGGCCAATTGTTGGTGTAACTTGGAGGACACCTGCCTAATGGTTGGTGTAACTTGGAGGACACATGCCCAATTGTTGGTGTCAGTGGATGGCGTAGTGCCCCAAGGGCTGTATAAAAGCAAGCAAATGGCCACATCCAACCCCCGGGACGTAGTTTTGAGACCACTGCTATAGACTTTGCTTACTAATAAGACTGACTTTCTATCTGGTGCTATAATATATCTTCAGTCAGTGCTGCTTCAGAATCCTAGCCAATCATAGCCAGCCTTGCCTCTCGATTCACACATTCCGATTTTAGCCAGGACATTGCATCTTTTCAGATAAGTCTAAAATAAAATGTTAGATAAAAAATATTAGCTAAACTTTCAATTTATTGTGGGATCTTAGAATACATTTGTGTACTAAATGGTGTTTTATATATTTGCCTGGAATAATTTTTTTTAAAGAAAACTCATTGGTATGCAACAGGAGCTCCGGTGCGCCCAGAGCCACCCCTACAGTGAAGGGAAAAAGTATTTGATCCCTCTGCTGATTTTGAACGTTTGCCCCACTGACAAAGAAATGATCAGACTATAATTTTAATGGTCGGTTTATTTGAATCACTTTACTTGTCGTTTTGAGGAAGTGGTTGTACCTGGTTTACTTTCCGTGCGACAGCAATAAAAGTGATCAGATTTTTATTTTATTTTTTAAAGGGATAGTGTAAAAAAAATAAAAATACAGAAATACTTTTTAAAGCACCCTGTTCCGCTGTGCTTGCGCACCCAATAAAACACATACATAGGTCGCGCCCACAAACGTAAACTGTGTTTATATCACACATGTCAGGTATAACCGCAATTGTCAGAGTGAGAGCAATAATTCTAGCAAAAGACCCCTCTGTAACGCTAAACTGGTAACAGTTAAACATTTTTAAAACGTCGCCTATGGAGATTTTTAAGTACCGTAGTTTGGCGCCATTCCGCGAATGTGTGCAATATTAAAGCGTGACATGTTGGGTATCTATTTACTCGGCGTGACATCATCTTTGACAATATACCAAAAAATTGGGCTAACTTTACTGTTTAATTTTCTTAAATAGGCTTGGTCCAGAAGTAGTTAACAGTAAAGCCCTGTACACACGATCGGATATCCGATGGATTTTTTCATCAGATATCCGATGAAGCCGATTTTCATCAGTCTTGCCTACATAACATCGGTTAAAAATCTGATCGTGTCAGAACGCGGTGACGTAAAACACTACGACACGCTGAGAAAAAGTTCAGTTCAATGCTTCCGAGCATGCGTCGACTTGATTCTGAGCATGCGTGGATTTTTGACTGATGGAGTTCCCCACAGACGATCGTTTTTTTTCCATCAGTTTTTGATCCATAGAAAAAATTTAAAACAGGTTCTATTTTTTATCACCGATGATAAAAAAAAAGGATGGGGCCCACACACGATCAGTTTGCTCGATGAAAACGGTCCATCGGTCCAAACCGATCGTGTTTAGGGCTTAAGAGACAGAATAGCAACAAAATATATTTCAAAAATATTATAAATTGATTTTCATTGTTTAATCAGTGAAATAAGTATTTGATCCCCTATCAATCAGCAAGATTTCTAAATCCCATGTGTCTTCTATACAGGTAACAAGCTGAGATTAGGAGCACTCCCTTAGGCGGCGTACACACGATCGGATATATCCGATGAAAACGGTCCGCGGACCATTTCCATCGGATATGTCCGATCGGGAGTTTGATCCGATGGCGTGTACACACCATCGGATCAAATTCCCCGCCGCCGGACGGCGCGGTGACGTAGTGGTGACGCGGCGGTGACGTTGACGCCGCCACGTCACCGCCACGTCACCGCACCAGGAAGTAAAACACTTCCGCGCATGCGCCGAATCCATTCGGCAGCGGCGCGGCGGCGGTGGGAGCCGACATGTCTGCTGGTAAGTGTACTAACCAGCAGACATGTCGGGCGGACAGATTCCCACCGGATAGATTTCAAAGCATGCTTTGAAATCTGTCGGGTGGAGAAATCTGTCCGCTAGCCCATACACACGAGCGGAGATGTCTGCTGAAACGGTCCATCGGACCGTTTTCAGCGGACATATCCCCTCGTGTGTACGCGGCCTTAAAGGCAGTGCTCCTAATCTCAGCTTGTTACCTGTATAAAAGACACCTGTCCACAGAAGCGATCGATTAATCAGATTCCAATCTCTCCACCATGGCCGAGACCAAAGATCTGTCCAAGGATGTCGGGGAGAAGATTGTAGACCTACACAAAGCTGGAATGGGCTACAAGACCATCGCCAAGCAGCTCGGTGAGAAGTGACAACAGTTGGTGCGATTTTTCGCAAATGGAAGAAACACAAAATAACTGTCACACTCCCTGAGTCTGGGGCTCCATACAAGATCTCACCTCGTGGAGTCTCAATGATAATGAGAACGGTGAGGAATCCGCCCAGAACTACATGGGAGAATCTTGTCACTGATCTCAGCTGGGACCAAAGTCGCAAAGAAAACAAATCGGTAACACACTACGCCATGAAGGACCGAAATCCTGCAGCACCAGCAAGGTCCCCCTGCTTAGGAATGCACAGGCCCGTCTGAAGTTAGCTAATAAACGCTGTGTCCTTCACAGTGGTCCTTTACCATGTGATCAGCTGTGGCCAATCACAGCTGATCACAATGTAAGCACACTTGCCAGTTACCGGGAGTACTTTCCTCTTGCGCTGGCATCAGTGCTGCCTATTAGCAACACCTATCAGTGCCGCCTTATCAGCGCCCATCAGTGCCACCTCATCGGTGCTGTTTATCAGTTCCCATCAGTGCAGCCTCACCATTGCAGCCTATCAGTCCTGGCCCATCAGTGAAGTCTCATCAGTGCACATCTGTGAAGGAGAAAAATTACTTATTTGCAAAATGTATAACATAAACTAAAACAAGTTTTTTTTTCTCAAAAGTTTTGGAGTTTTTCATTCGGCCTTGTTTCACACTTTGATGCATGTTTAATAAACCAATGCCCTGACTTCGGCTCTCCTTGTACTTGATGCCCGCTGTTTAGCACCTGCCCGTCACCTGCTCCATGACTCCAGCCCTTGCAAGGCCAATGACGGAGAACGGAGGAGCACATTTTTTTGGAGACGTGTCAGCAGCTCTGCCCAACTAGTAGCCACAGCTTCCCGACATGTGTTCCTCATTTGCCTGCTCTGAGCTGGTCCTGGCTCTATGTGCTTTGGCATCCGGCCCCGCTTGGCATGCTGCCTGTCTCTGTGTCTTTGTCCCAGCCACTCGCTGCATACCTTTTCTCTCTCAATGAGAAAACCAGCTTTAGAGAACAGTAAATTTACAGAGCCTGCTCTGTGCACTGTGCATCTTGTATCCTGTAAGTACGACAACCCCCGCCCCCCCCCCTTTCTTCCCAACACACCCCAGCAATAAAGCAATGAAAAAAAAAAAGTCTGCCCACAGCTGAGGGCAAGCTAAACACAAAAGCAGTGGAAATTAAAACAAATTGGCCCATTAAGAGTTCCATGTTGCTATAAATACTGAACAGCTAAACCGAACTGAGGGACAGTAGCATGGGAAAATTCTCCCAGGAAACTTGCCTGTGTCAAGACATGGCCAGCCTGGGAAGCGAGGAGAGGAGGAAGACAGGGGAGGGCTCTGAGCATGTGAACTTCAAAGACACATCAATTAAACCAAAGCTTCGAAACACAATGTAAGGCTGATATTTACATCTGATGGGCCTGTGTACTTCTTACCCCCTTGCTGCAGTGGTTCTGCTAAACCCTTTCACATGTGTTGTTTGGCTTCTGTGCTCACCTATTGGTGTCGCCCGCTATGCTGTTGTTTTTTTTCCCTCCCATGTATCACTTCCTGGCCCACATCCTAGTTTCTTTGAAAATAAAGAAAACAATGGAGGGCGCCACTAGGACTAATTGAGAAAATTCACTCGTGATAACTAAGTGATTGCTTATAAAACATAGGTGGTAAAAACAACAATGGAACAATTAAGCAACATTGATAATAGGATCTAAGCATCTATCAATATATGGTACGGGTGTAATAGTAAATGAACAGTTAATGGTCCACCTGGAATCCCAAAAAATATATATATAATAACCAAACAAATATTAGTAGTAAGATGTCAGGAAAATCTTCTTATTGTAGAATAGTTTTTTAGTTGGAAAAAAGAGTCCGTGCACAATTTATATCAGGATAGTGATGTGCTGATTCTGGGATGTGAAAGAAACCTTCACCAATTGGATAAATCGTGTTCCACCTCAGGTGCTGGGGAAGTACTAAGTGCTTACCAGATAATAAGACCTCTCTGTTAAAAGTAGGTCTGATGGGCAAGTCAGGATTAGTGCCTGAACACTATGGGCATGCTGGATCGCGTTGTTCCACAGTGCTAGCAGGTATGCTCATACATGGATGGAAATATGAATGGAAAAAGACGCCCCCCTGAAGACGCACAACTTGCGAAACATATGTCGGCGGCTTTACACTGGCATCCTGCACGGTACACAAGCCCTCCGTTTGAGCCCACCAAGCCCGGACCTGTCTGCTATCCACAACATTCGGTGGACCATCGGAGATAGGAGCAGTGACACGCTATACTCCCAGTGCCAGGCAGGCACTAGTTGGGGTAGGAGGCCATTCGGCTGTATGTGCATTTTTATTTGATTTTAATAAAACGTTATTGTACCATGATGTTTTCCATTCATATTTCCATCCATGTATGAGCATACCTGCTAGCACTGTGGAACAACGCGATCCAGCATGCCCATAGTGTTCAGGCACTAATCCTGACTTGCCCATCAGACCTACTTTTAACAGAGAGGTCTTATTATCTGGTAAGCACTTAGTACTTCCCCAGCACCTGAGGTGGAACACGATTTATCCAATTGGTGAAGGTTTCTTTCACATCCCAGAATCAGCACATCACTATCCTGATATAAATTGTGCACGGACTCTTTTTTCCAACTAAAAAACTATTCTACAATAAGAAGATTTTCCTGACATCTTACTACTAATATTTGTTTGGTTATTATATATATATTTTTTGGGATTCCAGGTGGACCATTAACTGTTCATTTACTATTACACCCGTACCATATATTGATAGATGCTTAGATCCTATTATCAATGTTGCTTAATTGTTCCATTGTTGTTTTTACCACCTATGTTTTATAAGCAATCACTTAGTTATCACGAGTGAATTTTCTCAATTAGTCCTAGTGGCGCCCTCCATTGTTTTCTTTATTTTCACTTATTATAGTCACACACGATATCACTGAGGAGCAGCACAGTATTTAACCCTATTATCTTCACATGAGTGTAGATCACTAATTTATTAGTTTTGGCGCGGAACATTTTTCCTTTTGCATCCTAGTTTCTTTACCTATATAAACCATGCTCGGGGCAGACTGAGCAACTTCCTAGTTCTCTGAGCTCCTGTTTGCCAAGTGTTTTGTGTATTCAGTGTCTGACTTCCCGTGTAGCGACCTGGCTTCATCTTCTGTATGTGCTTGTCTACTGCCTGCCCTGACCTCGGCTTGTTTCCCAGATGCCCTTGTCTGCTGCCTGCCCTGACCTCGGCTTGTTTCCCAGATGCCCTTTTCTGCTGCCTGCCCTGACCTCGGCTTGTTTCCCAGATGCCCTTTTCTGCTGCCTGCCCTGACCTCGGCTTGTTTCCCAGATGTTCTTGTCTGCTGCCTGCCCTGACCTTGGCTTGTTTCCCAGATGCCCTTGTCTGCTGCCTGCACTGACCTCGGCTTGTTTTCCAGATGCCCTTGTCTGCTGCCTGCCCTGATCTCGACTTGTGTCCCAGATGCCCCTGTCTGCTGCCTGCCCTGACCTCGGCTTGTTTCCCAGATGCCCTTTTCTGCTGCCTGCCCTGACCTTGGCTTGTTTCCCAGATGTCCTTGTCTGCTGCCTGCCCTGACCTCGGCTTGTTTCCCAGATGCCCTTGTCTGCTGCCTGCCCTAACCTTGGCTTGTTTCCCAGATGCCATTGTCTGCTGCCTGCCCTAACCTCGGCTTGTTTCCCAGATGCCCTTCTGTGTCCTGACATCTGTATGCTGCATACGCGAGTGGGGGTCGCAACCAAGTTCCAAAGGTTGCAAATGCTCAAAGACTAAGGTGACCAGATCTTTAAAATGAGATCCGGGAACATATTTTTTTTAAACTAGTAATGGCGGCAATCAGCGACCCTCTGCCCGTTGCCGCCGCTGGCCTCACAGCCTGTCAAGTCTTACACTCCGGGCCCCAGCTACTACTGGGTGGGGAGTGGAGAAAGATCACTATACCAGGGAAGGCAATTAGATTGGCAGGCAGGCGGCTGGCCGGGGCACCCGAAACTGAAGAAATATTCCCTCCGCTCCGACCAGCACATGATCATCAGAAAGGGGCAAAGATAATGGAAAGAAATACACCACCCTATGCTAGTAGGAGCGGTGGAGTGGGGCGGGAGGGTCTAATTCATATTTTCTTTTTAATTCTGCACTGACTGTCTTTGAAATTGCCCCTGTTTAAATCCAATTCGGGGACAAAACCAGGGACAGACTTGGTCCGGGGACAGTGTCCTCAATCCAGGGACTGTCCCTGGAAACCAGGGATGTCTGGTCACCCTATCAAAGAGGGGAACCGGGTGGGACTTTAGAGGTATCAAATGACCAATAGAAGAAATTAATAAAAAATGTTTCATTTTTTTAACAAAGTCAAAAAAGTTACCATACATCAAGTGTATAAGTCATGCCGCGTACACACAACTGTTTTTCATGATGGGGAAAATGCATTTTTTTTTAATTGGTCATTACAAACCAGAGCATTTCTTACGATGTGAAAAATGGGCATTAACAATTTAGAACATACTCTATTTTGTGTAGGCTTTAACGACACGGAAAAAACGTGCATGCTCAGAAGCACGTTATGAGAAGGGAAATTCGCATAATGTAAGCCCAAAGGGTGGCGCCATTTGAGTGAAACTTCCCCTTTATAGTGCCATCGTACGTGTTGTACGTCACCGCCCTTTGCTCGAGCATTTTTTTTTTTTTCACGATCAGGTGTATGCAAGGCAGGCTTGACAAGAATCACGTCAAGAAAAACGTTTTGTTTTTTCCATAACATTAAAAACAGTGGTGTGTACGCGGCATAAGAGTATATATTGTAACAACTAATGCATCAGTAATTATCTGCAACATATGAAGTTCCATCCATCCAGATGTCTTTCAGATGACAGCTAGAAAACCTCAACGTAATAGGGAGTGACAACCTTTTACAGATAGGTGACGGAAATCAAAGGTCTCTAAAGATCACCCCTATGGTAGCAAACAGATCCAAAGGAAATGACCAATAGAAGAATCCCAGTTGACTCGTACAGCACTGTAGAAGTCAACTGGGATTCTTCTATTGGTCATTTGGTACTGCTAAAGTCCCACCCGGTTCCCTTCTTTGAGCATTTACATTCCTATAGGGATAAGATACAATATATGACAAAGGTTGAGACTTAGCATCAAGTAGTTACAGCTTCCTGCATGTCCATCATTACCACCATCAGGGGCCCTGGTGAAGAAGCAGAAGAAGCAGGATAGACTGAAATTTGGCTGGTACCTGCTGAACCAGATGAATTTCGATCCATCTATGGCCATTCCCATTCCAGAGAAGTCAACCTGGTGATCAACTCCTCTCGAACCGGATAGCTGGAAAATGTGTGTTTAATGTGCGCATCAGTGTATTCTGGCCATGGAGGACTCCTGTTATCAGAGTAAAATACTGCATAAGGGAGGGTAAATGTGTGGCTGGGGGAATCCTTTGGCTTTTTTTTTTTGTCCACCAACTGGCTAATTAATAAAACAAACAAAAAGATCTATGTATGACCAGCTTTAGCTCAGCAGACAGAGCTGAAAATGCAGGTTGTGGTGTAAGCCCAAAAAGAAGTTAGAAGCACACCTTCTGGTAGATCGATGAGTATTTCTCTGTTCTTATGGCGTTTTAAGAGGATAAAATATGGGGATCATTTGCAAGTATTGCAGATACACATATTGTAGACCCCGAAACCTCAACCTAAATCCTAACATTTTTCGTTACAGCTACACAAATTTTAATTAGCTGATCTTGTTTCAACAATTGTTGGATGTTAATTGCTAGGAGTAGCAATTGATGACTAAACAGATGGACTAAATGGCACCCTACTATAGCATTCAGTATTATGTAGTAGTGATCAGTCGCACATGACTGGAGCATAATCGTAACAACATGCTACTTGTTAGTTTACACCATAGGGAGACATTTTTTTCAATGTGCTTACTAATCAATTGCTACTCCAAGCGATTGTTTGTGATTTTAGTAGAGTGACTAAGCCACTGAAAATTGTCAGTGTAACTTTAGTCTAATCTCTGGTCTCATTTCTGGGCAAAGCCTTCCAAATACAAAATGTGTCCCTCACCAATCCCGCTTCAAAAAGTGACAACGGATAGCCCCTTCATCGGGTTATTTGTTGCGCAGTGGCGTCTATGTGCCGGGCGGCAACATTTTTAAAAGCAAAGCCGCACCGTCGACCGTAAGGTAAGTCACACTGAGCCTCTGGCCCTGCGCCACAGAATTAGCTTGCACAGGGCGCCTGAACACCTAAGCTCGGCCCTGCCCACACTTAATTTAATAGGACCTTGTTCCCCATGTGATACATGACAAAACGACAACACCAACAACAACCAAACTCCCCAGCACCCGAAAAAGAATGTGAAATGCAGGGTGGGAGGAAGGAAGGTTTTCCAAATTCAGCTAACCTCAACTGTTGACCTCCTCAGACCAACTGTCTGACCACCCCCTGCTCCACCCGTTTCTAACCTGGACACCAATCGCACAAGTCCCTGCCACGTTATTTTCTTTCAAACTAATGCCGTGTACACACGATCGGACATTCCGACAACAAAACCGTGGATACATTTCCGACGGATGTTGGCTCAAACTCGTCTTGCATACACACGGTCACACAAATGTTGTTGGAAATTGCAAACTTCAAGAACGCAGTCACCTTTAGCACGTACGACGACACAATTAAATAGAAGTTCTATACCAAGTGCGCCACCCTTTGGGCTCCTTCTGCTAATCTCGTGTCAGTAGAAGTTTGGTGAGAGACTATTAGCGTTTTTCAGCTTCATGCTTTTAAGTCCGTTACAGCGTGACGAATGTGCTATCTCCATTACGAAACGCTCGTTTTACCAGACCAATCGCTTTCCTCTCGTACTTGATTCAGAGCATGCATGGAATTTTGTGCGTCAGAATTGTCCACACACCCTCGGAATTTACGAGAACGGATTTTGTTGTCGACAAAATTTGAGAACCAGCTCTCAAATTTTTGTTGTCGGAAATCCCGACAGCAAATGTCCGATGGAGCCTACGCACGGTCGGAATTTCTGACAACTAGCTCCCATCGAACATGTGTTGTCGGAAATTCCAATCGACTGTACGCGGCATAAGAGAAACCCCTCCTAGGTCCAAGTCCCTTTAACCCCTGTCATGCCAGGCCTCCACCTATCCTCTTTGCTTTTCCTCCGGGCCTCCCTTTACTGAGCTCGGTAGCTTCTTACAAGCTATTTCTGTTCTTTCCCAGGAGACCGTAATCCACAACGTTATATCATGTCTCCCAAACTAGTTAATAAAATATGTTTTGAATTAAACACTAGCCTTCAACAGACACTTTAAAAACATTTGCCATATACTGTATGAGACAATGATAAGATATAAAAAAGAAGGATTGTATTGTGCAAGAGGCTAAAATTTAGAAGCAAGGACAGCTCCAAGGATAAAACGTTCCAAAGACAATTCTTCAAAACTTAGAACTGGCCCCTGAAATCAGGGACATTTTGAAACCAGGGGAAGTCTTTAAAAAAAGGCTCATTTATACCCCTGCGTATACCAGAAAAATTAAAGAAATAACATAGGACAAGCAGCAAACGTACACATATCATTTTATATTATTTAGGTTTTTTTATTGTCATTTTAATAGTACAAAGAGTACAAAACAAAAAGAAAAACCTAACCAAAGAATACACTCATGCTCAGATTATCCAAACATATTGTGCCTTCACACTTCCACTGTTTGGCATGTGATGTGGTGTCAATAGAGGGCTTGATATTGAAACCTCAGGATTATAAGGATGTGTTTTTCAGAGATACACATATAATAACATTTTAACAGGGTTCCAAAGGCCAAAAAAATATATATATTGCAGCTGTTAGGATCCTACCTGGAAGACATTCATCCAGCTGAAATGTTGATAGGCATTCCAGATGTGGTCTTCCATCAGGGACAGTCAGCTGGGGACTGCTTCCTTGTAGTCCTCCTAGGACTTCCTCTGCTGTTGCTCCTGCAGTCTTTACTGGGCCCTTCTACATGTCTACTGCTGTTGTTCCCACTGCCCCAGCCGTTGCCATCTTATCTATGCCCTAGTCATTGGAATGGTCTTCCATAGGAGTGGATGCCACATTCATTGGTAAGACTGTGACACTTGCCCTGCTGTGCTTTCTCCTGTAAATGCTCCTTTGATATGACTGGCCTTAGGTCAATTTTTTCTTACCATGACTCAAAGGAGTAGTAACGGGGTAAGCAAAGGTCGGAACTGGTGCAATGCCGTGTGGAAATAGTGCAACTTTGACCCTGAATCAAGAATGGTTGTCATTTTCTTCTTCTTGATATGACTGTATTACATAGAAGAGGCCTTCATGCTCACAAATATGTTTTCTTTTATGGGAACTATTCTTATGGTGAATATTATTAAATACATTTGAAAAGAGCTTCCATAGATCACTACTGCATTAAGTGTCAGTTAGTTATAGGCTCACAGAGAAGGTTTACACAAGGGGGACTTTGGGCCACATGCTTGTTTTCATTGCTATAAGCAATGCCCAAAAACTACCCATAGCCCCACCCCTGAAGAAGCCACTGGATTTGAGTGTCCCGTTTTCCCCAACTCAATGCACACACAGTTATGGTATTTTCTCCTCTCTTTCTCCAAGAAACAGTCTAGCTGTGTTTTGTCATTATATTGCTGAATTGAACTTGGATGGGTAAATGGGAAACATGGGATACCCCAGAAGGACTGACTTGACTGAGGACACCTCTCCTCCTACTATTCTGAAAGAGCCTTTCCACACAGTTCACTATTTGCTGTGAGAATGCCTAGGACTTGCTTCTTTGTAAAACTGAGAACTGTAAACTGTCTCTAGGGCAAAGGATTAGATCAGTACTCACGATGCCAAAGGATCATTAGTTGCCTCCTTCTGATATCCACTGGTCTCTCTTTAGTGAGGGAGACACAGACTCATGATAGAAACAAAATGTTACCCCAGCTCCACTACCAATGAAGAAGTCCACGAACTGTGAACCGGTGCTCTAGCCAGGACGTTCAGGCCCCACAAATGCAAAACCTAAATCAAAAAGTTACCCATGTAACCAATAAAGTACTTTTATTCAAGAGCATCTGAGTTGCCAGACCTTTTTGATTCATAGACGCATGATACCATAGGACCGCTAGATACTCTTCCCTCCAGTGTCCTTCAGGTATCCTCCAGTGAGTTCTCCAGACTGTAAAGCCGTGTACACACGATCGGTTTGTCCGCTGAAAACAGACCGATGGACTGTTTTCATTGGACAAACCGATTGTGTGGGCCCCATCTGTTTTATTTCCATTGGTGTAAAAAAATAAAACATGTTTAAAAATGTTCCTATGGATAGAAAAATCCGATCGTCTGTATGGAACTCTATCGGACAAAAATCCACGCATGCTCATAATCAATTAGACGCATGCTTGGAAGCATTGAACTTATTAACATATTTTTTGGCTAGTCGTAGTGTTGTATGTAACTGCATTTTTGACTGATGGTGTGTAGGCAAGACAAGATGAAAGTCAGCTTCATTAGATATTCAACGAAAAAGCCATCAGAATAGATTCCATCCGATATCTAATCATGTGTACAGGGCCTAAGGGAGAAATCCCGGACTAGGAAATAAGCCCCCTAGCTTAGACTATAGCTGGGACCTCAATGACTTTCCAAAGTCATCTCCAGAAGACTGCCCAGAGGGTTCAGGGGACTCCTCTGTCAGGGCTGAACCAAGGCTCCAACGACACCCTGCTTCAAGCATCAGATTATTTATGGACTCTTCGACCACCTACTGGACACACCTACCCAGGAATTGGCTAGATTCCCATAAACATTCAAGCTGCTTCCAGGTCTTCCAGGAACTTTCCTTTAATGATGAAACCTTGCTCATGATGAAGCAACTGGGTCCGGAGAAGTTTAGCCACTCCACCCTTAAGGTTCTGCCTCTCCTTCTCATACCTGCCCTGGCAAAATGTGGTAAGTACAGTATTTTGTTTCCTACAGACAGCATATGCACTTTTGCTGTACCGACCAGCCCTGGTATACACAGCAGTAAGGCTTAGCTGTACCTAGTACATCTCCTTTATTACTGTCCCGTATAGAGTATGTTTTCCCAGGATCTTTGACACAACTTCTCTTTTTAGCTGAGATAGCCCAGAGCACCTTTACAAAGAGGTATAACTGTCTGAAATGATATTTGCCATGAAAAAAAAAAAGGCAAAATATCAATTGTGACCTTTCTAAGTAGACCCCTGCTTTTCATACGTCTTCCCTCTGTGGACTTGCTAGTTATTTTCATCCTCCTAAAGTACTGTAATTAAGTTTGACATAAGCACGTGGATTATATATGCGGACTGGTGACAGAGGGCGGCTCTGGGCCCTTTTTTCCCCCCCAAGTCCATATGGAGATTGTAACAAAGTAATGTGCAAACGTAAAAACAAAATGAGAGGCGATTGAGCGCCGGCCTCATTAGTGACAGAGCATGTTGTTTTACTGCAAAGGCTTATGTTAGTAATCATTCAAAGTCAGGCTCCCTTGCCCCACCTCGACTGCTTTTATTGACCAAACTTGATCTGTAAAAATGACTTTCATGCTGCTATATATCTGCATAGCTGTAGTAGTGCCGGCCGGTCCATAAGGCACCCCCCCACCCCAAAGTTTTTATCAATAGGAAAGTGATTAAAAGAACGATAACATTTTAAATAAATGATAATATGATTAAGATTTTTTAACATCTTAAGCCGTGTACACACAATCGAATTTGTCCGCTGAATCTGGTCCGACGGACTGTTTCAGCAGACAAATCCGATCGTGTGTATGGGCTAGCGGACATGTCTGACCGGCGGACAAATTTTAAAGCATGCTTTAAAATTTGTCCGCCGCAGACATATCCGCCGGAAATGTCCGCTGGTGAGTACACTCACCAGTGGACATATCTGCCCGCACAAGCGTCGAATGGATGCGACGCATGCGTGGAAGTTTTTTACTTCCTGGTGCGGTGACGTGGCAGCGTCAACGTCACCGCCACGTCACCGCGCTGTCTGCCGGCGGGGATTTTGATCCGATGGTGTGTACACGCCCTCGGATGAAAATCCGGAGGAGACATGTTTGCTGGAAACGGTCCGTCGGACAGTTTCAGCGGACATGTCCCTCCGTGTGTACGCGGCCTTAGAGGTAAAAAATGTTAGTCATATTATAATTTATTTAGGTTCAATAAAAGTTTTATTAGAAACATTTTTAGACAGAAATCAAAAGAAACATGAACCGGACCCCCAACATTGGGTGGGCCGATCCTCAACATAATACACAATGATTTTCCACATTATAGATTATAGAATGGATAACCTTGCCACCTTAGTAAAACATTTATGTAAACATCCCTGTCGTTTGTCAGCATATGTCCAACAATTGCTCATTATAATTTATTTAAAAATAAAATGTTCTATGTGTGTACAAATGCACTGTGGGGCGCCGGACTAGTAAAGATCTATTGTTAAACAATGTTAAACAATCACATGACTGGAGCCTGAGGCTCTAACCAGCTTGTTTAACATTGTGCTCCGCATCCTCAGCTGTCAAGGCTCCCGATACATGGCGACTCCCGTGTTCCATCTTCAGCCCCCTGATTGGCCAGGACGCGAAACCGGAAGTTGAGTTGAGGTGCATCTTGATATAGGGCGGTCATTTACCCCGAAGGGTCCCGACGCACATAGCAGAGTTCCTGGGAAAAGAGGACCCAGGAACCAGAAGCAGCACAGAGTGCCAGAAAGGGTGGAAGAGAGAAGCTACGCAGAGAAGGCTTGCGTGAAAAGTCTCCAGGAACCCGCGGGAGACCAGAATAGTAGGGGCCTCCTGGAGCTCGACAGGGAGGCTATTCCATAGAACTGCACCCTGTTAGGAGAAGGCCCGGCCACCACGCCGGATCTTCTTGGGCACCGAGATGTAGAGGAGATCTCTGCCGGTAGATCTGAGGCCACGTACACACGATCAGTCCATCCGATGAGAACGATCGGTTTTGACCTATCGGTTAGGCGTCCATCGGTTAAATTTTAAAGCAAGTTCTATTTTTTTTTTTTACCGAAGGATAACTGACCGATGGCGCCCACACACGATCGGTTTGGAACGATGAAACGGACCACTCAGCCTGAGTGATCTAACAAAAGCTTGTTCATAAAAACAAGAACATGGTCAAACATTCCCATAGACACACTCCTAAACCTTGTGGACGGCCTTCCCAGAAGTGTTGAAGCTGTTATAGCTGCAGAGGGCGGGGCCAACTCAATATTGAACCCTCCGGACTAAGAATGGGATGCCATTAAAGTTCATGTACATCATGTAAAGGCAGGCGTCCCAATACTTTTGGTAATATAGTTTGTGTGGAAATATGATCCTTTAGAAATACCGATGCTTAATATAGTGATTTGTAGAATAATGGAATAATCAGTGATTGCGGGAGACCTTCCTAAGACATCATTCCCTTTGATCGATCTGTTCATTTCTACTTAATCAACAGAGGCAAATAAAAATTGGACTGAAATTTTCCAACCCAAGATGGCTGATGAAGCGAATGTCTTAATATAGCGTGAAATCACTTGCCCCGTGTGGTCACCTCTAAAGTAGCCCATGAGAGACAACAGATGATGGAGGAGCGTTCACCTGCCGGGAATTAACACGTTCGGCCCCCCTACACCCAGCAGCGATAGTGTTAAGCAGCAAATTTCTTTATCCTTTCATTTTCCTAAACCCCAAGATGAGGTCCACGCTAATCCTGATTTATTTTGGGGTTTTATCTGTGTTATTAATTCCAGTGATGGATGTTGCGGAGCACAGGGGAGGGTGACGGTGTGAAGTGTGGACACTGCTATGCCTCGCTCTTCCCTTCGCCCCTCTGAACACACCAGCCTGACAAAGGATTTCTCAGAATGAGCCGACTGCAGTAATTTGATGTTTTTTTGTTTCCCGTAAATATCTTGTCATATCTCACCAGCACTAATCTGGATTTAATGTGGATTTAAATATTAACAATGCAAAATAATTTGGGTTAAAAAAAATAATCTCCCCGGATAAAGTAGGGAACAAAAATACTATATATTATCAGCTTTGGAGAGCCCACGAGCGCATTTACATATTCAAATGAGAGCCGCAGGAAATGGGCGAAGAGTTTGGAACTCGGGGTCCTGCGAGCGCCGGAGAGACTGAGTAACCTGGACTTCATTGGCTGAACTAGATGGACTACTAGGGGTAGATTCACATAGAGATCCGACGGTGTATCTACTGATACACCGTGGTATCTGTGAGATCCGACGCTCGGATCTATGCGGCTGATTCCTCGAATCAGGTTCCGCATAGATCTCCCTTAGAGCCGACTGGTGTAAGTGAGTTACACTGTCGGATCTTAGGCTGCATTCTCCCGCCGTCCGCTAGGTGGCGCTTCTTTTTTTCTACGCGACGAATATGCAAATGAGGAGAACCGCCGATTCAGAACCGAACGCCCGGCCGTCGCTTTTTTTTTACGTCGTTTGCGTTCGGCTTTTTCCGGCGGATCGTTACCCCTGCTATATGCGGGGTAAGTGCGGCGGATCCTATGTTAAGTATGGCCGTCGTTCCCGCGTCGAGTTTTGAATTTTTTACGTCGTTTACGTAAGTCGTCCGGGAATACGGCCATACGTTAATAGCGTTAACGTCGAAAACAATGACGTCCTTGCGACGTCATTTAAAGCAATGCACGCTGGGAAATTTAGCCGGCGGCGCATGCGCAGTACGATCGGCGCGGGGACGCGCGTGATTTAAATAGTAAACTCCCCCTAGCCGCGGAATTTGCATTCCGCCGGGGGATTTACGATCCGCCAGGGCTAATTACGAGGCAAGTGCTTTCTGAATACAGCACTTGCCTCAAAAACTGGCGCAGGCGGATCGGAAAAAAGATAGATCACGCGGATCAAAAGATCCGCTGATCTACATGAATCTACCCCCTAGTGTCTTTTTTCAACCACTTCAGCCCCGGACCATTTTGCTGGTCAATGACTGGGCTACTTTTTGGGATTCGGCACTGCGCCGCTTTAACTGAAAATTGCGCGGTCGTGCGATGTGGTTCCCAAACAAAATTGGCGCCCTTTTTTTACCACAAATAGAGCTTTCTTTTAGTGGTATTTGATCCCCTCTGCGGTTTTTATTTTTTGCGCTATAAACAAAAATAGAGCAAAATTTTGAAAAAAAAATGAAAATGTTTTACTTTTTGCTATAATAAATATCCCCCAAAAATATATAGTTTGGGCCGATACGTATTCTTCTACATATTTTCGCAATTAGCATTTATTGATTGGTTTGCGCAAAAGTTATAGCGTCTACAAAATAGGGAATAGTTTTATGGCATTTTTATAAATATTTTTATTTTTTACTAGTAATGGCGGCGATCAGCGATTTTTATCGGTACTGCGACATTATGGCGGACACTTCGGACACTTTTGACACATTTTTGGGACCATTGGCATTTTTATAGCGATCAGTGCTATAAAAATGCATTGATTACTGTAAAAATGTCACTGGCAGGAAAGGGGTTAACACTAGGTGGCGAGGAAGGGGTTAATGATGTTCCCTGGGTGTGTTGTAACTGAAGGGGGGGTGGGTCTGACATGGGGAAATGACAGATCGCTGTTCATACATTGTATGAACAGACGATAAGTAATTTCTCCCCCTGACAGGACCGGGAGCTGTGTGTGTACATAAGTATCACAGGCTCCTCCCATGCACATAAGTATCACAGGCTCCTCCCATGCACATAAGTATCACAGGCTCCTCCCATGCACATAAGTATCACAGGCTCCTCCCATGTACATAAGTATCACAGGCTCCTCCTATGTACATAAGTATCACAAACTCCTCCCATGTACATAAGTATCACAGGCTCCTCCCAGCTTGTAGCATCATACTCAACACTTGAGGCTGTGAATCGTGCCAAAGGAGATTCACCAAAGTATTGAGCAAAGGTTGTGATACTTATGTACATGGGAGGAGCCTGTGATACTTATGTACATGGAAAGAGCCTGAGATAATTATGTACATGGGAGGAGCCTGTGATATGTATGTACATGGGAGGAGCCTGTGATATGTATGTACATGGGAGGAGCCTGTGATAGTTATGTACATGGGAGGAGCCTGTGATAGTTATGTACATGGGAGGAGCCTGAGATTCTTATGTACATGGTAGGAGCCTGTGATAGTTATGTACATGGGAGGAGCCTGTGATAGTTATGTACATGGGAGGAGCCTGTGATACTTATGTACATGGGAGGAGCCTTTGATACTTATGTACATGGGAGAAGCCTGTGATAATTATGTACATGGGAGGATCCTTTGATACTTATGTATATGGGAGAAGCCTGTGATACTTATGTACATGGGAGGAGCCTGAGATTCTTATGTACATGGTAGTAGCCTGTGATACTTATATACATGGGAGGAGCCTGTGATACTTATGTACATGGGAGGAGCCTGTGATAGTTATGTACATGGGAGGAGCCTGAGATACTTATGTACATGGGAGGAGCCTGAGATTCTTATGTACATGGTAGGAGCCTGTGATAGTTATGTACATGGGAGGAGCCTGTGATAGTTATGTACATGGGAGGAGCCTGTGATACTTATGTACATGGGAGGAGCCTTTGATACTTATGTACATGGGAGAAGCCTGTGATAGTTATGTACATGGGAGGATCCTTTGATACTTATGTATATGGGAGAAGCCTGTGATACTTATGTACATGGGAGAAGCCTGTGATACTTATGTACATGGGAGGAGCCTGAGATTCTTATGTACATGGTAGTAGCCTGTGATAGTTATATACATGGGAGGAGCCTGTGATACTTATGTACATGGGAGGAGCCTTTGATACTTATGTACATAGGAGAAGCCTGTGATACTTATGTACATGGGAGGAGCCTGAGATTCGTATGTACATGGTAGTAGCCTGTGATAGTTATATACATGGGAGAAGCCTGTGATACTTATGTACATGGGAGGAGCCTGTGATACTTATGTACATAGGTGGAGCATTTGATACTTATGTACATGGGAAGAGCCTGTGATACTTATGTACATGGGAGGAGCCTGAGATACTTATGTACATGGGAGGAGCCTGAGATACTTATGTACATGGGAGGAGCCTGAGATTCTTATGTACATGGGAGGAGCCTGTGATACTTATGTACATGGGAGGAGCCTGAGATACTTATGTACATGGGAGGAGCCTGAGATTCTTATGTACATGGGAGGAGCCTGTTATACTTATGTACATGGGAGGAGCCTTTGATAGTTATGTACATGAGATTTTTTTATTTTTAATAAATTTGTAAAGATTTTAAACTTTTTTCACATTGTCGATATGGGGGATTGTTTGTAGAATTTTTAGGAAGATAATGAATTTAATCCATTTTGGAATAAGGCCGTAACATAACAAATGTGGAAAAAGTGAAGCACTGTGAATACTTTCATCAATAAAAGAAGGAAATGGACATTTGTACCCAGACTGATAAATCTTAAAATTGGTACCAGCATCCTGACTAGTTTAGATGATACAATGAAATAAAAAATCCTTTAGTTAGTATCACATGAAACATAAAGACATTCCAATAAAAAAAAAAACGAATATTGTTTTTATTATACAAAATCCATCTTAATAAACGCCGTGCATTAAAACATAAAATGTACAGTGAAATGTGACTGCTTTCTGGCTCACAAAGAACTTTCTTTAAATAAAATTTTAAACCCTAATCACCACAATATTGGTAAATCAGTATCAATGGTCCTTCGTGAGCCAAACATTTTAAACGTGTTTCATTGATTATGCAACTTCATCAGGAGTAGGAAGATAAATCATATTGTCATGGATATGCAATAATGTCTGGCAGTTTACCTTCTCCTCCATGTGTCTATTAGAGGCCTGACTCTCTTATCTGGCTGCCTTTATCACCTCTCCTCCCTGCATGGTCCCGCCCCAGGCCATCCCAGGAACTCTATATTAACCAGTGCACTGCAGGTCTGCTTTGCTGTTCAACTTTGTTTGTTAGCTTGTGTTCCTATCTGCTGTGTGCTACGTTAATCTCTCTGTGTACCGATTTTGGCTCGTTTCTGACTACTGCTGTTTGCCTGTGACTCTGACCTCGGCTTACCCATCACTATCCCTTGTGTTCTGAGTGGCTGCTTCCCCTCTCTCCCTATGGAGCGTGACCTGGGGGACTCCAGGGGCCGCGACCTGGGTTCAGTTGCAGCGAAGTCCATCCTCACCACTAGAGGCTCTGGTGAACACCTGCTGGACCTTAGACTCCGCAGCCTGGGGAATCTTGGGCTCACGCTTCCTCTCTGTCCGCAGCAGTCTGCTATTGGGTTCACTACCTTACGGAGCACCCCTGTCTCCAATGGGGGTGCATTTGTCACCTGGCCACAGGTGACCTGACACATATTCTACAAAATGTACATAAAGATAATTGTCACATAACTCCATACAAACTTACAAGTATATTGAATCAGAATCAAGTGTATATATATATATATACACATATGCCCGGATTCACAAAGCACTTATGCCAACGTATCTCCAGATACGCCGCGTAAGTACAAATATGCATCGTTGTTTCTGTGCGCCGAACCCACAAACTTAGATACGGTGAATGTTATAGGTCAAGGTGAATGTTATAGGCGGAGGTGAATGTTATAGTTGAATGTTATAGATGGAGGTGAATGTTATAGGTGAAGGTGAATGTTATAGGTGGAGGTTAATGTTATAGTTGAATGTTATAGGCGGAGGTGAATGTTATAGATGGAGGTGAATGTTATAGGTGAAGGTGAATGTTATAGGTGGAGGTTAATGTTATAGTTGAATGTTATAGGCGGAGGTGAATGTTATAGTTGAATGGTATAGTCGGAGGTGAATGTTATAGACGGAGGTGAATGTTATAGGGAATGTTATAGGCCAGTGATGGCGAACCTTGGCACCCCAGATGTTTTGGAACTTCATTTCCTATGATGCTCCACTACACTGCAGAGTGCTAGAGCATCATGGGAAATGTATTTTTAAAACATCTGGAGTGCCAAGGTTCGCCATCACTGTTATAGGTTGAGGTGAATGTTATAGGTGGAGGTGACTGGTATAGGCGGGGGTGAATGTTATAGGTGAATATTATAGGCGGAGGTGAATGTTATAGGTGAATGTTATAGGCAGAGGTGAATGATATAGGGGAAGATGAATGTTATAGGTGAATGTTATAGTTAGACGTGAATGTTATAGGTAGAGCTGAATGTTATAGATGGAGATTAATGTTATAGGCGGAGGTGAATGTTATAGGTGAATGTTATAGGCAGAGGTGAATGATATAGGGGAAGATGAATGTTATAGGTGAATGTTATAGTTAGACGTGAATGTTATAGGTAGAGCTGAATGTTATAGGTCGAGGTAAATGGTATAGGTGGAGATGAATGTTATAGGTGAATGTTATAGGTGGAAGTGAATGTTATAGATGGAGATTAATGTTATAGGTGGAGGTGAATGTTATAGGTGGAGATGAATGTTATAGATGGAGGCGAATGTTATAGGAGGAGGAGAATGTTATACGTGGAGGTGAATGTTATACGTGGAGGTGAATGTTATAGATAGAGATCAATGTTATAGGTGAAGATGAATGTTATAGATGGAGGTGAATGTTATAGGTGAAGATGAATGTTATAGATGGAGGTGAATGTTATAGGTGAAGATGAATGTTATAGATGGAGGTGAATGTTATAGGTGAAGATAAATGTTATAGATGGAGGTGAATGTTATAGATGGAGGTGAGAATAGATTCATGAAGTGAGGAATAAAAGAAGCAAAGCATGAATACTGATCTGTGTCGGGTGAGTGGATGGCGCGGTGTGTCGGGTGAGTGAATGGCGCGGTATGTTGGGACTTCCTCGGCTATCACAGGCTTTGGCTCTTATCAGACGCTTCCATCGGCTGGCAGGTTTCCAATCCCTTCTGATCCAATTCTCCCCCCAGGCGGAGGTCATCCATATCACAGGCTGGACATCGGCCTTACAAGGCACTCGGCTTGTTCGCTCGCAGTCCATTAGTGAGCGGCTTTGGCCTGATTCCTGACCTTGACACTGACCCGCAGTCCGCCCTGCAATCACTCACCGGCCCAGCCAATGCCTGGAGGGGACACAGACCACACGCTCCCCTGGCTGGAATTATTCACTGGCCATGCTGGTGTCACTGTATCGCCGTCCAGTCTGAATGAAATACACCGGATACATTTACATGCATTCAAATCAGCCGTGTTGTGGTTTGCAACATTTAAATACAATGGTCGTCAAGGGCCCATGCTCATAGGCGCCTGCATAAAATGGCACAAAAAACTTTTATAATGGTTTGTATTGCACATGCGTTTATGAGCGTCTGCTCATCTTTTTTTTGTGGGTGCTTTGAGGCAGGGGGGGAGATAAAGGGGGCCCCCAGATACCGGCCCCCCGACCCTATGTGAATGAGTATAGGGTACATCGTACATCGTACCCCTACCCATTCACCTGGGGGAAAAATGTTAATCAAAAAAACACACTACACAGTTTTTTAAAGTAATTTATTAGTCAGCTCCGGGAGTCTTCTTCCGACTTCTCCGCTATTTCGGGGGGCCTTCTGCTGGGCTACTCCGCTCTCTTCTTCCAGCTCTTTAACTAGCGGGGGGCTCGGTCTTCTCCGCCGTCTTCTCTGTTCTTTCTTCTGCCGGGTGGGGGGCCTGGTCTTCTCCGCCGTCTTGTTCTCTCTTCTGCCGGGCAGGCTCCTCCGCTCTCTTCTTCCAGCTCTTTAACTAGCGGGGGGGGGGGGGGGGGCCCGGTCTTCTCCGTCGTCTTCTCTGTTCTTTCTTCTGCTTGGCTCCACTGCTTTCTTCTTCAAGCTCTTTTACTAGCGGGGACCCGGTCTTCTCCGCCGTCTTCTCTGTTCTCTCTTCTGGCGGGCTCAACCCACGGGGGGCGGTCTTCTCCGCCGTCTGCTCTGTTCTCTCGTCTGCCGGGCTCCTCCGCTCTCTTCTTCCAGCTCTTTTACTAGCAGGGGCCCGGTCTTCTCCGCCGTCTTTTCTGTTCTCTCTTCTGCCGGGCTCCTCCACTCTCTTCTTCTAGCTCTTTTACTAGCGGGGGCGGTCTTCTCAGCTCTCTTCTCTGTTCTCTCGGCTGCCGGGCTCCTCCACTCTCTTCTTCCAGCTCTTTTACTAGTGGGGCCCGGTCTTCTCAGCTCTCTTCTCTGTTGTCTCGGCTGCCGGGCTCCTCCACTCTCTTCTTCCAGCTCTTTTACTAGCGGGGCCCGGTCTTCTCAGCTCTCTTCTCTGTTGTCTCGGCTGCCGGGATCCTCCACTCTCTTCTTCCAGCTCTTTTACTAGCGGGGGGCGGTCTTCTCAGCTCTCTTCTCTGTTCTCTCTTCTGCCGGGCTCCTCCGCTCTCTTCTTCCAGCTCTTTTACTAGTGGGGGCCCGGTCTTGTCCACCGTCTTCTCTGTTCTCTCGGCTGCCGGGATCCTCCACTCTCTGCTTCCAGCTCTTTTACTAGCGGGGGGCGGTCTTCTCAGCTCTCTTCTCTGTTCTCTCGGCTGCCGGGAATCTCCACTCTCTTTTTCCAGCTCTTTTACTAGCGGGGGGCCCGGTCTTCTCAGCTCTCTTCCCTGTTGTCTCGGCTGCCGGGAATCTCCACTCTTTTCTTCCAGCTCTTTTACTAGCGGGGGGCGGTCTTCTCAGCTCTCTTCTCTGTTCTCTCGGCTGCCGGGAATCTCCACTCTCTTCTTCTAGCTCTTTTACTAGCGGGGGGCGGTCTTCTCAGCTCTCTTCTCTGTTCTCTCTTCTGCCGGGCTCCTCCGCTCTCTTCTTCCAGCTCTTTTACTAGCGGGGGGCGGTCTTCTCAGCTCTCTTCTCTGTTCTCTCTTCTGCCGGGATCCTCCACTCTCTTCTTCCAGCTCTTTTACTAGCGGGGGGCGGTCTTCTCAGCTCTCTTCTCTGTTGTCTCGGCTACCGGGCTCCTCCACTCTCTTCTTCCAGCTCTTTTACTAGTGGGGGTGGTCGTCTCAGCTCTCTTCTCTGTTGTTTTAGCTGCTGGGCTCCTCCACTCTCTTCTTCCAGCTCTTTTACTAGTGGGGGCGGTCGTCTCAGCTCTCTTCTCTGTTGTTTTAGCTGCCGGGATCCTCCACTCTCTTCTTCCAGCTCTTTTACTAACGGGGGGCCGGTCTTCTCTGCCGTCTTCTCTAATCTCTCTTCTGTCGGGCTCCTCCGCTATCTTCTTCCAGCTCTTTTACTAGTGGGGTCCCGGTCTTCTCTGCCGTCTTCTCTGTTCTTTCTTCTGCCGGACGGGGGCCCGGTCTTCTCTGCCGCCTTCTTCCCTCCTCTCTTCTAGTGATGTTGACACGACGATCTCTCCCGCTGTAATCCTTCTGCTCATCTTTTCACTATAATAAATTTACACTTGAAAACGGCGCATGCGCTTAAACACTACATTTATGCGCGTCAAGCATTTATTCATGCCCGAAAGCTCAAAAACGCACTTGATGGTTGTTTTTTTCCCCGGCCTGTAAACGCTCCAATGTGCGTAGACGTCCAGGCTGACATAGAGTTCCTTCGATGGGCGGAAAGAAAAAAATTAACGGCAAGTGCCTGTATAAGCGGGATTATTTTCTAGGCCTATCAGTATCTGGAATACAAAGTGCTTGTTTGACTCTTTGTGACGTGTTTTATAAGCGTTTATAAGCAACGGAGTTTATATTTAAAACACTTTTTTACTTCTTTAGACGACTAGCGGTAGCCCTCTGAAGAGCGACCCAGGCCGTGAAGAGGAGCACCACTGCGCTGCAACTGCATGCATTGCACGTGGTTGTGTGACAGGTGCGGTGCGGCCTTTTTACTTCAATGGGTGTCGTTCAGCAAGTTTTTTTGGGGGGGGGGGGGGGTAAAAATGTGGCTCAGCTGCCTGTTTTTACTACCCATCAACTGCAGGTGCAAACCAGGCCCCATGCTATATGCACACGGGTTAGGGGTGGGTAAAGAGTTCATCCCAATGCCGTGTGAGAACCTCCCGGGGTTGGATATGATGAATAGAGACTGCAGCATTAATGGGAATAGAGTATTGATTGGAATTGTAATTAGAGCAAATCATGGGGAGCCACTTCTAGAGTGTTTTCAGAAGAACGTGTCTGTTTGGCATAACAATTAATGTGAATGTAAACACATGATGTGATTTGGCGTGGGGGGGGGGGATTGGGTCTCATGGGAAGGAGGGGGGGGGGGTCGGAAAGGGATCTCTGATGTGATGGGCGACTCTCAAATGACGGGAATGGGTGGGGGGCTTCTGATGTGAAAGGTGTGATGGAGGGACTCTCATATGAATATGGGACCTCTGATGTAATATGAAACTCTGAGAATAAGGGGGACTCTCATATAATGGGGGTGGATGGGGCACCTCTCATGGTACCTCTCATGGGATGGTGGGACTCTGACATTAGGGGGGACTCTGGTGTAATAGGGGTGGGGCTCTTAAGGGAAGGCAGGAGCTTCTGATGTGATGGGGGGACTCTCATATGAAGAATGGACCTCTGCGCATATCTTGGCACTCATGTAGCCCCACTCTTCCTCTACAAGTGTGCAACGTTTATTGTCCGGGGAACCTACAGCTGGGGAGCACCGATTTTTCAAAGCCGGGCTCCCCTTCCATAGACTCCCATGTTAAACAGCAATTTCTCCGGTGACTTTGGGGACTCGGTTCCGGACGTTGGTAGGTCCCTTGGACCTGGAACTTGGCACACATATAGCCCTATTTATCATCTACAGCTGGGGAGCACCGATTTTTCAAAGCCGGGCACCCCTTCCATAGACTCCCATGTTAAACGTCAGTCTAGTCATGGGCACAGTGATGCATGGACACAGTGAGGCATGGACACAGTGAGGCATGCACATGGACACAGTGAGGCATGGGCACAGTCAGGTATGCATATGGGCACAGTGAGGCATGGATTTAGTGGGGCATGGACACAGTGAGGCATGCACATGGACACAGTGAGTTATGGGCACAGTCAGGTATGCATCCGGGCACAGTGAGGCATGGGTACAGTGAGGCATGTTAAACACTAATTTCTCTGGTGAATTTGGGGACTCGGTTCCAGACGTTGGTAGGACCCCTGGACCCGGAACTTGGCACATATGTAGCCCCACTCTTCATCTACAAGTATGCAAAGATTGTTGTCTAGGGGGACCTACGGCTGGGGAGTACTGATTTTTCAAAGCCGGGCACCCCTTCCATAGACTCCCATGTTAAACGTCAGTCTAGTCATGGGCACAGTGAGGCATGGGCACAGTGAGGCATGCACATGGGCACAGTGAGGCATGCAGAGGGACACCCTAGGCTTATACTCGAGTCAATACGTTTTCCCAGTTTTTTGTGGTAAAATTATGTGCCTCGGCTTATAGTCGAGTATATACGGTATATCGCAAAAAATGAAAACTGCAGCGGTGATCAAATACATCCAAAAGAAATCTCTATTTGTGGGGAAAAAATTTTGTTTGGGTACAACGTCGCAATTGTCAGTTAAAGCGACGCATTGCCGAATCCTAAAAAACGCTCTGGTCATTGAGCAGCCAATTCTTCCGGGGCTGAAGTGGTTAAAAAATGCTGCGGGAAAGTCCACGTATTCTGCGCAACGCTGGGCCTGTTGCTTTATGACTTCTAAGAGCCTAAATGTTATTTAATAGACATACTGTGAATTTTGGTTTCTTTGACTGTTACATGTAACTTTCTTTGGTCAATAAAGAAATTATAAAAAAAATAAAAATAAATGCTGCGGGTGAAAACAACGTTTTGAAAGAAATGTGTAAAGTCGCTCTTGCGTTGAATACATTGTATTGGCGGCGGTAATAATAATCTCTTTCTGGGACTTTACTCCGCTCAGAACTAAAAAAAGGAATGTATTTTTTTGGGCGGATTTGGACTCTTTGCATGATTTGGGTGACTGGGTCCCTTTAAGGCTCGGTCTCGGCTGTACAATCCTGGTGACTTCTCCTGTGTAATGACATATTGATGTATATATCTGTGTGTGTATGAATGTTTGCATTGCTGATTAGCTCCTTATCTCTCCTCGTTTTACTTAACAATTCATCACGGGGGCCCGTGCGACGCGCAGGGGGGCGGGGAGAGGAGAATACTTTGCGGAACGCACATACAGCAAAGCCCTCGCTCCGTGTATACCTGAGAACACACCTTGCCCCGCTCTGCAAATATTCACCTCCGTCTCCATGACGACTAATTCCATAAGTTGGGTGTGAATGAAGACTCAGGTGATTTGTGTGTTCCGCTCTCTGGAACCCCGGGCCCCAGCCGTTTTTCGCCTTCCTCGGTATTAGCCTCTGCTTGCCTGGCTCTCCGATCGCCTCGGGCTGGAGGATCTGACTGTCAATACAAACATTTCCTCTGTAAAACCCTTTGATAGATTTTTTTTTACAAAGCGATTAACCTTTTAGGAACTGATCTCTTCTGCTGGCTGCAGGACGCTCGGCGATCAATGCACCTGCAGCAGACCTCCGCGCGGCGCTTGCGTTTGAACCGGCGCTGTTTTTGTGCCGCGTGCCTAATAACCTAGTGCAGGTATCAATAGACACCAGAGCCTGGAGGAGCCTCGTAGCAATTTACATACAAGGCTGGGTGTCTTCCATCGTATCCGCGGCGATTTATTTGCTGTAGGGAGGCTTTTCCTTCCGTTTCGGCCATCTTGGGTCCAAATTTCAGAAGAAAACGATCACTTTCTTAAGCGAAAGTTATGCATCTTTTGTTTGTATCTTTTTACCAATAACGCTGGTTTTGCAAAGTCTACTTGGTTTACTAAAAAGTAAGCACAGCAGTGGCTATTTTCCTTCTATATCACAAAGGTCCTGGGCCGAATCCGGATCATCTGGCCCTCAGACCCGGTTCTGCAGCCAGGTGGCTCTCACTCTACGTTCCCGCTTCCAGATGGCCCTCACCCTATCTTCCTGCTTCCAGATGGCTCTCACCCTACGTTCCCGCTTCCAGGTGGCCCTCACCCTACGTTCCCGCTTCCAGATGGCCCTCACCCTATCTTCCCGCTTCCAGATGGCCCTCACCCTACATTCCTGCTTCCAGGTGGCCCTCACCCTACGTTCCCGCTTCAAGGTGGCCCTCACCCTACGTTCCCGTTTCCAGGTGGCCCTCACCCTACGTTCCCGCTTCCAGGTGGCCCTCACCCTACGTTCCCGCTTCCAGATGGCCCTCACCCTACATTCATGCTTCCAGGTGGCCCTCACCCTACGTTCCCGCTTCAAGGTGGCCCTCACCCTATGTTTCCGCTTCCAGGTGGCCCTCACCCTACGTTCCCGCTTCCAGGTGGCCCTCACCCTACGTTCCCTCTTCCAGGTGGCCCTCACCCTACGTTCCCGCTTCCAGATGGCCCTCACCCTATCTTCCCGCTTCCAGATGGCCCTCACCCTACATTCATGCTTCCAGGTGGCCCTCACCCTACATTCATGCTTCCAGGTGGCCCTCACCCTACGTTCCCGCTTCAAGGTGGCCCTCACCCTATGTTCCCGCTTCCAGGTGGCCCTCACCCTACGTTCCCGCTTCCAGGTGGCCCTCACCCTACGTTCCCTCTTCCAGGTGGCCCTCATCCTACGTTCCCGCTTCCAGGTGGCCCTCACCCTACGTTCCCGCTTCCAGGTGGCCCTCACCCTACGTTCCCGCTTTCAGGTGGCCCTCACCCTACGTTCCCGCTTCCAGGTGGCCCTCACCCTACGTTCCCGCTTTCAGGTGGCCCTCACCCTACGTTCCCGCTTCCAGGTGGCCCTCACCCTACGTTCCCGCTTCCAGGTGGCCCTCACCCTACGTTCCCGCTTCCAGGTGGCCCTCACCCTACGTTCCCGCTTTCAGGTGGTCCTCACCCTACGTTCCCGCTTTCAGGTGGTCCTCTCCCTACGTTCCCGCTTCCAGGTGGCCCTCACCCTACGTTCCCGCTTCCAGGTGGCTCTCACCCTACGTTCCCGCTTCCAGGTGGCTCTCACCCTACGTTTCCACTTCCAGGTGGTCCTCTCTCTACGTTCCGGCTTCCAGGTGGCCCTCACCCTACGTTCCCGCTTCCAGGTGGCCATCACCCTACGTTCCGGCTTCCAGGTGGCCCTCACCCTACGTTCCCGCTTCCAGGTGGCCATCACCCTACGTTCCCGCTTCCAGGTGGCCCTCACCCTACGTTCCCGCTTCCCGCTGTCACTTGTAAACATAGAAGCCTTCTGTGTTTACAAGGGACAGCTTTGCTCTCAGCAGCTCCCGGATCTAACAGATCACAGCATGCGCTCACAGCGGGTCATGGTAAGGACGGATCTTCAGAATCTGAGAACAAGTACGATCTTCCTGCAAGGCGAGGCAGAGCCTCCTACACAGGGAGGTGCTAAAGCTAGACCAGGTAGGAGAGAGAGGTTTGGGGCAGTTGCACACTGTACATAGCTCACCCCATAACTCTGCACGCTGTACACTGCATACTGCTGAACTCTGCACTCTGTACATAGCTTACCCCATAACTCTGCACTCTGTACACTGCGTAGTCCATAACTCTGGACTCTGTACACTGCGTACTCCTGCACTATGTACACTGCGTACTCCTGCACTCTGTACACTGCGTACTCCTGAACTCTGCACTCTGTACATAGCTCACCCCCGAACTCTGCAATCTGTACATTGTATACTCCTGAACGCTGCACTCTGTACATAGCTGAAGCCAGAACTCTGCACTCTGTACATAGCTCACCCCAGAACTCTGCACTCTGTACACTGTTTACTCCTGAACCCTGCAGTCTGTACACTGCGTACTCCTGGACTCTACACTCTGTACAATGCGTACTTCTGAACTCTGCACTCTGTACACTGCATACTCCTGAACTCTGCACTCTGTACATAACATACCCCAGAACTCTGCACTCTGTACACTGCATACTCCTGAATTCTGCACTCTGTACATAGCTCAAGCCAGAACTCTGCACTCTGTACATAGCTCACCCCAGAACTCTGCACTCTGTACAGTGCGTACTAATAGACTCTGCACTCTGTACATTGCTCAAGACAGAACTCTGCACTCTGTACTTAGCTCACCCCAGAACTCTGCACTCTGTACATAGCGTAATCCTGAACTCTACACTCTGTACATAACACACTCCTGAACACTGCACTCTGTACACAGCATACTCCTGAAATCTGCACTCTGTATATATTGGACTCCTGAACTCTGCACCCTGTACATAGTGTACTCCCGAACTCCGCACAAGGGTTGCCACAATTGCAGCACGATTTAGCGCAGCACAACTGCACTGCGTTCTGAGATTTGTTATTCACACCTCGCCGCTTGGAAATTGCAGGCAGAATCGTGTGCATGCTGCCTAAAAAAATCCAACACCTCCCGCATAAGGGCTCATGTACATACAGACTTGGTTGGCCAAAAAAACGCAGCAAAATCAAGGCAAAAACACGCAGCGATTTTTTCCTTTCATACCCGATGGGTGACATCTCATTTATTCCTAAACCACTTTTCACCTGCAGAGTGTCGGCCTCGACACCGACACCATCCTAAATACATTCACATACCCCCCTCCCAAATAAAAAAGGACAGATGGATAATGCAAGAGGTCAGCCAAGAGGAAACTTCCCGGGAAGAAGAATCACAATGTCATGTAGTCAAGGCCCAGAGGTCACGACCCCTAATGAGGCCGAGTCAGACGGGTTAGCCGCCTCTGAGAATTGCAGCTAGCCAAAAGGACGGAGGTCAGCAGATAATGAAGTGGCCGGCATTGGTTTTCTGCCAGTCACACTTCAGAATGGAATAATGTGTGCGTGGGAAAGGCCGGAGTATTGGTGATACACGGCGGATCATCCCCCTGATTACATACAATCCTGTGCGCTACTATATCATGAGCCCTAAAATGCCAATACTTCCCAGACACCTGCCACAAGCGTTCAGCGCTGCGATTGTCTCCAACCCCCCTGTTCTCCCTGAGCGGCCGGGTCACTGTGCCTGGGGAGGTTTTCTGCACGTGAGAACTTCCTCTACAGAGCCAGAAAATAATAGCGTAGTCCTTCCCGAAGGCGCGACTCCGTCTCCGATGGCTGCGAAACCAATCTGTGAAATAGTAAACTTTGTAAATAACGCTGATTGCCTTATTTGTTTTGTTACAGTAGATGTACACCCCAGACCAATGACATTTCATTTTCTAAAACGCTATTTACCTAGCGGGGGGCGACCACCTGGCTGGTGAAAATGGAAGCAATGAGATATTATAGGGACTACTTTTTAGCGGCGCTTTACCGATAACACGGCCAGCCGGCAGTGTGAAATAGCTCTTGAGATGATTCAGCTTCACTCCATGCCCATATAAATATAGCCTAGAGAATGTACAGACCCCCCTTCAGCACAGACCCCCCATTTCACACAGACCCACCCTTCAGCACAGATGGACCCCCCCTTCAGCACATACCCCCTCCCTTTAGCACAGATCGAGCCTTCAGCACAGACCCTTCCTTCAGCACAGATGGACCCCCCCCCCCTTCAGCACATACCCCCTCCCTTCAGCACCGACCGACCCTTCAACACAGACCCTTCCTTCAGCACAGATGGACCCCCCCATTCAGCACATACCCCCTCCCTTGAGCACAGACCCCCCCTTCAGCACAGACCCCCTTCAGCACAGATGGACCCCCCCCCCATTCAGCACAAACCCCCCTTCAGCACAGATGGACCCTTCCTGCCCCATCCCATTCAGTACCTCAGATCAGCGTGGCACAGGCACAGAAGGTTTCATCCCCGCAGATTCCCTCCCCCTGTGAACACATAAACACTGGAAGGGGAGGTGGCTCTCACTCTGGTCGCTGTGCCTGTGTGACATCCGGCCGGGAACCGCTCAGACAGCCCCACCCCCCTTACAACGCCACGGCCAGCAGCTCGCCTCTCTCTCCCTGTTCTAACCTCACTTTCACCACGGCGCTGTCACTGCTTCAGTCGCAGAAGGGTGTCTTTGCTCTTCAACACCTTCTTGATTTCAGGGGGTCAATTGCCCCCCACTTGCCCTATGGAGCAGACGCCCATGGGACAGTATTTCCCGGGAAAGGCTTCATATCATCAAAAAAAAAATTTTAGGCCCCTTTCGCACTGGAGCAGTATGTGCGGTGGCAGTATAGCGCCACTATTTTTAGCGGGGCTATACCGTCGGAATTGCGGTGGTATTCGGCCGCTAGCGATGTGGTATTAACCCCAGCTAACGGACGAAAAGGGGTTAATATCGCCCGCAATGTGCCTCTGCGGTATTACCGTGGTGTCCCATTGTTTTCAAAGATGCTGCTTACAGGAGATTTATTTTTTTCTCCCGCCAGCGCATCGCCTCAGAGTGAAACCCCATTGAGAATGCTGGGGCTGGAGTATGTCAGGCGTTATTTATACGCTATTTTTAGCGCTAAAACACCTGAAATACTCCTCAGTGTGAACGGGGCCTCATGCCGCGCACACACGACCGTTTTTCGGACTATAAAAAAATGTAGTTTTTTTTTTTATGTCATTAAAAACGATTGTGTGTGGGCTTCAGAGCATTTTTCACGATCTAAAAAATGGCCAATTTTTTTTTCGAACACGCTCTATTTTTTCACAAAGTTTTTTTAACGTTGTTGTTTTTCGGGTTGTAAAAAATGGTCCTGTGTGGGCTTTAACGACGTGAAAAACCCGCTCATGCTCAGAAGCAAGTTATGAGACGGGAGCGCTCGTTCTGGTAAAACTAGCGTTCGTAATGGAGTAAGCACATTCATCACGCTGTAACAGACAGAAAATCGCAAATCGTCTTTTACTAACACAAAATCAGCTAAAGCAGCTCAAAGGGTGGCGCCCCTTTATAGTGCCGTCGTACGTGTTGTACGTCACCGCGCTTTGCTAGAGCATTTTTTTTTCACGATCGTGTGTGGGCAAGGCCGTTTTAATGATTTTTCTAGAGCCTGAAAAACTTTGTATTTTACAACCCGAAAAATCATGTGTATGCGCCATTAGACTTGTTTTTCCTCCTTTTTTTTCTTTTGAGCCCTTTCTGCATTTCCATACTGCTGATCTCATGTACCCTCTTTGCAGCAACTTCCCATCAACGTGGACTTCGGTGGGGGAGAGCAAGGGGGGGGGGGTGGGACTTTGCATGAAAAACAAAGATGCAAAAGGGATAAATGGGTGAACCAAAAGAATTTTATTAAAATGTCTTCATGCACATACAGGCAATAATAATATCAAAGTACATGATAAGTATGATAATAACAATAGGCATGATGATAACACAAAGTCTCACAATGTAGCCACTGTTCTAGGGATAAACAATAAGCATGATTAGGACAAGAATATATGATAGCGTAGTAGCAGTAGTGTCACAAATTAAAGGGGTTGTAAAGGTAAATTTCTTCTGAGAAATCCTCACTTCCTGTTCTTCTGTCTGTAACTCCACACAGTAATGTGAGGCTTTCTCCCTGGTGTGGAGTGTCGTGCTCGCCCCCTCCCTTGGACTACAGGAGAGTCAGGACGTCCACTAACACACAGCTCCTTTCTCTATCTGCAACGTAGAGAGTGTCCTGACTCTCTTGTAGTCCAAGGGAGGGGGCGAGCACGAAGGATGAGGTAAGTGAAGGAGGACTGCATTAAGGTAAAGGAAGCTATTTAGGGAAAAATCATTTTTCCTTTACAAACCCTTTAAGACAATAACAAGTTTCAATGGGTCACCACAAACCGGGGTAGTATAAAATCATAAAAAGAGAGATAATGCTTGCAGGGCCTATGGCCTCCTTGTACCTGTAGAAGTAGAGTTTGCTTGATAATGGGGGATCAGAAGAAATTGAGAGTACGACATCTGATATCTCGACGCGTTTCGTGGCTACTATGCCACTCATCAGGAGCATGCACGTGGTATGTCTAGAATAAAGGTGATGCCTGCAGGGCATTTGTCAGGACGGGTCTTCTGAAGGTGGTGAAAATGGACCATGCCTGTCTATTGTGTGTTGAAAAAGCCACTTGTAATGTCCATTGAAAGCCCATGTGACAGAGTGACAGGAGCACATGCGGATGACAGGGACAGAGCGTTGTCACTCCTTAACCACTTCCCGATCACCTACCGCAGATGTACTGGTGCAGGTCGGCTCCATTGCACGAAACAACGCCCCACTGATTGGAGAGGGAGAAACAAAATGTTACCCCAGTACACTGCCAATATAGAAGTCCACGAACTGTGATCCGGTGCTCTAGCCAGGACGTTCAGGCCCCACAACGTTGAGGCCTTAGATGAAGGCTTCTTAGCTAAAATGCGTCAAAGTATATCCTGTACCCATGTAACCAATACAGAGCATCCGAGTTGCCAGCACTTTTTGATATAATATGACAGGTTGCCGATCAGAGACGGCTCTTTAATTAGGCAAATTGGGTGGTCGCCTAAGGCCTCGCACTCACATCGGCCTCGCGGCCACCTAACTTACCCAATGCATTACCCCAGTTTTAAGGGACAAGGTTCCTTAATGCTGCTGTGCTCAGGCAGCGTTAAGAGCCCTGACTCAGGAGCGGGGCCACCAGCATCCCTAACAACCAGTGAAAATTAGTGACCCCACCCCTTGTGACGTCAATGACCCATCATGCCCTCAGTCAATGACATCACAAGGGGGCGGGTTCACCAGGTGACATCTCCGGGTGGCCCCAGCCCCTTAGTTATTAAAGGGCAGGGTCTGGGGGCTTCCTTGTTAATGGGGGCTTCCAGATTCCGATAAGCCCCCTGCCCGCAGACCCTCACAACCACTGGCCAGGGTTGTGGGGCAAAGGCTCTTGTCAATGAATTATTTCTCCCACCATGTGGGTGAGAGTTGGGCCCCATGTCAAGTTTTGCTTAAGGCCTCACAAAGCCTAGAGCTGCCTCTGTTGCCGATTCAGACAGAACAGAGGTACAGATGTTCGTCCAGAGGAGCCATGTTGTCTACTGGCATTCCCTTCCTGACAGGTGCAAAGCCCCAAATACAGACAGTTTGAGTTCTAGATAAGCACCTGAACGACCACAACATACAGGGATATACAATGTAATACTGACATATAATCACACACAGAGGATGGACTTGGTGTACTTGTATCTTTTTTCAACCTCACCTACTATGTAAATTTGGAGCATCGTTTATTTGCACCCAGCCCAGTGACGGTACGTGTATAGAGGGCACCGGAGCGCCGCCCCCTCTGGCTCCTGCACACGCCACTGACACAATATACATAGATTCATGCATTACATTGCATGAATCTATGTATTGCTGCCGAATATTCAGATGGCCGGCCCCTGGTGAGCGCCGGCCATCTGAATAACGGCGGCAGTTGAAGTGCCAATCGGAGCAATCGGTTCTGATAGGCTTTCCCTCAGGCTGTAAATGGCTTCCAGATGCTTATCCTCGGGGCGCACGGGGGGTGCGTTCCTTGGATTAGAGCAGAGTTTCTCAATTCCAGTCCTCACGCCCCCCCAACAGGTCAGGTTTTCAGGATTTCCATTATTTTACACATGTGATTTGATCAGTTTCACTGCCTTAGTAATTCCCACAGCCTTATCATCTGAGGGAAATCCTGAAAACATGACCTGTTGGGGGGGCGTGAGGACTGGAATTGAGAAACACTGGATTAGAGTGACAGGCGTCTCAGCCAATCAGGTTCACCGGTTCTGGTTACCAGTAACCTGATTGGCTGAAGCGTCATTAAGGGCGGAAGAAGACATCGAGGGATGTAAAAAGCACGGCTGACCCCAGAAAGGTAAGTGCCAGGCTGGCGGGGGCATTTTGCAGGGCACAGTGGTAACAATTGATGGGCACAGTGGTAACAATTGATGGCACAGTGGCTGCGTTTGGCTGCATTTGGCTAGGCACAGTGGTGACAATTGATGGGCACAGTGGTGACAATTGATGGGCACAGTGGTGACAATTGATGGCACAGTGGTGACAGCTGATGGCACAGTGGCTGCATTTGATGGCACGGCACAGTGGTGACAATTGCTGGGCACAGTGGTGACAATTGATGGCACAGTGGTAACAATTGATAGGCACAGTGGTGACGATGGCACAGTGGTGACACTGGGCACAGTGGCGACAATTGATGGCACAGTGGCTGCGTTTGATGGCATGGCACGTTGGTGAAAATTGATGGGCACAGCGGCCATAAATGATGGCTCAGTGGCTGCGTTTGATGGCATGGCACAGTGGCTGCATTTGATGGCATGACACAGTGGTGACAATTGATGGGCACAGTGGTGACGATTGATGGCACAGTGGTAACAATTGATGGCACAGTGGTAACAATTGCTGGGTACAGTGGTGACAATTGCTGGGCACAGTGGTGAAAATTGATGGGCACAGTGGTAACAATTGATGGGCACAGTGTTGACGATTGATGGCACAGTGGTGACAATGGGCACAGTGGCAACAATTGATGGCACAGTGGCTGCGTTTGATGTCATGGCACAGTAGCTGCGTTTGATGGGCACAGTGAGGCTGCAATTGTTTTTTTTTTTTTCGTTTGTTTGCTCCCCCCCAGAAAATTTAGAGCACCGGCCGCCACTGACCCAGCCGCTGCTTCCACCTTCTCCAAAATCGTCCCAGCCAATAAATTTGCCAGGACCATGAATTATGAACCTGATGGGTTCACCTTGAAACTATGGGTAGCAGCAAACCCCAACCCTAATCTTCTTATACCATACAGAGCCTATACCATATTCTATGTGCCGGCTTTAGATTGAGTCTCTAGCGGCTCTATCTGACTCTTCTCATAGAAATATAAGAATTATCTCCCATACACCTGATACACCAGAAGCTCTCACTCACAAGCACCCAGACCAAAGGGAAAAATGTAATTACGCCGGAATATTTTAATTTGTTTCTAGACTAGATCTTGTAAGCTGTGATGAAGAAAATCTTCCATTATGTGGATTCATTTAATTTCCCCACAGTTGAGGGTGAGATGACAGATGGAGGGATTGGATTGGAACGTCTTGCGGCCACTCTCAGGCAGCATTTTCTCCTTGTCACTTCATTTGTATATAAAATAGGATTTTTATAGGGTATTTAACATCTGCTATTCCATATTTGTCCTGAAATAAATATTTTAGCTAAAGCTACGGCACGCTGCAAGGGGATTAATTATACCGCGGGGAGGAAAGACTCTGATCCGAGATAACAGTGAAAAATGCTCATTGTACAATTATATTCAATACGTAAAATGGAGGTAAATGGTGAATTGTGGTTACTTGCATTATTCGTAGCCAGAACAGAATTTTTTATATATATATACATATGCAGCAAGTACTTGTCATGTAACAGACGTGCTACTGTCCACATTCAGAGAAAAGTCATGGTGCTGTCAGGTCACCTGTGGTCAGATGACAAGTGCACCCTGTTGGAGGCAGGGATGCACCACGAGGTAGTAAACCCAATAGCAGACCACAGAATGGATATGGGGAAGAGGTTCACTGGGGCAAAAACAGGGATCCTACAGGAAACTAACCAACGATTCCCCAGGGCGCGGAGTCTAAGATCCAGTTTGGTATTCACCAGAGCCTCTAGTGGTGAGGATGGCCTTCGCTGCAGCTGGATCCAGGTTGCGGCCCCTGGAGTCCCCTAGGTCACACTCCGTAGGGAGAAAGGGGAAGCAGCCACTCAGGACACAAGGAATAGTGAAGGGTAAGCCGAGGTCGGGGCAACAAGCAGACGAGGATAACCAAGGGACAGGCCAAGGGTCAGGGTCACAGGCAAACAGGAGTAGTCATAGACAAGCCAAAGTCGGTACACAGAGATAGTAACGTAGCACACGGCAAGCAGGAACACAAAGCTAACACACAACATTGATCAGCAAAGCAAACCTGCAGTGCACTAGTTAATATAGAGTTCTTGGGATGGCCTAGGGTGGAGCCATACAGGGAGGAGAGATGATAAAAGGCAGCCAGATAAGAGAGTCAGGCCTCTAATGAACATATGGAGGAGAAGGTAAGCTGCCAGACATTATTGTATATCCATGACAGGTGCTGAGAAAAGACAGGAGTGCCACACGAATGGTTTTTGAGTCCTTAAGTATTTAGACCATCATAAAATGCCATGGTAAATAGACAACATGTTTCAGGGCTTAGCGGACACTTCCTCAGGGCTTAAAGGAGTTGTAAAGTGTCAGGAACCATGAATCAGACTTAAGCTTAGTACACACGGGCCAGAATCTCTTCAGGGAAAAAACATAGTTTTTCCTGATGAGATTCTTGGCAAGAATCTCTTGCCGCCTGAGTGTACAAACTCTCCTTTCAAAAGAACCGCGGTTCTCTTGATAGGCAAGAACGCGTTGACGTCATCGTGTACGACAGGCATGCACTCGTCACATTCGATGCCATTCGCCACCATCTTGCTGCACCCTACCTATGAAGTCATTTCGAGCATGCGCGGGTTTTCACGGTGACCAGGTAAGTATACACACTCTCGGGTTTCTCGGCAGGAAAACATGTTCTCTATTTTTCCCGTCTAGATTCTGGACAGTTTTGTTGTCGAGAAACCTGAAAGCCTCGTACACACACTCGGTATACTCAGCAAGAAAGCTCTGCCAGCAGTTTTCTTGCTGGTTCTTGCCGAGTAAACCGAGCGTGTGTACGAGGCTTCAGACAGAAGTGCAATAAAAAAAAATAATACTATTTAAAGCGGAGTTCCACCCAAAAATGGAACTTCTGCTTTTCGGAACCCTCCCCCCTCCGTTGTCACATTTGGCACCTTTCAGGGGAGGGGGTGCAGATACCTGTATGATACAGGTATTTGCACCCACTTCCGGGGACAGACTACCACGGGAGTCACTCCACTTCCCGCCAAAGCTTCCCACCCCCCTAACTGGCTTCTGGGAAACACACTGGCCCCAGGAGACAGCGAGGATCACTGGGAACGAGCCGTGCTACTCAAGCATGTGCAGTAGGGAACCAGGCAGTGAAGCCGCAAGGCTTCACTGCCTGATTCCCTCACCGAGGATGGCGGCAGGGGTGCTGGACAGGTAAGTGTCCGTTTATTAAAAGTCAGCAGCTGCAGTATTTGTAGCTGCTGGCTTTGATAAAATGGTAAAATGGCAAAAACAGAGCAAACGTAGTCAAAACATAGCCAGAGTTCGGTGACCAGGACGGGTAGTCAGAACAAGCCAGAGAAACAGGAGTCCAGAGATCAGCGAAGTCGGGATGCAGCAAACAGAATCAGGAACCAAAAGGTAAGACAGCCAAGAAAGACTTTCACTGGAAAACGCAGTAGAGAGAGTCCAGATATGTTGACCAAGGAAAAGGCACAGAAGATCTGATCTAAGGAGTATAACCAGCAGCTCTAGCTGATAAACAGGAAATGAAGACCAGGTGAGTAAATCTTCTGATCTGTAAGTGGTTGTCTGGTCACTAAGGGGTAAATCTTCTGGCCTGTAAGTGGTTAAACAGACACTATCACCTGGTCAATGCAGGGCAAACTAAGGTCTCATTGGCGCTTGTGTTGGTCTCTGAAGAGCGATCTGCAAGCGTTTGACAGGCAGTGAGGAGGCGTTGCATTACCTGCTTTAACCCATTGAATCCCAAGCTAGCGCGCCATAGCTGCATGCATTGCAGGATGCGATCAGCTTTAACCTAAATAGGCTTTGCAGGGAGAAAAAACGACACGTCACTGCTGTCTGTGTTGGCAAACAACACAGAGCTCTCTTTTATCATTCGCTCAGCCGATCAGCGGGTTCCGGACATAAACCATTGGCCGGGACCCGTTGATCGGCTTGTGCTGTAACAAAAGACAGCACAGATAGGGAAGTCGGTGCGCGCACGCACACGTGCACGTGTGCCCCCTACCTGCAACTTCAAAATCACGTACGTGATCCAGCGCTGAAGGGGCCGCAGCCTGAAGTGCAACAGCCAGGCAACCAGCATTTCTCAGAAAGAGAAACCGCCATGATATGTTTACTTTAATGACTGCATATGTGTAGTACATGGCATTTTTTTTCTATTAGTCCGGAGTTGAGCTTTAATTGGTGTATTGCAAGAAAAAGAAAAAGAAAAAAACACACAATTCGCGATAAAATGAAAGGGATATTCATCGCCTTTTCGCAGTTCATGACCGCCGAGCCTTCTATACAGATCACCGAAAATTAACTGCGACCTTTCCTTCTTTTTTACTTCACAGCAATGCTTTATGTTATTCCTTGAGATACAAATGTGTCAATTTAAAATATGGCGCCCTGATAGCGATACGGATCTGTAGTGTATTTTATGGCGAGAAATGTCAGCTCTTCTATTCCATTAACACTTGTTTCTATTATTTCTGCAGTTCCCGAGGTGATCGCTGTTTGATGTCATCATTATCTCCTGCGCCCAGGTAAGACGGTCCTTCTAAGTGACGCCGTGAATTATAAATACTAATTATAGAGCTCCTTGGATCCTTCTCATTAGCCGGGATGTGTTTGGAGGACTTGTTGGTTCATCCATTGGCAGTCCCCTGTGTGTGAGGATAGTGGGGATCTTAACGGTTAATTCCACCTTTCATACCATGCTTCATATTATGATTGGAAGTAGCATAGAACATGGTGCCGTTCCGCACCACCCCCCCCCCCCATCCTCAAACCCCCCCCCGAATTGCAGGGAGCCTCTTCCCGCAGCGTTCTGTGTATTTTTTAAACAATATTTTTACTCCATTCATAAATCCATTCCACCGTGACAGAGGGACTCGTACTTCTCAATGGAACGCAGTGATGTCTCCGCACTCTTTAACAGTATGAATACTGAATTAAATTAAAATGTATTACAATATGGATGGTGTCAGTAGGACAGTAGACGGTGTCAGTAGAGCAGTGGACGGTGTCAGTAGAGCAGTGGACGGTGTCAGTAGGGCAGTGGACGGTGTCAGGAGAGCAGTGGACGGTGTCAGTAGGGCAGTGGACGGTGTCAGTAGGGCAGTGGACGGTGTCAGTAGGGCAGTGGACGGTGTCAGGAGAGCAGTGGACGGTGTCAGTAGGGCAGTGGACGGTGTCAGTAGGGCAGTGGGCGGTGTCAGTAGGGCAGTGGGCGGTGTCAGTAGAGCAGTGGACGGTGTCAGTAGGACAGTGGACGGTGTTAGTAGGGCAGAGGACGGTGTCAGTAGGGCAGTGGACGGTGTCAGGGCAGTGGACGGTGTCAGTAGGGCAGTGGACGGTGTCAGGGCAGTGGACGGTGTCAGTAGGGCAGTGGACGGTGTTAGGGCAGTGGACGGTGTCAGTAGGGCAGTGGACGGTGTCAGTAGGGCAGTGGACGGTGTCAGGGCAGTGGACGGTGTCAGTAGAGCAGTGGACGGTGTCAGTAGGGCAGTGGACGGTGTCAGTAGGGCAGAGGACAGTGTCAGTAAGGCAGTCGATGGTGTCAGTAGGGCAGAGGATGGTGTCAATAGAGAAGTGGATGGTGTCAGTAGAGCAGAGGACGGTGTCAGTAGATCAGTGGACGGTGTAAGTAGGGCAGTGGACTGTGTCAGTAGAGCAGTGGACGGTGTCAGTAGAGCAATGGATGGTGTCAGTAGGACAGTGGACGGTGTCAGTAGAGCAGTGGACGGTGTCAGTAGAGCAGTGGACGGTGTCAGTAGAGCAGTGGACGGTGTCAGTAGAGCAGTGGACGATGTCAGTAGAGCAGTGGACGGTGTCAGTAGAGCAGTGGACGATGTCAGTAGAGCAGTGGACGGTGTCAGTAGAGCAGTGGACGGTGTCAGTAGAGCAGAGGACGATGTCAGTAGAGCAGTGTGCGGTGTCAGGAGAACAGTGGATGGTGTTGGCAGGTCAGTGGACGTCGGACGACGTTTAATGGGGGGCATTGTTTACTCCCACTGCCCCCGGGACATTTTCTACTTCCAATGCCCGCAGTCCGGCCCCCATGAAGTCTGAAGGACAGTAAACTGACCCTTTGTTTACAAAGTTTGGAGACCCCTGGTATAGAGGAATGTGCTTTGTTCATATTTCATGTCTGAGGTTTACAAGCACTGTAACCTGTCCATACCCCTGTATGTATTAGATGACGGCCGGTAGTATAGGTCCAGTTATGACAACACGTGGCTGGCATCGCTCACGTCCCAGTGTATATCCAGTGACAGTGGCCTAGTTATGTGACCATTAGGACATGTTTTCGGGGTCACTTGGTGACAATATCACCGGTTTCCTCAGCCCTTGATCTGGGCAGCAGCCCAGGAGAGCGGTAAAAAGCTGTTTATGGCTGGAATCACCGGCTTTACAGAGCGCCACTTATTACACCGCGGTAGAAGTTGCACCGCCTGCAGCAACCAATAAATAGCGGGGTGAAGACAACGCACTTATTACCAGTTCCTGGAAGCCTCTTAACACTCCCTCGGCACACACATGCTTCTCCCTCCTCGCCCCGCTCAGGCTGTCCTTCCCCTGGTCCCGGCTGGTGACTCGATCGGCTTGGAGAACACCGAGGTGTTTTATCACATGGCAGTGAGTGGTAAATGGAAGCCATTAGGGCCGATAATGTCCTACAAGCACAGTACCCTCCTTCCAAGATCATGGTAATGATCTCACACCTATCTAATGCCAGCTTAATAGACTCTCTAATGGGCCCCCCGTTCTCCCCAGTGGTTTATGAACCCTCTTGATGGCTCTTGGTGGGATTCCCAGCGTTTACGTCCCCCTGTCACAGGCCACGTCTCTAAAGCTCTTCACCTTCCTCCCTACCAGAGAATAACGTCTGTCGAAAAGGCTTCCCCCTCCGTCCTTAATTAATTATTTCCTCTCTGTTGCATATTCTGGCTGTGTGCCCAAAGAGGAACTAGGATTCCTCCCCCCGGAGCAGCAAGTCCCAACTGCTCCCACCGTGCAGACCCCCAGATGGGTAGTTTAGGATGGGCAGGTGGTGCCTCCTAGCCCCAGGGCCCGATAAGGAGGACGCTCAGGATCACTTAGCACATGACAGGCAATTAAAAAAAAATCGGAAAATGCAAGCGAGTAAAAAAGGAGATGCATGTTACAAGTTTACACAGCGATGCGTGTTTAATGTAGACGAGTGTAATGGAGGGTGGGGGGCGCCTGGAAGGCCCACTCCACCTGAACCTGATAGGTCAGCTTATCATGGGTGCCTACAAACTGAATGGCATGGTAGTTCCTTAGGTCCCTAGAGATCAAAAATCCCCAACAGAGCTTTTAGTTCTCTCCAACCGTACTGACTGGTATGGAGACAAATGAAGGAAGCCCCTTCCCACAGTGGATGCTCCGTTTTATGGGACACACAGCTGAGTTGGTTTACTAAAGCCGACCATAGACAGGCAGGCTCGCCCCCGAATGAGTAGTGCGTGCTCTACCTTTTTGTGTGATCCGGTGCCATTTCAGCCAGTGCCGATCCTTACCTCCCTGGGGTCCTAAGCAAAATGACATGTCGAGGGGGGGGGGGGGGGGTGTTCTGCTGTCGGAAATTACATCTTACATTAAAGTGAGAACCGGGAGATGCTGACTTCTTACCTCTTCTCCTCTTCTCCCATGCAGCCAACAAGTTGAGAAGCGGGGTGAGGGGCTGAAAGTGACTTCTCACCAGGCAGGGCCTCTAGTAATTTGGGGGGCCCTCCGCAGCTTTGCGGGGCCCTAAGCGGCTTGCATAGTGAGCCTATAGGGCGGATCGGCCCTGATTTCAGCCCATTCAACTTGCGGGTTTAACAAATCATTTCTTGTATAATTCTCCTTTTAAGGGGTTGTAAATTTACTTACAACCCCTATATTTCCCTAAATATCTTCCTTTACCTTAGTGCAGTCCTCCTTCACTTACCTCATCCTTCCATTTTGCTTTTAAATGTCCTTATTTCTTCTGAGAAATCCTCACTTCCTGTTCTTCTGTCTGTAACTCCACACAGTAATGTGAGGCTTTCTCCCTGGTGTGGAGTGTCGTGCTCGCCCCCTCCCTTGGACTAGAGGAGAGTCAGGACGCCCACTAACACACAACTCCTTTCTCAATCTGCAACATAGAGAGCGTCCTGACTCTCCCGTAGTCCAAGGGAGCGGGCGAGCACGACACTCCACACCGGGGAGAAAGCCTTGCATTACGGTGGTGAGTTACAGACAGAAGAACAGGAAGAGGGGATTTCTCAGAAGAAATAAGGACATTTAAAAGTAAAATGGAAGGATGAGGTAAGTGAAGGAGGACTGCACTAAGGTAAAGGAAGATATTTAGGGGGAAAAAAAATTGTACCTTTGCAACCCCTTTAAGGAGGCGTGGCGGAGGGTGTGTCCTTTGCCTACATACTTTTGCTAATTGGTGTCCCTCGTTCCCATTTAAAAATTTGAGAGGTGTGCTAATAGTTGTCCTGTGGACAGATTCTCCCACCTGAGCTGTGGATTTCTGCAGCTCCTCCAGAGTTACCATGGGCCTCTTGGCTGCTTCTCTGATGAACGCTCTCCTTGCCCGACCCGGTCAGTTTAGGTGGACGGCCGTGTCTTGGTAGGTTTGCGGTTGTGCCATACTCTCTCCATTTTCGGATGATGGATTGAACAGAAGCTCCATGAGATCTTCAAAGCTTGGGAGATTATTTTATAACCTAACCTTGCTTTATACTTCTCCACAATTTTAATAACTGACCTGTCTGGTGTGTTCCTCGGCCTTCATGATGCTGTTTGTTCACTAAGGTTCTCTAACAAACCTCTGAGGGCTTCACAGTATTTATACTGATATTACATTACACACAGGTAAGGATGAGCTTCGGCGTGTTTGCACAGTCCACGTGCAGAGCCTGCCAGGCAGGGCTGGACTGGGACAAACATTTGGCCCTGGACTTCATCCAGACTGACCCACTTTGACAGGTCTCTCCCATGGTGGCCGGACAACTCCCGCACCCTCTCTCCCCCTTCACTAGCCGTTCTACTTTATTAGAGTACAAGGGATGGTACTGGTACTCTTATAGGCAGTACCAGTGGGGAAGCTAGACATTATTTCACCCGGGGCAAATAATCAGTTCAGTGCCCCCCCCTTATGGGACAAGATTAGGCAGAAGGGAGAAGCTCCCAGGCCATAGCTGTTGAGTCAGCTGTCTGTCCCCTCCCCCATGCTGCTCTGTCATCCCCCCTGCTCCTCTGGTCCTCCCCCTGCCTCTTTGGTGCCCCCAGGTGAGCGCTGCGGGGAGGGAGAGGAGGTGAGCGCTGCAGGAAGGGAGAAACAGAGGAGCGGTAGGGGGCGACGGTCTGCTCTCACTAAAGCCGGCCCACCGGGAAACTCCCTGTAGTCCCAATGTCCAATCCATCCCTGCAGACCTCTGAGGGCTTCACAGAACTTCACAGTATTTATACTGATATTACATTGCACACAGGTAAGGATGAGCTCCGGCGTGTTTGCACAGTCCACGTGCAGAGCCCGCCAGGAAGTCGGCATCGCGCTGCGCTAATCACAGGCAGCACACCAGGACCTCCAAAAACGGGTCCAAGAACTTTAATCGTATAGATACAACAGACAACCTACCTGTGTAGCGGGCCTCCGGCCGCCGCGGCGCACTCACATGCGTAGATCTTGTACCGGTAAAGGGTCTTAGGTCTGGGCCGTTTATTTCAAGCCACTTATGTGCCGAAGAACACGCCTAAGGATGTCATTATAAACTTCAAAGGACGGCGGCGAAACGTCCGCGCCGCCCGCGTTTTGTTATGAATTTGCGCATAATATGGACATTAAATCTGCCAGACAAGCCGAAGCTTCGCTCCGCCGTACAAATCGTAATTTAAGTTATTTTTCCTCGTGAATTTTTGGTCAGGCAGAGGAGCTGATCTGTGCTGGAGATAGGAGCAGCGAGACGTTTGCATTTTAACCCCTCGGGAACTAATTAGTGTTCTCGTTTTTATGTGGTTTCATAAACACCAACGCCGGAGTCAGACAGGCCCGGAATAATAGCCGTTCCCCGCTACACTCGGAGATTCTAAAGGGGGGCCCCCCACCCAACTTTCCACATTATTACCTCTTGTGATGGAGGAAAGATGTTGGAGGGTTTTCTTCCAGAAGTCAATCATACCGGGCAGACGGCGATTCCCGGGTGAAATAAAATAACTGCTTACTAATGTTATGAGGAGCTACAGTGCCTTGAAAAAGTATTCATACCCCTTGACATTTTCCACACTTTGTTATGTTACAACCAAAGACATAAATGTATTTTATTGGGATTTTATGTGATAGACAAATGGTCTCCAAACTGTGGCCCTTTGCTTGTTTTAATCAGGTCCTTGGGGCACTATTTCATCTAGGGCTGCAACTAACGATTATTTTCATAACCGATTAGTTGGCCGATTATTGTTTCGATTAATCGGATAATATAAAAAAAAAAAAGTGTGGTGTACAATTTAGTTAATATGTAAATAAAAAAAAAGGCAATTTATTCTTAAATATCCATATGCAGTGGCAAATACAGTGCAGAAAATAAGTATTTGAACACCCTGCTATTTTGCAAGTTCTCCCACTTGGAAATCATGGAGGGGTCTGAAATTGTCATCGTAGGTGCATGTCCACTGTGAGAGACATAATCAAAAAAAAAATTCCAGAAATCACAATGTATGTTTTTTTTAAACTATTTATTTGTATGATACAGCTGCAAATAAGTATTTGAACACCTGTCTATCAGCTAGAATTCTGACCCTCAAAGACCTGTTAGTCTGCCTTTAAAATGTCCACCTCCACTCCATTTATTATCCTAAATTAGATGCACCTGTTTGAGGTCATTAGCTGCATAAAGACACCTGTCCACCCCATACAATCAGTAAGAATCCAACTACTAACATGGCCAAGACCAAAGAGCTGTCCAAAGACACGAGAGACAAAATTGTACACCTCCACAAGGCTGGAAAGGGCTACGGGGAAATTGCCAAGCAGCTTGGTGAAAAAAGGTCCACTGTTGGAGCAATCATTAGAAAATGGAAGAAGCTAAACATGACTGTCAATCTCCCTCGGACTGGGGCTCCATGCAAAATCTCACCTCGTGGGGTCTCAATGATCCTAAGAAAGGTGAGAAATCAGCCCAGGACTACACGGGAGGAGCTGGTCAATGACCTGAAAAGAGCTGGGACCACCGTTTCCAAGGTTACTGTTGGTAATACACTAAGACGTCATGGTTTGAAATCATGCATGGCACGGAAGGTTCCCCTGCTTAAACCAGCACATGTCAAGGCCCGTCTTAAGTTTGCCAATGACCATTTGGATGATCCAGAGGAGTCATGGGAGAAAGTCATGTGGTCAGATGAGACCAAAATAGAACTTTTTGGTCATAATTCCACTAACCGTGTTTGGAGGAAGAAGAATGATGAGTACCATCCCAAGAACACCATCACTACTGTGAAGCATGGGGGTGGTAGCATCATGCTTTGGGGGTGTTTTTCTGCACATGGGACAGGGCGACTGCACTGTATTAAGGAGAGGATGACCGGGGCCATGTATTGCGAGATTTTGGGCAACAATCTCCTTCCCTCAGTTAGAGCTTTGAAGATGGGTCGAGGCTGGGTCTTCCAACATGACAATGACCCGAAGCACACAGCCAGGATAACCAAGGAGTGGCTCTGTAAGAAGCATATCAAGGTTCTGGCGTGGCCTAGCCAGTCTCCAGACCTAAACCCAATAGAGAATCTTTGGAGGGAGCTCAAACTCCGTGTTTCTCAGCGACAGCCCAGAAACCTGACTGATCTAGAGAAGATCTGTGTGGAGGAGTGGGCCAAAATCCCTCCTCTAGTGTGTGCAAACCTGGTGAAAAACTACAAGAAACGTTTGACCTCTGTAATTGCAAACAAAGGCTACTGTACCAAATATTAACATTGATTTTCTCAGGTGTTCAAATACTTATTTGCAGCTGTATCATACAAATAAATAGTTAAAAAAATCATACATTGTGATTTCTGGATTTTTTTTTTGGATTATGTCTCTCACAGTGGACATGCACCTACGATAACAATTTCAGACCACTCCATGATTTCCAAGTGGGAGAACTTGCAAAATAGCAGGGTGTTCAAATACTTATTTTCTGCACTGTATAAATAACCAACTACAGTAATTGTAATGCCTTCTATTACCTCCACTTTCTCTGGGTTCAGATGCTGATCTTCCCTGCACAGAGGGCCAGATTCTCGTACATCTATGCTTTTTGTGCGTAGCGTAGCGTAACCCATTTACGCTACGCCTCCGCACTTTTTACGGGCAAGTGCTGTATTCTCAAAGCACTTGCTCTGTAATTTGAGGCGGCCTAGCGTAAAGGGGGCGGCGTAAGGCCGCGTAATTCAAAGTAGGAAGGAGGGGGGCGTGCTGTATTTAAATTACACGCGCCCCCGCGTCGGACGAACTGCGCATGCGCCGGCCGTAAACGTCGCCCGCTGCGCATGTTCCATAGTACGCCGCAAATACATTGATTTCGACAAAAACGTAATTAACGTACAGCCCTATTCGCGACGAGTTACATAAACAACGTAAACGACGGAAAAACACGACGCTGTCCCGACGTCCATACCTAACATGGTGTACGCCGGACCTACGCAAGGTTACCCTTCATATAGCAGGGGTAACCTTACGCGTACGCAAACTACGTCGACGGCGCGCAACTTCGTTTGGGAATCGGCGCATCATGCTCATTTGCATATTCAACGCTGAAATCGACGGGAACGCCACCTAGCGGCCAGCGTAGCATTACAACTTAGATCCGACGGTTTAAGTGACTTACGCCAGTCGGATCTAAGCAAAATCTATGCCTAACTGATTCTAAGAATCAGTCGCATAGATACCCAGGGCCAGATACAGAGATACGACGGTGTATCTGAAGATACACCGTCGTATCTCTTTTGAGAATCTGGCCCAGAGTCTTTAAAGTGATTTTTTTTTTCTTAACAAACATGTTATACTTACCTGCTCTGTGTAATGGTTTTGCACAGAGCAGCCCCGATCCTCCTCTTCTGGGGTCCCTCACCGATGCTTCTGGCTCCTCCTGCCTTCAGAGTGCCTCAAAAGCAAGCTGCAAAGTATAGTATATAGAGCGCCCACTATAGCAAGGTAAAAAAAAACTATTCTACCTTTAGAACCACTCACTTCCTGCCCAGGATTACATGTCCCATGAGGCATTGCTCCTCACACTTTCACATTCACAAATTCTCAGGCACTTAGTGACATGTATGGATGGTGTATGGATGGTGTACTGAGCTGTATGTGTGCTGCACTGTATTTCCTGATATGTAAACAAATAATGTATTCTATATGCAGGCCAACTAATCAACTGGCCGATTATGAAAATAGTTGACAACTATTTTCATAATCGATTAGTTGTTTCGGCCCTAATTTCATCCACTGATACCAACAATCAATGGGGCATAATTCCCCCCACCAACACCAATAATGGGGCATAATTCCCTCCCACCGACACCAATGATGGGGCATATTTCCCCCCACTGACACCAATGAAGGGACATAGACCCCCCTGCCACCTCTCCTGTTCAGGTTCTAAAGACCGGCAAGGAAGGATTGCGGTTTACCTGTCACCTGCCCACCATAGATAGGTTGCCAATCCCAGGATTAGGGTGTGCCCAGGCACACCCCTTGCACAGGCCTATGCTGACAGTACTTTTTCTGGCAAGTAATGTCTGGAGATGAAAAATCCCTGCCCCTGCTTGTGATTGGAGAAATCATAAATCCCGCCCCCTGTGTCTAATCACAGGGCAGTGTAGAGCCAAGCGTTGGAACAAGGTAAAACGAGTCTCGGCCGGCCAGGACAAGTACTGTCAGTGAGTGATGTGGTGATGCCGCGGCCTTTTTTAGGGGCGTGATCAATGCTTCTGGGTAGAGCGTGCGCCCGCCGCCCAGCTGTGCTGTGATTTGTTACAGCACAAGCTGATTTTTGGGAAGGGGGGGGATTGTCCCTGAATGAGTGGCAGTTTGGAAATAAGGTCATCCTAATCAGAGCAGTAGTGTATTTAGGTCTTGTGCTACCCTAGGCCTAACTAAACTCATGCACCCCCTAATTTAAATATGACCCACCCCTGTCAAGGCCACACCCCTTTATGTTTAATATCCGCCCTGAAATTTTCGAGTGGGGACCCTCCCTTACTCTATCCAAAATAAAAAAAATGAGGTCACTAGACTAATTTGCCTCTCAGCCTAGTCTGCCCCATAAGACAGTGTAGCGCAAGCCGGCGGGGATTCTTTCCGTGCTGCCCCTCTGCAAAGTGCTGCCCTAGACCTGGGCCTTGTTGGCCTAAACCAGAATACAGCGTTGAATCAGAAGGCTCCATGAGCCCGGTTGACCTCCCTTTCCCTGTCCTTGTGAGCAAGCCACTAGTAGTGAAACCCATTTTCATAATTTGACGAATAAATAGAAAGAAGAGCTACGTTTTGGAGTGCGGCTGACATTTTTCTTTTTATCGGCATTGTATGGCCGTCCTTTGGAGAACTTTAGTCTATTTGTAACAGAGAAACACCCAAAAAAAAAAAAAAACAGACAAATATTATAACTTGTCAAATGTTTATTAATTTGTTGCCAAATAAAACAAAGGAAATGAAGAAAGTTAATCTTCGGATGGACGGCGAGCGGCGCGGCTCGGCTCATCGCTGGCTGGACGGCATCCCAATGCGCGAGATCTAGAGAGACAAAAGACAGACACGGCAAATGAAAGCCCCCGAATTTCTCCACCTCGTGTTTAATTGACATATTTTCATGTACTATGAAATAACACGTCCTCCCCGCTCACTACTGTACACAGCGTAGTAATGACTTCTGGCAAGACATTTTGTTTTTATAGATTTGTTTTTGGAGCGAGTCTGCCGAGCAGGGGGGGGGGGGGGGGGGATCTCCCGGGACAGAAGTTTTACTATTTCGGATCACTGCTAACCAACCATTTAAGATGATTATCTAAGACTGCCGCGTTCGAGAAGGGGAGGGGGGGGCGGGGAGGGGGGGGTCTTTCCCTGTATTTGCAACAAGTCATCGTTTTGGAACACGTTGTTAAGCTGTTTATTTGTTTTAAAATGTAGTCATATGGAAAACATGTTCATTTACTAAACTGCAAATCCAACAAATTGCACACATCTGGGAGGGATAAGAGACAAAAGGGCCTGAAGATCTTCTTTTCCCCGTCCAATGGATAGGAGGCACCTTGGCGTACAAACTTAAAATACGTCTTCAAATGTTCTTCCAAAAGAGCCGGTTCACACTGGGGCAATGCGACTTTGGGAGGCAACTTGAACACCAGTGGCGTAGCGTGGGGGGTGCAAGGGGGGCCACCGGCCTGGGCGCAAAATTTAGAGGGGCACTGTCACGAGTGTGGATAGGAGAGAACACCAACAACAGATGGGACATAGGAACATATGCATGATGTCTCCACTCCAGGATTTACCAGTCATTATCAAGCAAGCTCTCATCTTCCTTACAGCCACCGCTGTCTCACACAGTGGATCATGTGACCAGACTGGAGATAGCTGAAAATAGGCAAGTCCATGGGTCAGGGGGGTGCAAATTACTTGCCTCGCCCCAGGCGCTGACAACCCACGCTATGCCACGGTTGAACACGACTTGAGTATGAATCATAACGCGACTTACAACACGACTCGAAGTCGCCTCCAGGAGGGGGAACTCGATGCCAATTTTTTTTTTTTAAACGCCATGGGTTCCCCCTCCAGGAGCATATCAGGCCCTTAGGTCTGGTATGAATTTCAAGGGGAACCCCCTACGCTCGCCCATCTCCACCCCCTTTCCTGACCGGCCGGTCTGCATGCTTGGATAAGGGTCTGATATGGATTTGGGGGGGATCCCCAATGCCGTTTTTTCAGCGTAGGGGGTTCCCCTTGAAATCCATACCAGACCTAAGGGCCTGGTATGCTCCTGGAGGGGAACCCATGTCGGCTTTTTATTTAAAATTTGGCATGGAGTTCCCCTGTGGGAGGGAGGTGCTTGCCTTAGAACAGGTTCACACTAGGGCGACTTCCTGTAAAGATGCCTCACTGTGAAGGGGGATCCGACTTGAAGGCGACTTCCATTGAAATCAATCGGAACAGGTCGCCTAGAAGTTGGATTGAAGTAGTACAGGAACCTTTTCTGAAGTCAGAGCGACTTCAGTAATGTACATTAAGACTGCTCCCATTCACTTCCATTCATTTTCTCGACTTGGGGAGACTTGGGGCGTCTTGAGTCGGATCCCAGGTCGCCCCAGTGTGAACCGGCTCTAACCGGGACACGGGTGTGACACAAACACACAACATTGTCTGTGTGAGGGGGTTTCATTACCAAGTTTATTGAGTTAATGTACAGCAAAAAGAGCCATCTTGGGTTTAGAGCAGCCATTAGGGTTACCGGACCCCTAGTGTTCCATTCAAAGGTTGCTAGAAGTTCCTTGAGCTGAGGCTGATTGACACCCCCAACCTCCATTTGATGGTTCCTGCATAGTTCTGGTCAGCTACAGGATACCAATGACCTTTTTTGCTGTCTGTAAGGGTGGCCTTCTGACTACCACTGTAAGGGGGGCTTTTTTTTGCACTGGCCACCGATGTAAGGGGTATTTTGCCATTATTGACCCCCAATGAATTTGTCTTGGCAAGAGATCCCCAAGACCTAAACATTATTTTAAGGCAGGGGTACGTAAGAAGAATGTCCCTTACATTGGTGATCAGTGAGAAGAATGTCCCTTACATTGGTGATCAGTGAGAAGAATGTTCCTTACATTGGTGATCAGTGAGAAGAATGTCCCTTACATTGGTGATCAGTGAGAAGAATGTCCCTTACATTGGTGATCAGTGTGAAGAATGTCCCTTACATTGGTGATCAGTGAGAAGAATGTTCCTTACATTGGTGATCAGTGAGAAGAATGTCCCTTACATTGGTGATCAGTGAGAAGAATGTCCCTTACATTGGTGATCAGTGAGAAGAATGTCCCTTACATTGGTGATCAGTGAGAAGAATGTCCCTTACATTGGTGATCAGTGAGAAGAATGTCCCTTACATTGGTGATCAGTGAGAAGAATGTCCCTTACATTGGTGATCAGTGGGAAGAATGTCCCTTACAGGTGAATACAAGTGAGAAGAATGTCCCTTACATTGGTGATCAGTGGGAAGAATGTCCCTTACATTGGTGATCAGTGAGAAGAATGTCCCTTACATTGGTGATCAGTGAGAAGAATGTCCCTTACATTGGTGATCAGTGAGAAGAATGTTCCCTTACATTGGTGATCAGTGAGAAGAATGTTCCCTTACATTGGTGATCAGTGAGAAGAATGTTCCTTACATTGGTGATCAGTGAGAAGAATGTCCCTTACATTGGTGATCAGTGGGAAGAATGTCCCTTACATTGGTGATCAGTGAGAAGAATGTCCCTTACATTGGTGATCAGTGGAAGAATGTCCCTTACATTGGTGATCAGTGGGAAGAATGTTCCTTACATTGGTGATCAGTGAGAAGAATGTCCCTTACATTGGTGATCAGTGGGAAGAATGTTCCTTACATTGGTGATCAGTGAGAAGAATGTTCCTTACATTGGTGATCAGTGGGACAGAATGTTCCTTACATTGGTGATCAGTGAGAAGAATGTCCCTTACATTGGTGATCAGTGAGAAGAATGTTCCTTACATTGGTGATCAGTGAGAAGAATGTCCCTTACATTGGTGATCAGTGAGAAGAATGTTCCTTACATTGGTGATCAGTGAGAAGAATGTTCCTTACATTGGTGATCAGTGGGAAGTATGTCCCTTACATTGGTGATCAGTGAGAAGAATGTTCCTTACATTGGTGATCAGTGAGAAGAATGTTCCTTACATTGGTGATCAGTGAGAAGAATGTTCCTTACATTGGTGATCAGTGAGAAGAATGTTCCTTACATTGGTGATCAGTGGAAGAAGAATGTCCCTTACATTGGTGATCAGTGAGAAGAATGTCCCTTACATTGGTGATCAGTGGAGAAGAATGTCCCTTACATTGGTGATCAGTGAGAAGAATGTCCCTTACATTGGTGATCAGTGAGAAGAATGTCCCTTACATTGGTGATCAGTGGAGAAGAATGTCCCTTACATTGGTGATCAGTGAGAAGAATGTCCCTTACATTGGTGATCAGTGAGAAGAATGTCCCTTACATTGGTGATCAGTGAGAAGAATGTCCCTTACATTGGTGATCAGTGAGAAGAATGTCCCTTACATTGGTGATCAGTGAGAAGAATGTCCCTTACATTGGTGATCAGTGAGAAGAATGTCCCTTACATTGGTGATCAGTGAGAAGAATGTTCCTTACATTGGTGATCAGTGAGAAGAATGTCCCTTACATTGGTGATCAGTGAGAAGAATGTCCCTTACATTGGTGATCAGTGAGAAGAATGTCCCTTACATTGGTGATCAGTGAGAAGAATGTCCCTTACATTGGTGATCAGTGAGAAGAATGTCCCTTACATTGGTGATCAGTGAGAAGAATGTCCCTTACATTGGTGATCAGTGGAGAAGAATGTCCCTTACATTGGTGATCAGTGAGAAGAATGTCCCTTACATTGGTGATCAGTGAGAAGAATGTCCCTTACATTGGTGATCAGTGAGAAGAATGTCCCTTACATTGGTGATCAGTGAGAAGAATGTCCCTTACATTGGTGATCAGTGAGAAGAATGTCCCTTACATTGGTGATCAGTGAGAAGAATGTCCCTTACATTGGTGATCAGTGAGAAGAATGTTCCTTACATTGGTGATCAGTGAGAAGAATGTTCCTTACATTGGTGATCAGTGAGAAGAATGTCCCTTACATTGGTGATCAGTGAGAAGAATGTCCCTTACATTGGTGATCAGTGAGAAGAATGTTCCTTACATTGGTGATCAGTGGGAAGAATGTCCCTTACATTGGTGATCAGTGGGAAGAATGTCCCTTACATTGGTGATCAGTGGGAAGAATGTCCCTTACATTGGTGATCAGTGGGAAGAATGTCCCTTACATTGGTGATCAGTGAGAAGAATGTTCCTTACATTGGTGATCAGTGAGAAGAATGTCCCTTACATTGGTGATCAGTGAGAAGAATGTTCCTTACATTGGTGATCAGTGGGAAGAATGTCCCTTACATTGGTGATCAGTGAGAAGAATGTCCCTTACATTGGTGATCAGTGAGAAGAATGTCCCTTACATTGGTGATCAGTGGGAAGAATGTCCCTTACATTGGTGATCAGTGGGAAGAATGTCCCTTACATTGGTGATCAGTGAGAAGAATGTCCCTTACATTGGTGATCAGTGATAAGAATGTCCCTTACATTGGTGATCAGTGGGAAGAATGTCCCTTACATTGGTGATCAGTGAGAAGAATGTTCCTTACATTGGTGATCAGTGATAAGAATGTCCCTTACATTGGTGATCAGTGGGAAGAATGTCCCTTACATTGGTGATCAGTGGGAAGAATGTCCCTTACATTGGTGGACACCAAATGGGAGGTCAATCAGCCACAGCTCAAGGCATGCTAAGGCTCCTCAGGAAGGAACTCTAGTTGAGAATGGCTGCTCTAGACATTGTAACTTGGGGGGTTGATTGGGAACCCCCTTCTTATAATAAAGTGCATTGAAGGATCTCCAGGCTGAGCAGCAATGTACAGGGGCCGCCATACTTGCAGGAGATCACTTGTGGCCCAACCTTTTGAAGAAATGGAGGGAGTGGTTGTCCCTGGGACGGACATTGAGGAGCAATAACCTTTCTCACCCCACTCCAGTTGTGTTTTGTCTGTATCTTCATTGGAGAGATGTCCCATCCAATACTTCCTATACGGAGGACAATACAAACATGACAGGGGCTCTAACCCCTCACCACTCTCTCTATGTGGAAGTAAATAGGTTTGCCTGGGCTTTGAAAGGTCCGGACTTTGATTGCACTAATCTGGAATAATTCGCACGTCTTACTTTGTGTAATTAGATTGGTGGTTTTGTTGGAAGCCATAAAAACAGGAAGATCAATTTTTCAAAGATAAGTCCGGAGAAAATAAGTTAAAGATTAGAGAACCGAAGCCGGGCCGGCGATTGTCTGGGAGGGTTTGAAAGTGAAAAAAAAAAATAATGAATCTGATCCTTTGATATAAAACTCAGACTGGTGATAACATTGCAGTGAAATGGTACAAAACAAACACTAGCTCATTAAGACATTTATATTCTAAAGCGGGGTTCTCCAAACTGCGGCCCGGGGGCCAGATGCGGCCCTTTGCTTGCTTTTATCTGGCCCTTGGGGTACTATTTCATCCACTGATACCAACAACGGGGCACTATTCCCCCCACTGACACCAATTCCTCCCAATAATACCCAATGATACCAACAATTGGGTCCCAATGACACCAATGAAGGGGCACAATTCCTCCCAAGGATGGCAACAATGGGACACAATTAAGCCCAAGGATGCCAAAGATGGAGCACAATTTCTCTGGTGACACCAACAATAGGACCCAATGACACCACTGATGGGACACATTTCCTTCCACTGATGCCAATGTTGTGGAACTATTCCTCCCACTGACTCCAAAGATGGGGTACAATTACTCCCAATGATACCAACAATGGGCCACATTTCCTCTCGCTGACACCAATGATGGAGCACAATTCCTCCCACTGACACCAATGATGGGGCATAATTCTTCCCAATGACACCAATGATGGGACACTATTCCTCCCACTGACACCAATGATGGGACACTATTCCTCCCATTGATACCAATAATGGGAAACTATTCCTCCCACTGACACCAATGATGGGAAACTATTCCTCCCACTGACACCAATGATGGGACACTATTCCTCCTATTGATACCAATGATGGGAAACTATTCCTCCCACTGACACCAATGATGGGAAACTATTCCTCCCACTGACACCAATGATGGGACACTATTCCTCCCATTGACACCAATATTGGGGCACTATTCCTCTCACTGACACCAATATTGGGGCATTGTTTTTTTCCACATTGGGACCTTTTCTACTCCCAGTGGCCACAGTCCGGCCCCCCTAAAGTCTGAAGAAACGCACTATTGTGCACTGTGGCACGGTTTTTGAATCCAGGATTGGATGAACGCCATCCGTTATTGGAACTGTGAATAAATTGGTAATGCGTTTCAGCCTCAAGCAGCCTTATTCCTGAATAGTAGTGATGGGGGATTAGGGGAGAGGTATTTGTGCTGGAAGTGGGGGGGATTTGGAATGGAGGGGGGGGGATTTGTGCTTGGAGGGGAAATTTAAGAGGTAGAGGATTTCGGAGGGGGAATTTTTTTTTCCTTTGGAGGGGATTTGTCCTGGGAGCACATGGGTAGAGAAGGATTTGAGATGGGGGGGGGGGGCAAACAGTTGTGGGATGAGCATGCAGATTAGTCCTCAATTGTTTTTTTTTTTTTGAAGGGAGGGATTTTTTCTGACACATACTGATTAAACATCTGGGGGGGGGGGGGGGGGGGGCACAATTTGGCATCTTCTCCCCAGGCTCTAGATGACCTTGTCCTGTCCACACACACAATTTAGCACAACCAAATCAATCTCATGTTCTTCTTTCACTTCCCTTTGAAATGTTTTTAAATCTCCGGAAAGGACTGACGAAGGTCTTTATATGAAGTCCCGTGCTGCGGCCCGCAACCTCTGCGTGCTCCTCAGCCACATATAGCTCTGGTAAACCACACCACATATGAAAAGATGGAGCCCAGGCTATAATGGTCACCCGTCACGTTACAATTACAGTATTAATAAAATAAGAAACATGGAAATCCCTCGCTAACATATTGCTTATGGATAACATTCAGCGCAGTTCGTCTTCTGTAACCCTTTCCACTCTCCACTCCATCCCAAGTGAAATAAAGAGGAGGAGCTCTACAATAGCTCAATCGGTGGGGAGTCCCGTGAGAGGCCTGCCATGAATATCCTGCACCTTTCCCTGTCTGGGATATCCAATGTTCTTCAAGGGCATTTCCCAAAGGTGAACAGTTGCTACTGTGACCGGCGCGGCTGTTCAGTATAAAAATTATTTAAATTTCAGCGGAGAAAGGAGACTCCGCCCCCAAACAGGGAGTTATGGGGGGGGGGGGGTCAGAAATTCCTATGACAAGACGCACACACCCGGAACACACTATTAGAATTATTTCATGTATTTCCACACTCAGCATTACGTAATCGGCGCGGTTGGTAATATTTTGCAATGTTACATTTTCAGGAAGTTTGTCAGAGAATTGAATGTTCCGTGACTCAGACATGCACACTAAATATTATTATTATACAGGATTTATATAGTGCCAAACGGTTTGCGAAGTGCTTTACAATGGGTAGGAAATAGATGGGCAGATTGGGGTAAAGAGTTCCAGAGGATGGGGGAGGCTCTGGAGAAGTCCTGGAGACAAGGATGGGAGGAGGAGACAAGGGAGCACAATAATATACAATCATACAAAGATAGATCCCTTTCACACAGGCTTGTCCATTGGACGGACTCTGCTTTCTCAGTGGGGGGGGATCTCTCCTTTCACACATGCTTGTCCATTGGATGGACTCCGCTTTCGCAGTGGGGGGGGATCTCTCCTTTCACACATGCTTGTCCATTGGACGGACTCCGCTTGCTCAGTGGGGGGGGGTTGGGATCTCTCCTTTCACACAGGCTTGTCCATTGGACGGACTCCGCTTGCTCAGTGGGGGGGATCTCTCCTTTCACACATGCTTGTCCATTGGACGGACTCTGCTTGCTCAGTAGGGGGGGGGGGGGGAGGGGACTCTCCTTTCTCTGCTAAAAAAAAAAGTTTGTGTGTATGTATATATATATATATATATATATATAAATTATTTTTATTTTATATATTTTATTTTTATTTTTCGAGAGATTATATATATATAAATCTAAAAAAATCAATCTGAACTCTAAAAATCTAAAAATGTTTTTTTGTTTTTGGAATATATATATAATCTCTCTCTAAAAAAATATATCAAATAAAATATATAAAATAATAAATAAAAATAATACATATCTATATATAAACAAATCTTAAAATATATATAAAATAATAAATAATTTATATATATATATATATATATATATATATAAATAAATCTAAAAAAAAATATCTGAACTCTAAAAATCTAAAAATGTTTTTTTTTTTTTTTGGAATATACATATATATAAATTATTTTTTAATTTATTATTTTATATATTTTTTAAGATTTTTTTATATATATATATATATATATATATATATATATATATATATATATATATATATATATATATATATATAATAAATGAAAAAAAATATATATATATATATATATATTCCCCCCAAAAATACTGACTTGTAGACAAAAATTGCCAGAAAAGGCGGGTGTCTTCTGGATATATTATTATATTACTATACTCCCTGCACTGGACTCTGTGGGCTCCGGTGTTAGTAAATCGCCCTCGCAGTGTGCGGTGAAATGGGAGGAACCCGTGTCAGTCCAGGAGAGGAGCGAGGCTGAAGGTCGGAGGCCGGAGGTCGGATTTAATAATTTATTATTTATTTATTAATGAATTCCCAGATTTCATTCATGTTCTCTATCTGTCCGGAGTTCAGCTCTGTACAGAATCTCCCGTCACCAGGCGCGCCGCATTTCTTTTTTTCTCCAAACGCAATCCCCTCCCGCGAGGATCACACTTTTTCCCGGATGAGTTTTTGCACTTTCAATGCTGCCGGTCAATAGATATTAAATTAATAACCCCGAGAGAGAGAGAGAAAGAGAGAGAGAGAGAGCGCCACCAGATGGTACGACCCGCCCCCTCCGCCCAGTAATAGAAGAATTGTATACTACAGACGGGAAGGGACAAGAATCCTGAACTGTCCCTAGAAATCCTCTCTGACCATCTCTGTCTATTGATTTTACATTCTGGAAAAACTAAACACACCCCCCGGGGTGGCCATGTGGAGGAATTAGGATTTCCCCGGGAAGGGGCGGAGTGTCGGAATCTAGGTGTGGGCTGTTCAATCGCACTTGTAGCGGCTCCTAGACCCGAATATTTCAATACCGGACCGGGAAACATGGAGGCCAGCCTTGTCCTTCTTTTCCCACAAAAGCGTTCTTTTGGTGGTATTTGATCGCTTCTGCTGGGTTTTTTTTTTGTCACTATAAACAAAAAAAATATTACAAATATTTATTATAGCAAAAAGTAAAAAATATAGGCCCAGATTCACAAAGCACTTACGCGGACGTAAGTGCAAATTTGCGCCGGCGTATGTGTGCGCCGGACCCACAAACCAACATACGCCTCAAAAATGGCCACCCTACGCCGACGTAGCTTACATACCCCGGCGTAACGTGGGCGCACTTTTTTGCTGCTCTCATTGATTAGGCATTCAAACATGCAAATGAAGGAAATACAGAAATTTGCGAACGTACGTGCGCCCGACGCATGCTGTGCGTAAATTTACGGCGTAAAGTTATTCCCCATAGATGAGGCGCAACCCGGCAACAGACATGCAAAGGTCTGCACCAGGGAACGCAGGCCGGCGTATTGGGCGTACGTTACGTTCACGGCGTACGTGGTGATCCGGCGTAGCTTAGGCAGTTGTGGCGGCGTAGTTGTGAGCAGGCGCATAAGGGTGCAGTTTCATGCGTCCACGTCACGGCGCATGCGCAGTTCGTGATACGCCGGCCGTAAAACATTGCACCATGCTCGGACTATCATTTGCATGGGGTCACGCCCACTTCCACTGGCTGGCGTTGCCTCGGGCTGGTTTTGCATTATTCTCTGAGAAGTGCCGTCGCTCTTCCTCCCCGCGTGGCTTTTCCGCACCTCGTGGTATGTTGTTGTTTTGTCGCGCCTTCGGGGCCTCTCAGGATGTGTGAATGGGCACTCCCTGGGTATGGCGCACAAAGTTGCATCTCCCAGGAACATCAGGCCAAACCTGAAATTCCTGGCGCTTGATCGCCATCCAAGAAAAGATTTCCTTTGGCCCTGGAACTATTAATCTTGTCATCTAGGGAAAGTGTCTTCATCGACCTCAGGGACACGCCCGCTACGAGGATGTGGTTGGAGAGACTCGGAGAACGACTGGCAGAGGGATCAGCTGGGTTCAGGTGACTCGGTCTGCCTTCCAATATACAAAAGGCAGTAACCCGTAGCAACCACAGTTCTTTTTTAAATCATTAAAATGATTAATAAATGATTAAATTATTCTGACTGTAAAGGTGTACAAGTTGTACAATCTTTGGATTCACCGACCACCCACAGCACAAGGGACTTCCTGATTGGATATACCGTGGGGCTGATTTACTACAACCGGAGAGTGCCAGTCTGGTGCAGCCCTGCATAGAAACCAATCGGCTTCCATTTTTTTTTTTTTCAAAGCTTAAAGGGGATGTAAACTTTTCTTCTTTTTTTTTTAAATAACAAACATGTCATACTTACCTCCACTGTGAAGTTCGTTTTGCACCAACCATCGTCTTCTGGGGTCCCCCGGCAGGGCGCTATCAGCTCCGCCCTGCATCAGTAAACCCCATAGGAGAAGCGCTCTCTCAGGGGATTACCTTGTGGGCGTGTTCCCGAATTCGGCTTTTGCGTCTATAGACACAGAATGCCAGACTCGGCCCCGCCCCCCCGCATCATTGGATTTGATTGACAGCAGCGGGAGTCAATGGCTGCGCTACTATTAACCTATCCATTTAAGAGCCGAGAATCCCGGGCAAAGAGGTAGAGGCAAGGGAACTAACGGGCTCAGGTGAGTAAAACGGGTAGAGCTGCTCAGTGCCACCTTATTGCCCCCCAAAGCAGCTTGCTATGGGGGGCACCCAAGTAGGCTCGCTCCGTATGCCCATTCACTAACAGAGCCGTGTCTCGGCTCCACCCCTTCTCTCTCCTCATTGGCTCACTGGCTGTGATTGACAGCAGCGTTGGCCAATGGCCCAGAAGTTGGCGAGGCACCAGAAGAGGCGAGGAGAAGGCCAGGAGGAGCCCCCACCCCACATGAAAACACTGTGCCTCCAACACTGTGATCTGCCCACCTCCCTTTCTCCTCTAGCCAATGGAATCTGAACTCCAATCAACTAGTATTTTCAGAGGGAGGTCCACAATGAGAGCTCTGACCATTATTTTTTTCGCACTTAAAGTGTATGTTACCCTAAATAAATGTTTCCCTGTGTGTGTTGACATATTTGTATTTTATAAATCATTAGTCTTTATCATTTTCATGTACTACTTCCATTTGAATTACCCAGCTGATCCTCCTGCCAGTCACCTTTCTTCCGTCATCGAAACTGACCACACAAAGTACAGAAGCTGATCTGTGTTAGCGTGGTCAGTTTTCATCCTTTGGCTGCCATTCAGGTACAGGACACTGTGCAGACACACAGCATGCCTGGATTAGGTAGTTTGGTCAACCACCACAGCTCCTGACCAATCACAGCCTGCCTATGGCACACACCCCCTCCCATTCACAGCCTGCCTATTGAACACACAACCCTGCTCAAGTACAGCCTGCCTCTGGCATACATCCCCTCCCATTCACAGCCTGCCTATTGAACACACAACCCTGCTCAAGTACAGCCTGCCTCTGGCATACATCCCCTCCCAATCACAGCCATCCTCTGGCATACATCCCCTCCCAATCACAGCCTGCCTCTGGCATACAACCCCTCCCAATCACAGCCTGTCTCTGGTATACACCCCCTCCCAATCACAGCCTGCCTCTGGTATACACCCCCTCCCAATCACAGCCTGTCTCTGGCATACAACCCCTCCCAATCACAGCCTGCCTCTAGTATACAACCCCTCCCAATCACAGCCTGCCTCTGGCATACAACCCCTCCCAATCACAGCCTGCCTCTAGTATACACCCCCTCCCAATCACAGCCTGTCTCTGGCATACAACCCCTCCCAATCACAGCCTGCCTCTGGCATACAACCCCTCCCAATCACAGCCTGTCTCTGGTATACACCCCCTCCCAATCACAGCCTGCCTCTGGTATACACCCCCTCCCAATCACAGCCTGTCTCTGGCATACAACCCCTCCCAATCACAGCCTGCCTCTAGTATACAACCCCTCCCAATCACAGCCTGCCTCTGGCATACAACCCCTCCCAATCACAGCCTGCCTCTAGTATACACCCCCTCCCAATCACAGCCTGTCTCTGGCATACAACCCCTCCCAATCACAGCCTGCCTCTGGTATACACCCCCTCCCAATCACAGCCTGTCTCTGGCATACAACCCCTCCCAATCACAGCCTGCCTCTGGTATACAACCCCTCCCAATCACAGCCTGCCTCTGGCATACAACCCCTCCCAATCACAGCCTGTCTCTGGTATACATCCCCTCCCAATCACAGCCTGCCTCTGGCATACAACCCCTCCCAATCACAGCCTGCCTCTGGCATACAACCCCTCCCAATCACAGCCTGCCTCTGGTATACATCCCCTCCCAATCACAGCCTGCCTCTGGCATACAACCCCTCCCAATCACAGCCTGCCTCCGGCATACAACCCCTCCCAATCACAGCCTGCCTCTGGCATACATCCCCTCCCAATCACAGCCTGCCTCTGGCATACAACCCCTCCCAATCACAGCCTGCCTCTGGCATACAACCCCTCCCAATCGCAGCCTGCCTCTGGCATACAACCCCTCCCAATCACAGCCTGCCTCTGGTATACATCCCCTCCCAATCACAGCCTGCCTCTGGTATACAACCCCTCCCAATCACAGCCTGCCTCTGGCATACAACCCCTCCCAATCACAGCCTGCCTCTGGTATACATCCCCTCCCAATCACAGCCTGCCTCTGGCATACAACCCCTCCCAATCACAGCCTGCCTCTGGCATACAACCCCTCCCAATCACAGCCTGCCTCTGGTATACATCCCCTCCCAATCACAGCCTGCCTCTGGCATACAACCCCTCCCAATCGCAGCCTGCCTCTGGTATACAACCCCTCCCAATCACAGCCTGCCTCTGGCATACAACCCCTCCCAATCACAGCCTGCCTCTGGTATAAAAACACTCCCAATCACAGCCTGCCTCTGGTATACAACCCCTCCCATTTACAGCCTGTCTCTGGTATACACCCCCTCCCAATCACAGCCTGCCTCTGGCATACAACCCCTCCCAATCACAGCCTGCCTCTGGCATACAACCCCTCCCAATCACAGCCTGCCTCTGGTATACATCCCCTCCCAATCACAGCCTGCCTCTGGCATACAACCCCTCCCAATCACAGCCTGCCTCTGGTATACATCCCCTCCCAATCACAGCCTGCCTCTGGTATACACCCCCTCCCAATCACAGCCTGCCCCTGGCATACAACCCCTCCCAATCGCAGCCTGCCTCTGGTATACAAACACTCCCAATCACAGCCTGCCTCTGGTATACATCCCCTCCCAATCACAGCCTGCCTCTGGCATACAACTCCTCCCAATCACAGCCTGCCTCTGGTATACAACCCCTCCCAATCACAGCCTGCCTCTGGTATACACCCCCTCCCAATCACAGCCTGCCTCTGGCATACAACCCCTCCCAATCACAGCCTGCCTCTGGCATACAACCCCTCCCAATCACAGCCTGCCTCTGGCATACAACCCCTCCCAATCACAGCCTGCCTCTGGCATACAACCCCTCCCAATCACAGCCTGCCTCTGGCATACAACCCCTCCCAATCACAGCCTGCCTCTGGTATACATTCCCTCCCAATCACAGCCTGCCTTTGGGACACACCCCTCCCAATCACAGCCTACCTCTGGCACACAAACCCTCCCAATCACAGCCGGTGTTCTAACGATATGGTTCCCCTATCGGATAGGGTCCGAGCTGGAGTGCGCAGGCACAATCTGAGGCGACGGAAATCTAGGAGGCTGAACAGCAGTTCGTCAGTTGTAGACGTAGCATGCGCAATGAACACGGCGCTCGTGCACGATGCTCGGGGCTGGTTATACACGCCGCTCTACGCTTGCTCTATACAGAAAGGGGCGGATGGTATTCTGAAAGGGGTTGATATGGTTATAAGATACCGCATGATGGCCAGTGCTATTTTGAAAGGGGCTGCTCAATATCACATCCGCCCCTTCGAGAAAAGCACTGCCCATCATAAAGCACGGGCCATCATGCGGCATCTTATAGCCCTTGCTATTGAGATCCAAGCATTTATAACGATATCCGCTCCTTTGAGAAAAAAGTCCACCTCTTTCTGCATAGAGCACGGGAGCGAGCGCCGTGTTCATTGTGGATGCTCCGTCTACAGCTGACGAACAGCTGTTCAGGCTCGGAGATTTCCGTGGCTGGACCCGATCCGATAGGGGAACCATCTTGTCAAAACACCGGCATCTGGCCCACACCTCCTTCCAATTACAGCCGGCTTCTGGCCCACACCCCCTTCCAATTACAGCCAGTGATCTGCCGATATGGTTCCTCCTATCTATATGGTTCCCCCCTTCACTGCGCAGGCGCAATCCGAGGCGACGGAAATCACCGAACCTGAGCAGCTGTAGCAAGAGGTCCAGGGCTTCGCTCGGATGGCTCGCTGCACTCGCTCGGCCTCCTGGCTCTTTTTTTAACATCCTCCAATCCACGGGGATGGTAAGGAATGAGCCTGAATGCCGCCAGAGGTTCGGAGATTTCCGCGGGCTTCGTCCGCGCCTGCGCAGTCAAGCAAGGAACCATATCAAGACACCGGCATCTGGTCCACACTCCCTGCCAATCACAGCCTGCCTCTGGCACACACTCCCTTCCAATCACAGCCCGCCTCTGGCACACCCCCCCCCCCCCCCCTCCCAATTTGGAATTGTGAGGATTCTGCCCCCCTAATTCCAAATTGTTTAATGTGAACGGGGCCTGAGGTCTGGCAGGTGCACCAATACCTTCCCACCCCGGCGGCGAATTCTCCAATTTCACAGCGCCAATTCCCGCTCCCCCCCTTATAAATATATCCAGCGCTATAACAAACACACACCTACATCCCAATAAACAAAAATCAACACGCTGGTGAATAATACATAAGGCCGGCCTGTCTACATCATGGAACATGCCGGAATATCACCCAGCATCAAATGGCCATTTCTCTCCCTGACTCTGTGGCACCGCGAGGGATTGGGAATAAAGCGCGTAATTGTGCTATTAAAATTCCTACTGAAGTGGGGGTTTTTTTTGCTGTAGATTTTTTTTTCTGTGTGGATTCATTTAAAAGCAAAATCAGGAAAACCCATTTTAAAAAGAAATTGGAAATGAAGGAAAACTAAAGTTTGCGCTGCATTTTATGAAGAAAACCGCTGTTTTATGATATGTATACGTTATTCATTTTTATTTTTTTTGGTGTGTTTTTATAAGCTGCAGGTGTTTGGATAGGGCAGGTTATTTCCTTGGTTGAGATTTATAGGACGGCTCGTCTGTGTTTTTTTTTTTACACATCTAAAAACCATTTTTTGGGGGGGGTTTTATTACACAATTTGTGTATTTACATGCGAAGGAGACCTCATTGGAAATGGCGCGGCCCGTTGCTGAAGGTATAACTAATTCTAGACGGAATTGCAGCAACGTAAATAAAATAAAAAATAAAATAAATAAAGAGGCAGATTTGTGTCACTGATTCCTCTGGTTTTCCAATATAAATTCTGTATTTTATCATTTTCTCTATTTTAACAGATTTAATTTGTTTTTATTTGCATACAATATTATATTATATTACATATTTATAAAGCGTCCACTAGAGTGTTGCGTAAATGACCTACAATGCTGCCCATGTTACAATTTAGGATCCGTTTATTGGGTATAACTTGCCTGCATTTTTCTGCAGGTACATTTTTTTTTTCAAAGTTTATTTTATTTTTATTTATTTTTTAGAAAAATACTATACACAACAGGAGCCTTTGGGCATTCCCCCAAAAAAACACGCAGCATAAAAAAAAACACAACAATCCCAACTGTAGTCAGTCGCAACTCTGGTGCCCCGCGATCAACGAGGGTAACAGCATCCACATGACCAAGGTAAGTAATCAGGAGGTGGAAGGTCGGCGCTATCATAGTGATTAAGCACATTTTTCAAAAATAGAAGCAAGAAAATGAAAGTGTTTGTAAGCCCTCGCTTTTTAAAAAATAAAAACAACAAACATGTTATACTTACCTGCTCTGTGTAATGTTTTTTTCACAGAGCAGCGCCGACCCTATTCTTCACAGGTCCCCGCCGGTGCTCCAAGCCCCTCCTCTTCATCAGGTTCCCCCCGTGGAAAGCCACTATCCAGGGGGGCATCCATGTGGGTGCGCTCGAGTGCCCCTGCTGTGTCTATTGACACAGACCGCGGGACTCGGCCACGCTCCCGCTCCTTTTTGGGGGGTGCAACACAGAAGGTTTGTCACCTTATTGCAGAGGTGTCAAACTCAACTTAATCGTGGGCAACATCAACAGTATGGTTGCCCTCAAAGGGCCAGTTGTAGCTGGGGTGTGCTATGTACAGAGTGAAGGGTGCGGGTGTGCGCTATGCACAGAGTGCAGGGTTCAGGGGTGTGCTATTTACAGAGTAGGGTTCAGGGGTGCGCTACGTAGAGTGCAGTTCCAGGAGTGCGCTATGTACAGAGGGCAGTTCCAGGAGTGCACTATGTACAGAGTGCAGGTTTTAGGAGTGCGCTATGTGCAGAGTGCAGGGTTCAGTAGTGCGCTATGTACAGAGTGCAGTTCCAGGAGTGCGCTACGTACAGAGTGCAGGGTTCAGTGGTGCGCGATGTACAGAGTGCTACGTACAGGCAAACCCCATTTTTAAGTACACAATGGGGATTCTTTACCATCGCTGGAGAGTGCAAAATCAGGCTCACTTCTGGATAGAAACCAATGAGCTTGTAACCCCAGCTTGTTCAATCAAGCCTGGTAATAAAACCTGGAAGCTCATTGGTTTCTATGCAGAAGTGAGCCTGATTTTACACTCTCCAGCGATGGTAAAGAATCCCCATTGTGTACTTAAAAGTGGGGTATGCCTGTATAGAGTACAGAGTTCAGGAGTGCGCTATGTACCGTATGCAGGGTTCAGGGGTGCGCTATATACAAAGTGCATGGTTCAGGAGTGCGCTATGTACAAAGTGCAGAGTTCAGGGGTGCTCTATGTACAGGGTGCATGGTTCAGGAGTGCGCTATGTACAAAGTGCAGAGTTCAGGGTTGCTCTATGTACAGAGTGCTACATACTGTACAGATTTCAGGAGTACACTACAAACAGAAAACAGAGTTTGGGGTCTGCTGGGCACAGAGTGCAGGGTTTAGGGGTACGCTATGAACGATGTGCAACCCCAACTCCCCTGCAGTGTTCTGGGTGCTAGGGCCACATGACAAGGCCTGGCAGGCTGGATTCGGCCCGCTGGCTTTGTGTTTGACATATGGGTCTTAATGCATAGCATGCATTAAGGTGAATAAACCTGAGGCATTACAAACACTTTAAGAATGCAACACAATAAATAATAAAGTGCAGTATGAGCAATATATATATTTCCAGGGAGATGCTAAAAAGGTAAAGAGGGGGTACACGGGGGGGGGGGGGCAGCAATGTCAGGGTCAACCCCCACATAGCCCCTCCCTTTCAGAGGAACATACAATTCCCACACTACCCATTTAGATCACGCACAGTACCGTCTCCAGCATTAGTATTAGAGGGAGATTCAATCCAAATGTTTCAGATCTTGTGAAATGTTTTTGGGCGACCTCAGGAAAGATACTGTGTGTCATTTTGTACAATGGGACCACTAAATGAACCCGTTTCTTCCAGCTGTAGGCACATCTTATTTTTTTTTGTAAATTATTTTTTATTGGATTTCAAAGGACATAGTTATACAAAACAAAGCCTATTGGGCATACCCAGGCTTAAGAAAAAACACAAATATGACTGAACACTACAACCCAACACAAAACACAAATATGACTGAACACTACAACCCAACACAAAACACAAACATGACTGAACACTACAACCCAACACAAAACACAAACATGACTGAACACTACAACCCAACAAAAAACACAAATATGACTGAACACTACAACCCAACACAAAACACACTTCATATGCCAAGCAATCTTGATTTTTAAAAAGCAAAATTCCGCCACCCTAAACCAAGAAAAAATAAATAAATAAAAAAAGGAAACCTGACCGGCCTAATGATTGGAAAATGTAAACATTCTATTATTTTGCAGTGATATAAGACGGCGCAAGAGATAAAAAAAAAAAAAAATGAAAAAAAGCGACATTAAATAACTCGACTGATAGAGCGAGAGATAAGACAGACAGGAGACAGATGGATAGATAGACCGCAAGATGTTTTGAAAGGCAGAGAGAGGTAGATAGATGGGGCAGAGATATAAAAAAAAATCAGCTAAACGCCAATAAGGAGATACAGAGATATTTTCCAAGTATTTGCCATCAAAAGAATTGCGCAACTTAATAATTTGCTTGCATTTGGCAAAAAAAAGAGCGAAATGTAAAAATAACAGATTCCGCAAAACTGTATTTTTTATTTTTTTTTCATTTCCAGTAAGAGTAAAAAAAAAAAATGATGGGACGCCGGCGCACCTGGGCACGAGATGGAGGGGACATCGCTGTATTAAAAAACGACCATCGAAAAATATTCTGGAGCTTAGAGAGAATGTAGGACAAGAGGGGAGCGCCAGCCAATACACAGAAAACCGCACCTTTAAGGGACTGCGGCGAATTAAAAAAAAAACACACACAAGAAGCATCATTCTCTGTGGAAAATCTTCTCCTTGTCGTGGAGGTGAAAGGCGTTCAGCATGATGTCAGCTGTGCTGTATAAACTGGGCTGCCACTTCCAGCTACAACTACTAGAGATAGCATTACCCTGCGTCTCACCGCTGACCCCTGAGAGGCGCGGACATACACACCACCTAGGACTGCCTATAGAATGGCCAGCTGACGGAGACAAGACGAGGAAAAATAAAACATAAAAAAATAAAATAAAATAACAGATGTACAAAAAATAAAAATGACATGTATTAGGTTCTAATATTCCTCTTATTACAAAATAATGATATGCTCTTCATGTGAATGACATTCAGGAGCAAACATGGATACCGGATACCCTTCTATACACCAATATTTCATCCACTTCCTCAAAGAATATTAAAGAGCTGACCAGACATTAAGGGGGGGGGGGGGGGGCTGACACTAATCCGAGTGACACAGCTACATTTATTCACATACACATCATAAATATACCACCTCTGGCCTGCTAGGACTTGTAGTGCCTACGACAGCTGGAAGGCCCATTGCTTTGTGCTCATTTATCTTTTTCTGGTTGCAAAGTGTCGCCCAAAAAAACCTTTTTAGTTTATATAAAAATACAGATTTTATTTATGTAAATATCTCAATATTGGAGTGTAATCCTTCACCCCAGCAGGCCGCAGATCTGGCAATCTTAAAATACCTGCAGATGACCAAATATTCTTGCAAGGGGCCTACAAGACTAGAGTGCAGTGTCTGGGTTATTATGCAAAATACAATATTAAAATATATATATTTTTTATTGCATTTTTTATTTTTTTGCTTAATAATCCAAACACTGAAATCTAGTCTTGTAGGCCCCTTGCAAGAATATTTGGTCATCTGAAAATATTTTAAATCTGCCAGATCTGCAGGCTGGGGGGAAGGATTACACTCCGATATTGAGATATCTATATATATATATATATATATTTTTTTTTTTTTTCAGACACTGCAACCTAGGATTGTAGGCCCCTTATTCGTTCATCTGCAAGTCTTTTAAGATTGTCAGATCTGGAGGCCGGGTGAACGATTACACTCCGATATTAATATATTTCTGCAAATATATATAATGTATTTTTTTTTTGTTTAGATTTTTTTTTTTTTGTTTAATGATCCAGATACTGAAATCTAGTCTTGTAGGCCCCTTGCGAGCATTTTTGGTCATCTGCAAGTATTTTAAGATTGCCAGATCTGCGGCCTGGGGTGAAGGATTACACTTTGAGATAGATAGATAGATAGATAGATAGATAGATAGATAGATAGATAGATAGATAGATAGATAGATAGATAGATAGATAGATAGATAGATAGATAGATAGATAGATAGATAGATAGATAGATAGATAGATAGATAGATTTTTTTGCATAATCAAACACTGCACTCTAGTCTTGTAGGCCCCTTGTAAGAATGTTTGGTCATCTGCAAGTATTTTAAGATTGCCAGATCTGCAGTCTGGGGTGAAGGATTGCACTCTGATATTATATCTTTCTGTTGATATATATATTATTATTATTTTATTTTTTGCTTAATGCTCCAGATACTGAAATCTACATATATATATATATATGAATAAAATGTTGTTGTTTTTTTTTTTTACATTTTTTTTTGCTTAATGATCCAGACACTAAAATCTAGTCTTGTAGGCCCCATGCAAACATTTTTGGTCATCTGCAGGTATTTTAAGATTGCCAGATCTGCAGGTTAGCATGAAGGATTACACTCCGATATTGATTCATATACACACACACGCATAGATATATATATTTTTTACATAATAATCCAAACACTGCACTCTAGTCTTGTAGGCCCCCTAGCAATAATTTTTGGTCATCTGCAGGTATTTTAAGGCTGCCAGAACTGCGGCCTGGGGTGAAGGATTACACTACAATATTGATACATTTATATACATACACACACATAGATTTTTATATATATATATATATATTGGCATAATAATCCAGACACTGAACTCTAGTCTTGTAGGCCCCTTGCAAGAATGTTCGGCCATCTGCAAGTATTTTAAGATTGCCAGATCTGCAGCCTGCTGGGTTGAAGGATCACACTCCAATATTGATATCTGGGAATATCTACGTAAACAGAGCGGGAATTTTAGCGTAACGTCCAGGGGTCACTCTGAGGCTCTGTCACAGCCTGGGGCTTAAACGTTATATGTACTTAGAAAAAGCACATAGTAGAAACACCACCAATTGGCGGAAGGGGAAGACTGATGTCACAAAATACTGCGGTTTGCAGGTGTAAAAAAAAAAGAAGAGATGCAAGCATGTTCTTATTGTATTCTGTATAACATGGAGTCTTTGGATCTATCTGTAGATACATATTTGTGTGGCTTTGCACACAATATAGCGATCAGAAGGCATTCTGTATAAATCATTTCCAATGCTCCCCATTCACAGTCTGTATGAACCAGACTATTACCATTGCTGCAGAAAAAGAATTCTGAACAAGGTGTATGGGTGAATACATTGCCAGGATGTGTTCTTCTATTTTTGGGGGTATATGAGGTTTCCCACATTAAAATGAACACAACACCACTTCTGTCCCTGAACAGCTGCATGTGGGCTTCATTTTATCCCCCCATACAAATAGACTTGTAATTATATAGTATATCCAGGTATATGTATCTGCACCTAGATCTATACATTCCTCAACCCCAACCCTGACACACCTACTTGTATCACTTGTATATTGACACACTCAGGTTACAATATTACAATACACATCCATGGAACAAGAGACCTGGCTAACAAAAAAAAAAAAAATAAGAAAAATAAATGGCTGTTTTTAATAACTGCATGTAATCAGAATGGGATGGAAACACCTCAACGTTCCCAAATATTCTACAAATACCAACTTCTTGCCTTGTACAGAAAGTAATGGGAAGCATCTGTACACGGGATGTGTGACTTCACCTGGGAGACATGATATGGAGAAATATGTGTGCAGCTAGGTAACAATTCCTCCAATGATACACAGAGCTGGGCGGCCAGGGTGTAGTAGTGTATATGTCTGTAGAAGTACACAACCATCCATCATACATATCTACTATACAGTGTATGCATTATTATTATATAGTCTGCATACATTACAATACATAGATACACACATACATATATATATATATATATATATATATATATATATATCACACACACTCATATATATATATATACACACACTCTATATACACACACACTTATATATTCATATACACACACACACTCATATATATATATATATATATATATATATATATATATATATATATATATATATATATATATATATATACACACGCATACATACACTCTCATACATACATACATACACATATATATAGAGATAGAGATATGGATATAAATATGTATGTTTTATATATATAATAAATATATTTATATACACACACACTCTCATATATAGATAGATAGCTAGATAGATATGTGTGTTTTATATATATGATAAATATATTTATACACACATATATTACACACATTGGTATAGAAGGTCTGTCTCTCTACATATATAAACACACAAACAATATTTAAGAGATGTATCCATCCATACCCATAAATACATACAATATATACTGTGGTAAAATACACAAACATTCAGTAATTAAGCAATTTATGTAAAACAAAACAAAAAAAATAACACAAACCCACATACATACATATATATATATATATATACGCACACACATACATTGTGGTCACATATACATACATATGATAAGTAAGAGGTCCATATTTGTGTATGTATATTTAAAAGAAAAAAAACACACATTATGAATACATATATATTTGTGTGTGTGTATATATATATATATATATATATATATATATATAATATATCTGCATATAGCTTTATCTCTCTCTATATATACATACACACATACACACAGATAGATAGATAGATAGATAGATAGATAGATAGATAGATAGATAGATAGATAGATAGATAGATAGATAGATAGATAGATAGATAGATAGATAAATACACACTGTGGTCACATGTACACACAAACAATAAGTAGGTGGTCTATATTATAAATAAAATGAAATTAATTCAAAATAAATGCTTTAATCAGATAGACACACATCCAATAAGTTCTCTCTCTATCTCTACACACATACAATAATTAAGAGGAACTCTGCATTAATTATATACAATCATTAAGGACACAGAGATACACTCACACACACACACACAGTACACATCATACACTTGTAGTTTCCTCTCCCACACATGACTTGCAGGAACCTGTACAGACACAGCAGCAGTGTACATTGTAGGGTCACAGGAGAAGACCCCCAGTACATCCCAGTATACCCAGTGTGTGCAGTCCAGTGCCCGGCAGGGGTGGTGGTGGCCCTGGATGGGCACTGTGTATGTAGGGATGCTCTGGGTGTGCAGATGATCTCTTCAGGGACCCTAAAGTGACAACAGCTGCTGTATAATGAAGCTTGCCCTGTCCTGACCCCCCCTCTACAGCCTGTGCCCCCCCGGGCACCACCTTCCTGACAGCCGCCCGATCTCCTTCCTCCTCCACACACACAGCGACACCTGGCTACACACCCGACCAGGACCACCGACACACGCACCATAGATCTATACAACACATCACATATATACACCAAATATACACCACATTACACACACCATATAGAGTTATACACTACATATATATATATATACACACACACACCAAATATACACCACATCACATATATACACACCACATTATTTACACTTAATATACACCACATTACATATATACACCAAATATACATATATACACACACACACACGTACACCATATATATCTATACAGTACATTACATACAGAGATGTATACACACACACTAAATATATATTACATACATACATATATATATATATACACACACACACAATATATATATATTACATATATATATATATATATATATATATATATATATATATATACACACACCAACAAATACTTCTGTAGATTTCTCATACACAGTATTGTATGTATAAAACACAATACAATGTATATATTTGTAGAATTACATTACTTATATAAGGAATATGCAAAAATGTATCTCTTTCTTCCACTGTTGTTATTTATATACAGCTAGTAATATTTATACATGCAAATCTTATATATATATATATTATTGATATTTATATACACACTTTATTGTGAAAAAAGATTATATATATATATACACGCACATGTACAGGAAATGTGTGTATACATGAATATTATTTGATATTTTGTGTCTATCTCTGTATAAATGAGAATGTTGATTTACACCCCAATCCACTATAATTATATCCATTGTATTTATATAGATATTATATATATATATATATATATAATCTACAGACACATACACACACATATATATATATATATATATATAATATTCATAATTACACACACACTATACAGTATATTTTTTATTTTCTCTTCTCGTGATGTGAATTGTAGACAGAGAAGTAGGTTGGGGGTCGGTCGGTATACAGTCGGGTCTCTGGTCCCCCCCTCAGTGAAGTCTGCTCACCGCAGCCCCGGACCTGCACCCCTCCACCCGCACGGGTCGGCGCTCCTTCCCCCCTATGTACGAACATCGCACAACGAATATACGCCTGAGCGTGCTCGCATCCCCGTGCAGGAACGAATCTCGCCGTGTTCTGTCCCGCCGGACCGGGCTGCACCGGGATCGGCCATGTGTGAGGTCCAGGGTGCTGATCTAACGAATACAACCGGAGATCTGCCCGGCCCTACAGCCTGTCACCTGGACCGGTCCTCACTGGGGCCCTGAGCCTGGGGACAGGACGGGGGGGGGGGGGGGGGGGCATACACACCTCTCCTGACACCCCCATATCAGGGGATCCCCGAATTGTCCTCCTAGGGGGCAGGGGGGCTCCATCCACATCACATACACCCCAATACACAGACAGACATCGTGCCAACCACAGCCTGGCACTCTCACCATACAACTATATACATCATACACTGTAACGTGTACACCCCCCCCCCCATATACAACTGTATATACATCATACACTGCGACATGTACACCCCCCCCCCCATATACAACTGTATATACATCATACACTGCGACATGTACACCCCCCCCCCCATATACAACTGTATATACATCATACACTGCGACATTACACCCCCCCCCCCCATATTACAACTATAATACATTCATACACTGCGACATTACACCCCCCCCCATATACAACTATATATACAATCATACACTGCGACATGTACCACCCCCCCCCCATATACAACTATATATACATCATACACTGCGACATGTACACCCCCCCATATACAACTATATATACATCATACACTGCGACATGTACACCCCCCCCCCCATATACAACTATATATACATCATACACTGCGACAATACACCCCCCCCATATACAACTATATATACATCATACACTGCGACATGTACACCCCCCCCCCCATATACAACTATATATATACAACACATCATACACTGCAACATGTACAATATACGACCCAACGTCACACCGATACATTTATTATTCATACATAACAATGACTATATATATTATATATATATATATATAACATATATATATAAATTGCTGAATGAATGAATATATATCTATGTACATACACCCATATATACATATATATATATATATATATATATATATACACACACACACATATCTATACATACATAGTAAAATCTTGACATACACTGCAGCATGTCCACCACAAATATACAACCTAACTTTACATGTATACATGCTATTACATTGTCTAAATGTCAGAGATTATATATATATATATGATATATAGATACAGATATATGTATAACTAGTAAAATGAGTGACATACACGGATGTCCTGTATATATTAGGTGTGATTTATACACATCCAGAGAGATGGATTCACATTTCAAATCTATTAAGAAAAATATTTATGCATCCACTGAATATACCCCACATGTATACACACAAATATATTCATATATTATATATAAATACATAAATACACACACATATATGTATATAAAATCTATGCACAAATTATGGCTTTATACACGTTGTGTACAGATAAAATATATAAATGTGTGTGTGTGTGTATATATATAATATATATATATATATATATATATATATACAAAAAAAATACATTATATATAAATGTCTGTGTGTGATATGTATACACCATGTACATATAGATATATATATGACAGATTCAAGACTAATATATGAGATATCTATGTTTATTGTACACATACA